>KL660660.1:49686-86576 GCA_000732775.1 Stachybotrys chlorohalonatus IBT 40285 | reverse complement strand
ATTTGTACGGTCAACGAGGGGACGGATCTCATTTTGGTTCAATGAGATCACGGTGATAAACGGTGGTAGGACTGTCACAAAGTCGCCATCGCATTCATGGAGCCAATGACGAAGGAGTGGTTGGGTAGTAAGGTGGCGCTTGGTGGAGGATGGATGAAACAACAGATCAGTGGAGCGTTCGCAGACGCTCAAACAACTCCAGAGTTAAAACGATGAGTTAAGATGATCCGCGCCAGTGGCAGCTGCATGTAGATACCTCTTCGGGATGCCTAGGATCCGGAAGTGGCAGATCGACGCCAGATCTTGTTCGCCGCCGCCTTACAAAGGCATCGGGCACGGGCACCAGCGAACGATGACGAGCTGCAGCAGTTGGCTATGACAGTGGGCAGAATCGTCTCGGCCGCTGGCTCGTGTGAAGTGTGAAAAATGGGAAAATGGGAAGGGTGTGTCGGACGGGGCGGATGGTTGCGATGGAACTGTGGTTTGCGACTTGTGCTTTGTCGGCTAAGACTATTGGGGCTATCGACCGATATATTGACTCGGTGGGAGCTGAAGGTCCAATTTCTTGAACATGGTAGATCTTGCCTCGGTGCTCATGACAGGCTTGCTAACATTGTGACCCTTGGACCGGAACGTGGCGCAAGACGGCACCAGGGGTGTGAAGGACCGTCACCGGAAACGCAGGGATCGAGTGGCAGGGGTACTTGGGACGAATTGAGACGCCGCCATTTCGTCTTCATTGTCGTCATCTCATCTCGATGCCCTTAATTGATTCCATATTGCACTCGTCAACGCGTGGCAGTACGGCTAGACACAAAACATATTGTACGTACTGTAACAAGGCTGTCACCGGGCGTATCCCTTCCGAAGTCCTTGGGGCTTGGACGTAGTTTTACGCCTCGGCACAGCCACGGCCCCAGCACGGTGGGCCTGCTCACCCTCACCAGCGTCACAGGGCAGAGAGGGCCTAAGTGGCTCCGAGGCTAGGCGGCGTGGCAGGGCAAGGCAGGGCAAGGCAAGGCATCTGAGGTGAGTTAGTCGCTGTTGAAGATACCCGCCGGAAAGTGTCAGGTTAGGACGGATGACAGGGCTTCGGCGGGGGAAGCTTGGCCAGGGGTGAACCCACCATCTGGCACCTACCTTGCCTTTTTGTTTCCAAGAAGGCAAGTACGTCAGCACCCTGCTACCGTAATATCTGCGGTTGCGACTCGCGCACTTCGTGACTGGCTCCCTCTCCTCCTTGGCTTCATTTAATCAACTATGGTCCAAGGCAAGGTACACCTGAGTACCTAATTACTCGTGACCAACCAAGCAGAACAGCCTCCATCTCCCAATTCTAGGGCCGCGACGTGCACCCACGTTTCCCCGAAATCCAGGCATATTGAGACAGGCCGACCGACCGACCGACCGGAGTATTAAATTGAGACCAGGGGGGTTGTTTGAAGTAACCACAGTATTGGGGCAGTGAGCAGGACACCCGTTCAACCTCCCTTTGTCGCTGCAGCAGAGAGGGGGGGCACCTGAGCCACACCTGGTTGGCTGATACAGTATTGCCGAACTTCAGTGAACTGACCAATCCGCTATCGGCCCCTGCTTTGCGCTGTTTTCGTGATGGCGATGACAGTGAACACGAGATTGAGATACTAGATGGAATTAGTGCTTTCTCAGTGCTCACAATATTCCAGCTAAACAGGAGAGGCCATGCGACCCTGAGTCATGGCCGTGCTGCCAGGTCAGACAATGCGCAAAGAAAACCATCAGCAGCTCATACAAACCTGCAGCCGAGCATTCCATCTGTCTGGACTCTGGGAGATTTCCAACGTCCAACATATGTGCCTGAAAACATATGGTGCGCGTAGACGGGTCGTGCATCCAGCAGCATCTGGCACTTCTGAAGTGACGATGCTAACCTCCATCGGCGGCAGACGTCTGGACGAGATGCATCCCTGGCTGGGGCGTATAAGGCAGGCCGCAGATGGCCCGTGGGATTAGACGACTCGAACTAAGCAATTTCGCGGACTGTGGCCGTATTTCGCTGCCTGTTCAGGCCAAGGATCAGACTTAAATGTCGCGCCCGCCAAAAGAAGCCACTTTAGGAATATCCAAGGAAGATCGTCATCAACAACAGGTTGTGTGAGGCAAACAGCTTCCTAGATGCATCAAACGTCGCGATTCCGTGACAGCTGAGGCGAGGAGTCCCACGATGATGACGACCTCAGGCATCGTGATTCCGGACCATGTTGGTCAGTGGATGTAATCATTTCTGAAGTAAGGTAGCTGCCACCTCAGGCGTGTTGCTGAGGCCCTCGGTCTAGAGTACAGCATTGTCGAAATCGCCACTGCCCTGCGTCCCTTCTGTTCATCCCTACATCAGCTCGCCTCCCATCTCCATCGTGCGGTCCATCGTGACAGCATTGCATACTGGAAGCCACAGGCCTTTGCGGTGTTCTGATTGGTTTTGGCCACCGATGACACAACCTCTTCGCCGACTTCAACGTCCTCCACAGACCACAGCTGATCCCCAGCCCCGGCGCCTGTGGCCCCTCAGGCCTGCCCGTACAGCCATCTACAAGTGACGGATCCACTGGAAAAGTTCCCGCACAAGGCCGAGCAGGTGTCATCCATCCAGCATCTTGCCCCCAAAGGTACACCGTGCCTGTCTTGGTCTGAGGTATCCCGCAGGTCGAGCCTGCTGTCCCCCGCATCCTAGCTTGGTATCGCTGACGTCCCTGCCCCTGCGCGCGCCCAGACGCCAATTAATGTTGTTTTTTTGTTGTTTTTTTCTTCCTCTTCCCTTGCAGCGCCGCCGCCCGTTAGTGGATTCTGGTGCGGCTCCTCTTGCTGATGTACTGAAAGTACCTCTTACACTAATTGCCCGGTTTGCCTGACATGCGCTAGCAGCTTAGATACTTCTAGTACTCCCCTACCAAAGTAAGCCGCAGCCTTTTACGAGGTACAGGTACCTTCATAAAGGAATGGGTCTCGTAAGGCAAAGTGCCAGCCCACTCCGGCCCCAGCCCCAATCCAAGCCCCAGCAGGCAAGCCCCTTCGACACCATCATTCTTCCTTCCCTCTTCACCCACTTTGCATCGACCTATCCCATTGCTGGGGCCTTGTGCTCGACATCGCTGCCGTCGCGTCCTCTTCCCACATCACATCTCTTTCCCACTGACCTCATCGGGATATCGTGACCGCCTTGCTGTCTCTACTCGGCTTTCTTTCTGATCCATTCCGGAAATCCCGACTGTTTTACCTTTTTTTTTCCCCCTTCCCAAGAATCCTTCCCTTTGACGTTAACAAGGTGAGGCTTGGAAGGACACTACCACGACACCCGAACTCGAAGCTCTCGCCACGTTCTCCAGCCACACCTTTCTCCCAGCCTCGACATGTTCTGACTTACCTCGGGCATCGCGACATAATCACGACCTGCCTCCAACACCTTTTACAGTCATACACTTAGCCTCCTTCCGTCTCCAATTGTACCGTATGGCATCCAACAACGGCGCCGTCGCCACCGAAGCCCCGCCCTCCTCTCGTCCGGCTGCTTCCTCTCCCACAACTACCCTCTTAGCAGACGACGTAGGCGCAAGAGTCTCCAAACGCCCACGCGACACAGAGTCGACCTCGCCGCGCTCCCTCGGCTCTCAGCATTTCAGTCCTTTGGAGTCGCCTGCTAAGATCGCCAGACTAAGTCTTGGCTCCGTCCAAGCTCCGCCGCCCTTGACAGGTGCCGCCGCCCTTGAAGACGAGCGCCGTCGGCGCGAACAGGAGTACGCAGCAGCCAGTCCTCCCCAGACCACAGAAAACCCTAGCCACAAGGCCCTCACCTCCCTCATGTCGGGATCTACCCAAGCCATGAGCCGGCCGTCCGACATGCCTCAGCCAGCTCCCACCGCCGCCATGGATGCGGCCTCCAAGGCCGCTGCCACTGCCCTGTCAATACCTACCAATCCTCAGCCGAGAGAAGACGAGAGAGGCGAAACAAGTCCACACAGCATCAGCAGCTTGGCAGGCGCGCCGGTCACTGAGAGTCCTACGGCCATGGATGTCGACGGTAAGAGCGACCAAGCTTCGGAGCAACAGCTTGCCGCCCAGGAAGAGCGACCACAGCCTGGATCCTTATCGTACCCAGGGTCGTTGCATCCTACCGCCAATCTTGCGGATGGGCCTACTCGTGGGACGACTTATCCCAACCCTTCACAAGGCCAAGGCTCGCCAACTTCTTCCACGGCCAAGAAGCACAAGTGTCCCTACTGTAACACTGAATTCACTCGTCACCACAATCTGAAAAGCCACCTGTTGACGCACAGCCAAGAGAAGCCATTTGTATGCCTTGAGTGCCAGATGCGCTTCCGTCGACTTCACGACCTGAAGCGGCACGGCAAGCTTCACACTGGCGAGAAGCCTCACGTCTGCGAGAAGTGCGACCGCAAGTTTGCCCGTGGAGATGCTTTGGCGCGGCACAGCAAAGGTGCAGGAGGATGTGCTGGACGACGGTCCAGCATGGGCAGCTTTGCTGATGGGGATGAAATGGATGGCAGCATTGCCGAGGGTGATGAGTCGCATATGTCGGGTCTTGCGTATGAAAATGCCGAGGAAGAGGAATTGAGGCGACAAAGTATGCCAAGTATCAACTCGCAACAGGGTAGTGGCAGCCAGAGTGAAAACTACGCAGCTCAATCGCGGACATACCCCCCGGCCGGACCGCGGCCAGCCACGGGCGGTTTGTACCCTCCCAACCTGAATCCACCCCAAGCCGGGACCAGCCCTTCATCACCCAGCGTGCCGAGCAGCCTGGGAAGTGGTCTTACGGCGAGCGTATCTTCGTTACCGGTCAGCGGCGGGGGCGCCGCTTTGTATTCACAGGCCGGCATGACTGAGAGTCCTAAGGCGCTGAGCCCAGGCCTCCAGGGTCAGGAACCACCCCACCTGGCGCGCCAAAGGTCGCCGAACCCGACACAGCAGCTACAGCAACAACAGTACAGTCGGCGACATTCGGAGCTGCAGTCTCCGCATTTAGCACAGATTCGGCCTAAGTTGCCGGGTTTGTCGCATCCTGGGTTCGCCGCGACAGGACCCGGATCAAGTCTTGCACAACGCCGTTCTCCCAATGGAGCGCAGGGGAGCGGCGATAGTGGTAACTTGTTTGCTCAAAGCGATCCTAGCCTATGGGCATACATCCAAGGCTTGGAGGAGCGGATCAAATCTCTCACCGACAAAGTTTCATCACTTGATACGGAGGTTGTGACTCTCAGAAAACAGCTTGACGCGCGCGACGCCACGGCGGCTGTCGCCGCCGCCGCCACAATGGCAACGAACGCCAATTAAGTTGCCGCATCAGGCTTGTGGTTGGAGCAGTAGCTTCGACGAAATCAGCATGAGTTGGTTGTGATTACACATTTTCTTTCTGGCCAACAGCATTTTCACTTGTTTGCGCTCCCATGTCTTTCATTTTGGCTACCATGGTTTCTGGCAGGGTAGGATTTCAGGTTGGCGTTTTATTAGGAGCCATAAAATGGTTGTGGATGGTAGGGACCTCCACCAAAAGAAGGCGATCGGGATTTTGGCACGTTGGGTGTTGGGTTTTTCTTTCAAACAGGTAGTGTACTATATAGGCCGGGGCTGCCAGCAGAGTTGAGGCGGGTTGGGATCCTCTGCGACAGCATTCCAAAGCACGGAACTGGTGATGTAAACTTCAATGCCATTCGCTTACACTCTTATACCTCAATCGCTGCTTGTCCTCTGTCAGAATACGCATGCTGAGAGCACAGCTGGTCCGTGGCTTCACAAGCTATGGAAGTAGGTTGGCTAGCCGGCTCGAACTAGACGTGACCATGACGCTGCAAAGGCACTTTAGCGCAGGCACCACGCAAGCCCTTACGGATGGTTATTTTGGTGTTTAGGATACCTTGCTCATTACCGGCTGCCCGGCTGGCCCAGGGGTACCACATGGACGGCAGCTTGCATGTGACAGGTGCCCGCAGGGTGCTGGAGTCGACGTCATTCCGGTCAAGAGTCGCTTGTGCGGCACGCTTAGCTAATGATCGCGCCTTGTCTGACGTTGCATCGTTTCCGGCCATTGAAAGCTTTAAAGCCACATTCAAGCTCGACCTACCACTTGCTGTTCTACAAAATCGCCGAGCTCGAGTCGATCACTGATCACCAGGTTGCCATACGTACATGCACGCCTGTTGGTATAATGGCTGACGCTAAGGCTTATGCTGGCCTTCAAGGTACGTTAGCCGCTTCCTCTCACACGGCGAGTCGGACCATCCGGCAAGCGGAGCTGCCGGCTTCATCATCAATCAGACTGTTCTATAAGTCAGGTCGTGAGCCTTAATGCTGACTGAAATACAAACAGACGTGGCTCATGGCAAAGTAACGACGATTCCGTATGAGGAGGCCGCTGCAGCCACTAGGGCGGCTGACCAGCAGGGCACGGAGGAGAGACCGGAACGAGTATGCCACAGCGGATGCCTCTATGCACCTGCACCCGGCTAATACCCTTACTGCAGACTCAGCCTGACACCGACGATGATCCAAGTCGGGATAGGGAGAGTGAGGCGGCAAGTGTGAGCAGCATTACCGAGTATGAGGCTCCCACGTTGAACGGCGAGGGCAAATCCTACGCCACAGCTGTCACCCAGGACTTACCCAAAGAAACGCGCAAGACGGAATTGAGCTCGCAGGACGATGACACGCCGTATCCGCCCCTCTCTGCCAAGAGCTCAGCTGAGGATCATGAACGGCAGGCATGGAAAGCTGCTGGAATCCGATTTGCCCCTGCTCAAATTCCACTTCCCCGACGACTTCAGACCGCCGCCGTCCTGTTCCATTGCATGTCAATTGTCCTCTTTGTGTCGTGTTTCTGGTTCGTTTGCGCCAATCCTTTTGCTTGGCCCATTCTGGTCCCGTACCTCATTTACTTGACATTGTCCACCGCGGGCACGAATGGAAACCTGTCGCATCGGTCCGAGTACCTACGCTCATTGCCACTCTGGAGCCTGATGGCCGGATACTTTCCTGCGAAGCTACACAAGACCTTTGATCTTCCACCCAACAGGAAGTACATCTTCGGCTACCATCCCCACGGCATCATTTCTCACGGTGCCTGGCTGGCCTTTGCGACCAACGCATTGGGTTTCAGGGAGAAATTCCCTGGTATCACCAACAGTCTTCTGACCTTGGATAACAACTTCCGCCTTCCCTTCCACCGCGATTGGATCTTGGCTTTGGGGGTCCGTTCGGTATCCAAAGACTCCATCTGCAACGCGCTGGGTAAAGGAGGCCCCAACAATGACGGCCAAGGCCGAGCCGTCACGATTGTTGTTGGGGGTGCGCGTGAGTCGCTCGAAGGTCAGCCCGGGACTCTCAGGCTCCTTCTCAAGGGACGCAAGGGCTTCATCAAGATGGCTTTGCGAACCGGCGCAGACCTGGTGCCTGTCCTGGGTTTCGGAGAGAACGATTTATACGACCAACTCAGTCCCAAGACGCACCCACTTGTCCACAAGGTGCAGATGTTCTTCCTCAAGGTCTTCAAATTCACTCTGCCTGCCTTCCATGCTCGAGGGCTACTTAACTATGATATTGGACTGATGCCATATCGCCGGCCCCTCAACATTGTTGTTGGCCGACCGATTCAAGTAAACAGGGCAGCCGACGTACAGCCGACACAGGAGGATATTGACAGGCTGCACGAGCTCTATGTGAACGAGGTAGTAAAAATGTGGGAGGCTTACAAGGATCAGTTTGCGCCGGATCGCACAACAGAGATGCAGATCATGGCGTGAGCCATGGTGGGGTGTGTGGTTTACGATTATACTAAGGGAGTCAGCATAGCCGGCAAAACGGACGTTGCGGCTGGCGATTGATCTTTTCGTGGACTGAAGAATTTGCTTGTATTTATATGCTGTTTGATTATGCCGCAAGATTACGAAAGTTCACCAGTGGCTGGGAAGCCGTACTGGATGTACATCCTCAAAATCGGTGTTTGGAACTTGGGATTTTGTTATATATTCTGACGGACTGTAAACGCACGTTTCTCCGGACGGGTAGCAGATCGGAGAGCTGAAGGGAATCCATGCGATAATCGTAGGAAGCCAAAGCTGTCATGGTTAAGTGCTTTGGATTGCGATAATGTACTTGCTGAACGATAAGCTCACGGCGTTCGTCTAGTGAGTGAATGTGTTGACTGTTTCTGACACTTGAGCATTCGTCGCCAGAAAGGGTATAGGAGTGAGCAGATTATGTCACAATTGAAACATTGCAACGAAGCATATTCGAATGATCCCATTCGCGGATACCCACGAGCCCCTGATGGATAATAGGTACAGGGTAACCACACTAAGTACATTCTCGAATCACATGACTACGCGTGAGATCCGCCGCAGCTACTGGCTCGCGTAAACGCGTACCTCCGTTCCTCTTCCTACGACGTAACCCGCTGCGGTCGAGCTCAACCACTAGTCATCAGGGCACTTAGTCTATTCACATCCCCCATCTTCAGAAGCCCCAGCATTCAATTGACAGCATGACACGCGCGTCTCCTCGAAAGAGACAGCCCGTCAACTACAACGAAGACAAGGACGAGCCGACGCATACCAAGAGAGTTGCCGCCAAGGTGCACAAGGTCGTAAAGGCAGTCGCCAAAAAGGCTTCGAAACGGAAAGCCGAGGCCGAGCCAGAGCACGAGGAAAGCCAAGAGACGCCGGCGCCGGCGCCGGCCAAGAAGCGCAAGGCAAAAGCCACTGCGAAGGCGGATGACAGCATGCCATTGGCTCAGCGCGCTGCCGTGGCCTCCCTGGGCAAGGCCATGTACATCGGCGCGCACGTCAGCGCAGCAGGCGGTATGCGCACCTCCCTCTGCCCCTCACGAGAGGGCCCCTGTCTAACATGATGGGCGTCCAGGCGTGCAGAATGCCGTGATCAACGCTGTGCACATCGGCGCAAACTCCTTCGCCCTCTTCCTCAAGTCGCAGCGCAAGTGGGACAACCCGGCGCTCTCGGACGAAGCCCGTGATCTCTTCGTCAGCGGCTGCAAGCACCACGACTACGCCGCGGCCGCGCACGCGCTGCCCCATGGCTCGTACCTCGTCAACCTCGCGCAGGCCGACGCCGCTAAGGCGGCGCAGGCCTACAACAGCTTCGTCGACGACCTCGCCCGCTGCGAGAAGCTCGGCATCAGGCTTTACAACTTCCACCCGGGCAACACGGGCGGCGAGACCAAGGCGTCGGCGGTGGCGCGCATCGCCGCGCAGCTGAACAAGGCGCACAAGGCGACCGAGTCCGTCGTCACGGTGCTGGAGAACATGGCTGGCGGCGGCAATGTCGTTGGCTCGACGTGGGAGGATCTGCGGGACATCATTGCCCTGGTGGAGGATAAGGAGAGGGTGGGCGTGTGTATCGACACTTGCCACGCCTTCGCCGCCGGCTACGATCTCCGCACGCCCGAAGCTTTCAGGAAGACGTTTGACTCCTTCAACGAAACCGTCGGGGCAAAGTACCTGAAGGCATTCCACCGTATGTGCAAACCCGTAGACTGCGCCCACCGTTGCCCATGCTGACAAAGGCCGACAGTAAATGACAGCAAAGCCCCCCTGAGCTCCCACCGCGACCTCCACGCCAACATCGGCACCGGCTTCCTCGGCCTGCGCGCCTTCCACAGCGTCATGAACGAGGACGCCTTCCGCAACATGCCCATGGTCCTCGAGACCCCCATCGACCGCAAGGCCGCCGACGGCAAGACGGTCGAGGACAAGCAGGTGTGGGCTGACGAGATCAAGCTGCTCGAGAGCCTCATCGGCATGGACGTCGAGGGCGATGCGTTCAAGAAGTTGGAGAAGGAGTTGCAAGCCAGAGGCGCCGACGAGCGGAGCAAGATACAGGCGCAAGTGGATAAGAAGGACAGCAAGCAATCGAAAAAGAAGAAATAGGATATAATCCTCCTGTTTTTCTATTCCTGGTCGGTGAGGGATGGCATAGGAAAATGTAATTGTACATGTATTAGCATTATCTGCGTTCACACAGGAGCAGGAGTAAGAATGGTAAATGAGAAAAGGGGTATGTATAGAAGCATACAAAAAAAACCCGTCTTAAAGAATTGGTATACGACCCAACGCCAATTACATGTTTCCTAGCCTCGTTCATACTTTATCATCAGCAGCAACCCATCACCCACAGCCGCGCCTCTACTTGCGCGCCTTGGCCATGGCCTCGACCTTGCCGACCAGCGACTTGAGCCCAACCCCCCGTTCGCAGTTCTTCTCGAGCCAGTCCTCCATCTGTTCGCGGACGCGCCGCATCGACTTGAGCACCGGCATGCTGGCGCCGTCCTCGCCCTCGAGGAAGGTCCCCGGGTTCAGCAGAACCTCGAAACACTCGGCCCAGAGCTCGGTTTGCCAATAACGCTTGAGGCTCTCGCGGATCTTATACTTGCGCCCCATGCGACCAAGCCCGCCCTGATCGCAGCGGACTGTCTCAATGTACTTCCCGAACAGAAGGCAGTGGATCGTGCCCGCCAGCCCGTGGTAGTCGATCTGCCACGTCCACGGGCGGCCCTCGCGCATCTCGGCGCAGTCCTGCGCGCTCGTCTTCCAGTCGGCGATGAACTCAACGTCCGACGGGAAGCACTTCATGTCGATGCCTCGTCCAAAGTCGATGAGGACCACGCCGCGCGAAGCCCAACCGCCGCTGCCGTCTGCATGCCACTGGCTGGCGAGCGACTCTTCTGGAGATAGGTTGTCTAATCGCAAGAGACAGTTGTCGGGCTTGAGGTCACCGTGGAGAAGCTGTTTTGCGTGGAGCGACTCGACGGTGCGCAGCAGCTCAATGGTGAAAAACATGGCCAGCTGCTCCTCCATGACGCCAGAAGAGTCGCTGCGGAAGAAGTTGACCACATCCAATAAGGTGCCGTAGGGGTAGTAGGGCATGAACAAGAACGCCTCATCCTGGTAGAGGTGCATCTCGTGAGCATATAACAAGGACGCCGCTGCCCTGTGTTGCGGCCCTAGGCGGGTGTGAGCCATGCGCATGATGTAGAACTCCCAGGGGGTAGGTGGTGTCTCCATCTTGAGAGCTTCCATTTCGCTTCGGGGACGCACCGCGAAAGCTCCCTTACCCATGCTGGCCACGGTATTTTCCTTGTTCTCTGCTTCCTGAGACCCGGAACGGTGTACCAGATAGACGGGCGCAAAAGCACCCGCACCAAGCTCTCGCCGCACAGTGTATGTCGATGGAGCATCCGGAAGATCTAGAGTCACCGCCTGGGGCAATGGCCCCGATTTGTCCGCGTTGCTCTTCGTTGCCTTGGTCATGGCCTTTGCAAACCTCCGGATTTCGCCCCCTTGTTCGTATTTTTCTGCTTGATGGTCGTAGAAGCCGTCGTAAGCACTCAGGGGCGGCTGTATACTGTCAAGAATCTCTTGACGAACACTCTCATCCACAGGGTTACACTGAGTCTCTTTGACGATGGGGCCTTTGGGAGGTAACGTTTTTCCAAGCCCCGTCTTCTTCTTCAACTCAACAACTGGCTTGGGAGCAAGAGCAAGCGCAGTCTTGGCAACAGGCTTATCTTCAAGCACAATCTCTCGTAGAGGACTGCTCAGCACCTCAAGATCTGATTGGTCGTCGAGCAGTGATAGAGAGCTGCCGTCTTTCTTGCAAGGTGTTTTGAAGTGTTCCGCTCGCTCCACCTCGACATCAAGAGACGACTCTGTTCTTTCTGTGATGGGCGTCATGAAGGGAAGGCGGTTGTTAGCAACCTCGACCGGATCCCTATACGGTCGTGTAGGTGGCTCATAGTCCTCAGGCGGAATAGGGATGAAGACGGTGCGCGTCCGGGGGGGAGACTCGTCCTGATACGAGGTTTCTAAGGCATCGTTGTGAGACGATGTGTTGTCCTCGTCAAATGGCTCGTTCAAATCTTCAGCAACGCTGGTGTCAATGAGATCTGAAACTTGCGACTCATTTGGCTCGCTTGAATGGTCCGCATCTTCTTCGCGGTGTTCCTCCGATCCAAGCTCAGGTATATGTTTGCGAGCAGTAAAGTCGGACCATTCGCTTACGCTTTTAACATCAGAGATCTCATCATGATCATTGCTGTCATGTTCGCTTGCTTCGATATGGCGGGTAGTGCCGTTGCTTTCAACGTCTGTCGTATAATCACCCTCGGTCTCGTAATCCTCATCATCGACACTTTCCTCCTCATCAGGATCTGCAGCAGGCTTGAGAGGCGCATTAAAGATCTCGTATATGTCGTCTGTAGCAGCTCTTGTATGCAGGGTCATGGTTGGCTCGGCATTGTTCCTCTTGCGCATCTTCGGCCCGCTCGGCGAGTCCAGCTTTGCTTTGACTATGCTTTGTGAGCTAGGAAGGAGATTCTCGAGCATGTAACATTACTTACTGATCTGAGTCTCGTTAACCTCCATCACCTTCTTCTTCTTGCTCGGTCGAGGGGCTTGGGATGGCTGCTTGGCTACTCCGTTTTCATCAAACATGGGCGTGTCTTGGTGGATCATCAGCTTCTCCTGGACCGGATTGCTAATCTCCTCAATTTCACGAAGTGGCACGATGGGCTCAGGTACCAAGCCTACATCCACGGGATCGTCTTCCCAGGATTGATCTAGCCATCCACGGTTGGCAGCCATAATCTCCTCGAAACTCAGCTCAGTACCAAGCTCATCGGGAGTTGGGTATATTGCCGTCAAATCAACGAATATACGCTCCTTCTTGCCCGTTTGTGGGTGGACTGTCACCTGGCTTTGCAGGGGAACGACAACTATGTTCTGTATTTGAGATAATGACTGAAGTAGAAACAACCCGATAAAACAAAATTAGTCCTATCATTATCAACATTGGGCTTGCATGGGGGGGTTAAGAGACGGAAGAACATACCGGATCCCTGAAGACAGACAGCTTGGGGGCGGACGCAGCCGCCTTCTTCCCACCTGCCTTGAGTGTCTCGCCTGCCCACGGCTTGGGCTCCATGACGTTCTCCTTTTTGCGATCTGAAAGAGAGCCTATCGTGTCCCATCCCTTTGAGCCAGCCTCCATTGATGACAGGGCGGAAGGCTTCGCGTCCGCATCAGAGAAGATTGCTAGCTTCGACTTGGTCGGCCGTGACGAGGCTCCACCGCTCGCTTGTCGTTGAGCTTGAGGATCAGTTGGCCGAGCTGCGGCGCCAAAGGGATCTGTTTTAGCTGCAAGCGCCGGTCGCGCAAGAGGAAGAGCCGGGGAGGAAGGCTCACTCGACGTCTCTGGTTGTTGTTCGAGACGGCGGGCCTCGAACTCGTTGAATTTGCGCACAAGTCGCTGGACTGGGCGGGCCTCCCGCTCAATGCCAAGCTTGTAAACTTCCTCAGCCTGTGCCCATCTTCCGGCACCCTCTAGCCAAGCGGCATACTCTTCGTAGAAGAGCGCCAGGCCCTCGCCGATGCCGTGGCGGGAGAGAAACACGTAGGTTTCGCGGGGTGCATCGGAGAAGAAGTGGATATAGTGCATCCATAGCTTCAGGTATCTGGGATCGTTCTTGTACTGTGTTGAAGAGATGAAAGTCTTCGTTGCGCGCTCCAGCAGCGTATGCAGCTGCGACTGAGGGGTTGCTTGTGCTGATGGGTAGGCATCGAGCGTCCAGCGGACATAGCGGTCGAAGATGTCTAAGGGGTCATCCGACTCGGAGATGGTATCAACTTCGGCCTCGTATTCAGCGCGGATGCAGTCGTTGACATTCTTGGTGTCTGAAGGCGTCGGCGTCGCCAGCTTCTTCAAAGGCGAGGGGGAGTAGAGCTCCGCCAGCTTCTTTGCTGATCGACCGCCGGGGAGGGCCTGGATGTTCTCCTTCTGGCCCTCAATCACATCAAAGCTGATGAGGTCTTGTGAGGCTGCCATGCTTGTGCTGGGGAATGGTTGTCCCTTGCCGTAGCAGCCGAGAGACGTCGGGGTAAAGTGTAGCAAGTAGCTGACGGGTGTTGTGCAATGATGGAATACCGTACCTGGATAAACTGGACAGGGTCAGTAGTTGATAAAGCAGGTCAAGTTTGTTATCGTTTCGATGCAGTTGCCGTGGTGACAGCCGTCTCCACCAGCCCCATTATGCATAGCGTCCGGACAGCTGATTGGACAATGGGGTCATCACCAAAACCGGTGCTTGGAAAAATGATGGACGAAGTTGCACGAGGACGGAATGAAGTAGCAACAGCGGGTTCGCGGTTTTGTTTTGTCTTCTTTCCCTATTTCTGGTGTAAACGCTTTCTCTTATATTGTTTCTTGACTCCTGATTTGCTGTATGCATTTCCAGCCGTGCCTTTTTGAAGTATTCAACATAGGCAGATACCGCGCAGGACAGCTTGATTTTCCGATGCAGATACGGACAAACACGGCAACGCACAACTACTCTCGTCACCGGTTAAATTCCATTTGGGGTATATCATTTATTTGTTCATTTGCGTGGGGTTCATCCAGTCATGAACTAAAAGCTAAGCACACTTCGTCCTTTCTTTTGTCTATTAGTCCCAAACCCTTAGGCAACTCCCTACAGCCCTATGCCACGAGTCCCTAGGCCTGCGAGTCTGAAAACCACTTCCTCGTATTGCGAGGCACTTACAGGTTGACGGACTGGCGGAACTTGGCGCCGGCGTAGATGGCATTGTCACCCAGCTCCTCCTCAATGCGGAGGATCTGGTTGAGCTTAGCCAGGCGCTCAGATCGGCAAGGAGCACCGGTCTTGATCTCGCCAGCTCGGATACCGACGACAATGTCGGAGATGGTAACATCTTCGGTCTCACCAGATCGGTGAGAGACCATGACACCCCAGCCATCGGCATACGAGTCCTTGGCGGCCTGGATGGACTCAGTCAGAGTACCAATCTGGTTGACCTTGAGCAGCAGGGCGTTGCAAGCCTTGAGCTCAATAGCCTTCTTGATGCGGAGAGGGTTGGTGACCGTCAGGTCGTCACCGACAATCTGGATGTCCTGGGTCTTGTAGAAGTAGCTCCAGGCCTCCCAGTCATCCTCAGCAAAGGGGTCCTCAATGCTGACAATGGGGTACTTCTTGGCGAGGTCAGAGTACATGGCAGCAAGCTCCTCGTAGGTGATCCACTTGGTAGGGTCGCTGTCAGGGTTCTTGAAGTCAAGATCGTACTTCTTCTCCTCCTCCTTGTAGAACTCGCTGGAGGCGACGTCCATGGCAATGTTCATCTTGCCAGTGTAGCCAGCCTTCTCGATGGCATCGGTGATGAGCTCGAGGGCCTCCTCAGCGGTCTGGATATCGGGGGCAACACCACCCTCGTCACCGACGTTGCCGGCAGACTGGCCGTACTTCTTCTTGGCAAGGGTCTTGAGGGCCTGGTAGACCTCAGCACCCTGTCGCAGGGCCTCGGAGAAGCTGGGAGCATCACTTATTCTGCGTTAGCATTTTTGAATCACAACAGGTCGAGTTCGACTTACGAGGGAACAATCATGAACTCCTGGAAGGCAAGGCGGCCACCAGCGTGGGAACTGCCGACATTGTTAGCGAAGAAGCACACTTCTGTGGTATAATCACTTACCCTCCGTTCAGAACGTTCATGAAGGGAACAGGAAGCACGTAGGGCTTCTTGGTGCCGGCGAGGTCGGAAATGTGAGCGTACAGAGGAACGTCCTGACCAGTCAGCGAATGTTGTCCATGGCTAGGGCAAGGATACATACCTTCTCGGCAGCACCAGCCTTGGCAACGGCCAGACTGACACCAAGGATGGCGTTGGCACCAAGCTTGGTCTTGTTGGGGGTGCCATCGAGCTCGTTGAGGAAAGCATCGACCTTGGACTGGTCCTTGACATCGAGGTTCTCCTTGATCAGAGCAGGGGCGATGATGGAGTTGACGTTCTCGACGGCCTTGGTGACACCCTTGCCGTTCCACTTGGACTTGTCACCATCGCGGAGCTCGCAAGCCTCGTGCTGGCCTATAACTCTTGGTTAACCGCTGCACTCACAGAGGGATGGGGCGGTTAGGTAACGAACCGGTAGAGGCACCGGAGGGGACGATGGCTCGGTGGAGGCCAGTCTCCGTGACAACGTCGACCTCGACGGTGGGGTTACCACGAGAGTCGTAGACGTAACGAGCGTGGACCTTGGAGATACCCATCTTGGCTGAGTGCGTGAATGAGCTTAAGGTTTGACTAGGAGGAGAGGAAGCAGTCAGTAAGAGGATGCCGCTGTGCTTGGACGGTAGGGTGTGTAAAGGTTGAAGCACGAGGAAGGGCTACTAGGGGTAATATGTATGCGTGAAAGAAAACAATGAGTCAATTGCCGCGTCTCAAGTTGTAAGCAGGTTGAGAATATGCCTCAACAGAAAAGGTTGTGCTCCAGCTACTCGAGGAGCTGCGCTGCTATAGTGGGGTGGCCAGGGCAGGCCCGAGACGATGGGCAACTGGTGAAACGGTGGAGGCTGATAAATAGGAACAGCTTACTTTGAGGTATATCAACGTTTGACAATGCCTCACAATGGTCAATTGTTGAGCAACGGATATAGGATGATGAGGAGGTGATCGAGGTGGTGATGGGAGGAGGAGAGAAGAGGAGAAGGAAGGGTTCCGGGTGAGGCGTTGCTGTTACCTTATGCAAGTAAAGCTCCCTCAACTGTTTTGGAGGGGTCCAGTCCCAGGACGCGGTCGGAAGTGGGGTTCTGCTGATGAGGGGCAACCACACCGGAGCTGGCCTTCAGGGTACAGTCATACCAAGCAACCAAGGCAGCCCAGATAGACGATGATAAGGATCTACGTGTAGTCGTCACCCCACCACACTACGGCGCCGGGTATTCCGTTATTCATCCCACTCTACGCAATTGAGTTGGATCCATCAACATCACCCACTACCACCACCAGCCGCCCAACCACCACCATCGGCCAGCTCTAGCAAATGGCTTGGCTGGCTTCCCACATGTGGCAATGGTTTCACGTAAGAGCCACAGGGAACGAGACCAAAAAAAAAAAAGCCGCTCTCGATAGCAGCAGCGGCATCCTCCACCGGCAGCCTTCCCAGGCCTGGATTTGCCTCCGCAAGGACATTTTTGCCTCGTGCGCAGCTTATCTGCAGGGTCTAGGTGAAGTTGCACCGACGCTCCCTCTTTGCTCTTTTTGAAAGTCCCCGAGCCCCCGAGTCGGCGCTTTGTCGAACCAGGTTGGTAGAAGTCCGTGGGGAGAACATCACGCAGTACTGCAATCGTGCCATCCGCGGTGACAGAATCATAAGCAAACGTGTCGGTCATGCCTCAAATGTCTTCAACCCCCAACGGACGTCCCTCAGTCGGGGGGTGCATATTGACCATCTCAGTCTCATTGGTCAATGTACTGTCGTATTCTTCACTCACCGCCACCCGGTGCTGAGACATTTGCAGACTAAGCGGTATCTGAGACTGGCTGGTCTAGCTGGCTGGCTGGCAATGATGAGCGCTTCGGTCGCCTGTGTCGTGGCACAGACTGAACTTTCTTTTTTCATTCACATACGTATCATAAAATGCTAGTAGCCTCCATAAAACCGGTCCAATAGGTCGCCTGTAAAGCAATCCTTTTCGTGGCGACCTAATCCCAAACGCCGCAACCACTTTAGCTCGAAACGATGATATTGCCTTTACTTTAAAACCTTTCCTTCATCCTCGACGCCACAGTCCTTAGATTGCCATACACCTTTGCAGGAGGCTTGCCGAGGATCAGACTCACGACGGACTCACGTGCCATGTGGATGTTCTTGAAGCCTCCTAGAATGTGTATCTTGGAGTCTGCCAGGACAATTCTCGTCCTGCTGGCGTTCTCGATAGCGAACTTTGTTTTTCCGTCTTTGCCTGCGATTCTGCCGATGGCTCGCGCCTGGCTATCTCCGTGCATTGTCTTGACGTCTTTGATTTCAAAAGTTTCAATGTATAGATCGTCGAGTCGTAGCAGCGCAATAGCGTCGTCCACGTCGAAACCGAGAGTGAAAGCCTTGACAAAGTCCTCCCCTTTCTGCAACGCCCCAGAGTCAACAGTATGACTAGAGGTTCTGAGTTCGACGGTTTTTCGTTGTATGTTCATGCGGCATTGCAACTTCAAATGCTCGACCAAGGGCGGGTAGATGGAAGGCCAGTTTTGCTTGAGGGGTGTCATTCGGTGAGGAGGAACTGGAATTTTTCGTGTTTCGGATCTGGTGATGGGATCCTATCTCACCCGTTAGTCACAATACTACCAAGATGCCATAGGAGGTGCCGCGTACAATATCCTTGGCTGGGGCGAACGAAGGGCGAGCTTCTTCATTTATAGCCATGGTTGCATCTTCGCCCTCGATCTCCATCGGCGCTGCTGCTTCTACAATTTCTGGCAAATCGTTCATATTGGTTAATAGAACCTCATCCTGAGAATCTAGACTAAAGGTTAGTCTTCATATAGGGAAAAGTACTTCGCAACGAAACCTGCCTGTTGCTGTCATAGGGACCTCGGTTGCCGCAAGCGGGGTCTCAGGGACCTGTTTCGCGGTGGGCGCAGGCATGATGTCTGTGCGATCAAGGCTCTCACGGTTTTCGTGGTTCGAATACAATAGTTTCGGAAACTTCAAGTGGAAGTAATCACTAGGTCTTTGGCGACAGAGCACAAGGACTGACTGGTCGGCGGTGGACTGGTATGGTGGGATGGGCCCTTGAAAAATATCGGGCGTTGTAGCAAACGCCGATAAGGTCGATTTTCGAAAAAATTGTGGTTGCTTATCGCAGCCTATCGATTGGCTTGTGTGAGGATCAACTGAAGGTTACTGCGCGTCATGGCCGGCCTTGATCATCAACCACCTAAGAATTCCATCCTTCTCCTTCCTTATTGGCTTCTGCTACTGCGCTTTTATCAGCTATCGGCGCCGCATTTGTCCCATCGTGAGGCATCATGAGCTTGGAACATGTCTAAGGGTATTCCCTTGCGGTTGGTTGGATGCCTTCCCAGGGTCCTTGGCCAACCATCTGTCGCGGCCTCCATTTTCTTGACTTTTTCCACCTCCCGCGGCCCGACTCGACTCTTGACAACATCTCCCAGTGCGATTGTGCCCTCGCGAATATGGCAAACGCATAGCCATTCAAACTTTACGACTCTCGCTCAGAACAGTGCGTCTTTCTCCAAATCAACATCCGAAGCTGGCGCTGGTATAGTGCCAGCCACGTCGTCAAATCGTTTAATATGGCTGCACACGCGGGCATTCCGATACCAAATTCCACAATCATCAGCTTCATATAACCAGCAAAGATCTTACAGTGATCAGCATGGCAAGCAGCTGGGTGGCTCTAGTACCAAGGGACACGGGGCAGCCCAGCATGGCGAGGGTAGCAACTCCGCTGGGAAAGCCCCTTCGGAACATGCAGCGCATCACGGAAAGCCCGGGAACGAAATGGACTCAGAATCACTAGCCACGTCTGTCTCCAAATACCTTCATCTTCCAAAGATGCCGCATCGCCCCACCAAAGAAGAGCTGCTCGCGGCAGCTAATGGCTTCTGGGCAAGGCTCAAAGTTCGCTTCAAATGGATGTCCATCCGGAGCATGCGGCCATGGAACGCGGATGAGTGGGGTGCGTTCGTCTCATGGTTCATGCTAGGCCACCTGGTGTGGATTCTGGTAGGAACGACGACTTTCTTCTCGTTACTCATCATTTCCGTGAATACAGTCGTTGCTCAAGGTAAGTTGCATAATGGCCCTACATTAATGGCGTACATCTAATTTTCTTATAGAAACTCTCGCCAGATGGATTGGTGATTACCTTACACAATCTGCTGGAGTCACGGTTGTCTTCGAATCCGCAATTGTTCCCAAATGGAAAGACGGCACCATCTCGTTCCGCAATGTTTTTGTGTCTCGACGACCTGGCCAGGTCAAATCGTCAGTCAGCAAAGGCTCTTCCGATGCTGCCGCTACTGCAGCAGCCGATCGACATACCCAACACGATACTGGGGTGGAAGTGGACGACGGGAACTATACGCAATTTGATGTGACTATTGCCAACGTCAATGTCACTCTGTCCTTCCTAAAGTGGTGGAACGGCCACGGTCTTCTCAAAGATGTCGAGGTGAATGGTGTCAGAGGAGTTGTAGACCGGACATCGGTCAAATGGTCGGCCCAAGGTGTTGACCCATTATCCTATCGCACTCAACATCGGCCCGGCGACTTCGAGATCGAGTCGTTCAAGCTCGAAGATCTCCTCATAACCATTCACCAGCCTGGAGGTTTCCGCCCATTCTCGGTTAGCATTTACTCGTGTGAACTTCCTCAGCTCCGGAAGCAGTGGCTTTTTTACGATATGCTGTCTGCGAACCACATGTCCGGCTCCTTTGACGGGTCTCTGTTCACAATTCATCCTCGACAGGTACACGGCACTGTTTCAAGTCACGACCACGGCGCAGCATTCGGCTTTGGGGATCCAGAGGCTTGGAAGAAGTTCAGCCGCCTCAGGATCGATGGCCTCAGAATCGATCATCTTAACCGCGGAGTAGATGGCCCATTTGGTTGGATTTATGAGGGCAATGTTGACATTGTCGCCGACGTCGTTTTCCCAGCCGAGACATCGGAAGGACTTACCAAGGTCATGGCGGATTTCTACGATCAGCTGGAGGAGGCAGTGATAGCAAATCGTCACCGGTTCTTCCCGAAGGTCGAGGAGCCTGAGCCCGAAATCATTAACTCGGGACATTTATCAGAGGCTTCTCTACCACCCATGACCACTTCCGAACAAGTCGACACCGAGTCCGAGGAACCTGATAAGTCCGATGAAGATCGACGCTACCTCATCATGGATCTGCGCATTCATCTCAACGATGTCAAGGCGGCTGTCCCCATCTTCAACACAGACATGTCCTATGTGAACCAAGCATTAATTCGTCCAATCGTGGCGTACATTAATGCCAAGAAGACATACATTCCGATCAATTGTCGCATCGTCAAGCGAACCACTGACTTTGATGGCTCTTTGACGGTATTCGACTGCGGCTTAATGAACGACATCTCTGCTGAGTCATACGAGGCTTTTGCGAAGGACGTCGAAGACCAGCGCAGCCGTTTCCGCCGCTTCAAGAAAGTTGGCTTCTGGACCCTCTCCCTCGCTGCGCATGCCCTCTTTGTGGGAATGGCCGGGACGGTTGTATAAGCTTCTTCGGCAAAGGCCCATCGAGCGACCCTTATGTTATATCATATGGAGCAGTAGCAGAAGATGAGGATCTTGATAGTGAGACCGTGTAGAATATTGCGTTACGAAAGCCTTTTACTCCAGTTCATTCGGGTTTGGGGGTTATGGCGTTTTGGATCATTGGGTTATGAATATGGATCAGGAGAGCAGGACATGACATTGATACCCTGGCTTCTTCTCAAGGAAGACACATATACGATAATCCAAGGAATTTCATGAGATTTAAATCGAGGAGACCAAATGTGACATGCAATCAATCATCGTTATGCCCATTACGTAGCACTATGTACTGTCCGATGAACGCCGTTTTGACCCAACATCCGTCCTCCCTCTGCAATCCTGTTACTCTGGAAGTTCTTAATGACGATTCCAACGCTGTCTGCATCATCTAAGCCCGCGAAAACCTGTATTCGAGATCTACACAGCCGCTTGTCGTACCTGCCTGTCTTCCAACTAGCCAGACAGGAAGCTGCCGAGCAAGACTGGATCTCGAGCAGATGACTCAGTCTAGATGCGTGGACATCTCAGTCTTGCGGGTAGTGTATCCTCTGGCCTGTTCTTGGCTGCGCCCGAGGTGTTTCGCAATCTTCATACTGTCAAACGTGACTAGAATAGGCAGCAGTGCAACTCGAGCCCAACTACACGGACAGTGGTGGACTCGCATGGGACGTCGATTCATCATCGTTATGATCGTTCTTGAGTACTTCACATAAAGTCATCGCTAGGCTCCTAGTTAGCAGGGGGAAAACAGTCATACGCTTCTTGGGGAATCACGTACTCTCCAAAAGCATCGTCTTCATAAGTGTTGGTATCCGTGGCATTGGCGCGGCTAGTAACTAGAGAGGTTTTCGTCTTGGCCGCCTTGGACTTCTTGCCTCCCTTGTCGGCAGCCTTCTCCTCCTTCATCTTCTCGTTACTCAGGGCAGTAAGGGTACTAGCCACCTTCTTGATCTGGTCGCTGGGAAGTTCTTTGGCGAGCTGCTTGGCAAATTCCTGAAGGAAGAGGGCGTAGTGAGCTTTCTTGGAGTTGGCACCGATGCTGGGAACGAGGGCGTTGCGAAGGTTCTCGAACTGCAGCTTGGTTTGGGGGTTGAAGAGTGGGAGGTCGGGCAGGTTGATGGTCTTGGTAGGGTCCTTGGCGTCGATGGTGACCGCCGTGGCGGAAGTCTGGGCCTTGCGGCCGCTGATGACGCCGACTTCGCCAAACAGGTCCTGGGCGTGCTTCATGTCGGACTCCTTCTCGGTGCGGCGGAGACGCTCGCGACGCTCAGCCTCCGTTTCTTCCTCGTCTTCGGACTCGCCCTCCTCGGCCAGGCGGCGGGCGCGCTCGGCCTGGTGCTCAGCGATGCGCTGAGCCTTGGGCTTCTTATTGGCTGCGGCCTCGGCGGCGGCCTTTGCTTTGGCTTCCTCGGCCTTCTTGGCCTTCTCTCGCTCTACCTCGGAATCTTCGGCGGCATCCCAGTCGTCGACAACCTGAGAAGGGGGTTCGGTGTCAGATTCATAGTCCACATCGGCGAAGGCGCAGCCATGTGGCCTTGGTCGGGGGAAAAGGCTGCACTCACATCACTGTCGTCCTCTTCATCGTCGAACTGGCGACGGCGCACGGCGTTGACGGGAGGGGAAGTAGGGGGCGTGCTGCCAGAGCTTTCTTCTTCGTCTGCGCGCAAACAGCGGTTAGCAAGATGCAGCCAGTCAGTACCAGGGAGCGGCGCGCCCTGGGCGATTTCCCTCCCACATCGCTCGACGTATCGTCTTGTTAAAAAAGGGGGTGGTGATGCTTACCCCACTGTTTGGCAGGCGGCATGGTGTCGGATCTAGAATATATCGCAGGGCTACGTGTGGGTGGGATTATGGTATGCCGAGGGCCTAGTAAATGTTGACGGGTGCGAGGCGCAAGGTCGAGTGACGGGTTCGGTCTGTGGAGGTGAAAAGGTAAAGGGGAGCAGCGTTGGCTGGTAAGTGTTGGTCAGGTTGGGCAGCAAGGACGACGTGCACAAAAAAAGCATGAGAGGATTTTTATAGAGGATTTCTGGAATAATCGAGGGGCAAGTCGTGCCAGGAATCAGGAGGGTGGGGTGGTTTTCAGAGCCGGAAATTTAGGGTGATGGAGGGCTTGGGGGGACGAATGGCTTATAGTCAAAGGGTGTGTAAGGTAGCCAAGGCTACGTGGGAATAGTAGGCCAATATACTTCAGATTGGTTCAACATGGCATTTGAGAGTTATCCGTGTCCAAAGGGGCCCCGAAACTGACTTTCCTACGTCTGTCTCAGTCGTTCATCCGGGGGCGGCTATGCTCAAGTACCAGACATCCTGTTGGTGGTGGACGTGCGCTGAAACAAAGCATGTGCGTATTAATGTTGATGGATAAGGCCTTGAGGCATGGTATGGTGGTAGGCACTGGAAATCCTTGTTTGTGGACGCTCGCTCGCCGTGGTCTCTGCCACAGTTCCAAGACAAACAGGTGCATGCGGCGTGTAAGAGTCATCGTGCAGTGCCCCGCGGTATGACTGAGGTTCAAGCCCTGCGCCTAATCCATGGATGGTTCTACGTCACACTTTCGCTTGTGGGCATTCCATGTGACCGCAGAATTGTGACCAGCTTCCTGGCCTAGCGCGCCCAGCGACAAGGGGTTCCGTTGTAAATAGACACTCGGGTTCGTTAAGGCCGCTGGATGCGCAGTTTTGTATTATTTCCCTCGTTTTGATGTTTTCTCTGGTCTGTCCTGAACGAGATGTTCCTGCGGAAGTGGAGCAATCGTGCTTCATCTGTTCCGTGCATCATCTTCTGCTGCTCTTTACCTGCTACCCGTTCTTGCGGATGTGGTCGTCGTGTCTGCGTGGGATATGAAAATGATTGACACCCAGCAACCAGCTCACTAGCACCAATAACACATGTATCCGAGTACTGGATTCAGCAAAATATGTGTAACATGTTCTCTTTATCGTCATGACGCTGGGCTTTGACACCCACCAACAAGGATTCAGTTCTGCACATATTTCAACACGCAGCTCCGATACGAATATAGGGTAGGCAGTATGGAAACCCCCAACGCCCTGCAGAGCCGGCATGGCCACTCCTACTAATGGACCACCTCCACGTCTATCCGAACTAACATCGGTTCAAGTACCTATGATATATTGCTGGATGAGAGTTGAAGTCGCAACTGAGACAACACAAGGAACGTAACTTGCATTTCAAACATGGCAAAATTTTTATGATTTTCGACAGTGTAGGTTCTTGGAGAGTAGCCTACATCGGCCCCTCGGCTGAATAAATCACCGTGATAGAGCTCTTGTGAAGGGACTCTCATGTGGTACTTTTACGGCAGTAACATAACCCAACTTCATCACTCCAGATCCGCCATAGTGCGCGCAGACGATACCTAGCCAGGAAGTACTCGTTTCCTGCATGGTGGGGTGACTGGTAATTGACAACATTTTTTTTTTTGAGTCACCAGCGCGTGCCCTCTCGCAGCTCCCCATGAAGGGTCCTCCGATCATCTCTGCATCCCATCGGTCTCTGCTCTTCTTTTCTTCACGATATCGAGTCAGTCCGAGGCCACAGCCTCTCCGATACTGCAATCACTACACAACACCGGCTCTAAATCGACCTAGCCCGCCAGCACCAGTCTGTTGGCGAACCCATTCGACCCCTCCTGCACCCCTCATCTCGACTCGTGCAATCGCAACCACAACCATGGCCCAGGAAGGGTTAAATCAGCTGGTGTCGCAGGTGGAAGGCCTGACCCTCGAGTCCATCAGCGAGAAATATCCAAATGCCCACCCCGAGATTAACCCCTACGACCTCTACCGAGCTCATCTTGCCGACATTCTTGCTAGCATTTCCGGGGTTGACCGTGCGATCGTATGGCCGGCCATCCAATGGACACAGGGCCTCGACAAGGGTGACTTCGTCCTGGCCGTTCCGGCTCTTCGTATCAAGGGCACCAAACCCGACGTGTTGGCGAGCGAATGGGCAGCCAAGGTCAGCCGCACGCTTCGCCACTCCTGTGTTGTGTTACCGTATACACATGCTGATACTCCTGCACCAGTTCCCAGAGAATGATCCACTCTTCGAGAAGCCTACAATAGTCGCCCACTTCATGTCCTTTTTCACAAAAGTTGGACCCCTTACCAAGCTCGTCCTTCCCTTGGTTCGAAACCTGGATAGCAAATACGGTACGTACCGATGAAATATTGCTGATCGCGTTGAGAGCGAGTCTGATTGGTATCTAGGTCAGAACCATTACCTTGGGCTGAGGGACCCAAAGGACCCCTCGAAGGGCAAGAAACGAATTGTATGCAGAGCCAAATCCCGGCCATTGACCGTTGCCTGACAATGACAGATTGTTGAATTCAGCTCTCCCAACGTTGCGAAGCCTTTCCATGCAGGCCACCTTCGATCGACCATTATTGGAAGTTTCCTTGCCAACATTTATGAAGGCAGCGGGTGGGACGTCAAGCGGTTCAACTGTAAGTGCAGACGGGCATCCCTATGCACCCCCTTGTAGTCCAGCGAATTCTGACCTCGTCAAAGACCTGGGCGACTGGGGAAAACAATACGGTCTTCTGGCACTAGCGTACGAAAAGTACGGGGACGAGGCTGCTCTCAAGCGTGACCCAATTGACCACCTCTTCAAGCTATACGTGCGCATCAACGCGGAAAAGGAGGCTGAAAAGGAGCAGATTGAGGCCCAGAAGAAGGAGGGCAAGGATGTCGCTGGTCTGGAGTCTGATTCTCTTGACGAGCAGGCTCGACAATACTTCAGGAAGATGGTGCGTCATCACCCCATCCCATGTCTTGATCTCCAGTCTGGCTAGCCTGCTGGCATCACATAGCATGCCGAGGACAAGCCCACCAAAGCTTGATTCCTTCGACTAACATCTGGGACCAGACGGATGGCGATGAGAGCGCAATCGCCTTGTGGAAGCGTTTTCGGGATCTTAGCATTGTCCGCTATAAAGGTAAGCCATACTTGCGACCTATACAACACTTGTGCATGCTCTTCTGCTCATGTATCTGGTCATGCAATTCACGTGCATGCTTTGGCTGACCCTTGGTTGCTTAGAGACTTATGCGCGACTCAACATCCACTTTGATGTTTTCAGCGGTAGGTGACTCTTCTTGTTAAAGAATCCTGCGCTTACTTGCAAATAGGCGAAAGTCAAGTCACCGAGGATTCCATGGATAAAGTGGCACAGCAGATGACTGAAAAGGGCATTACCCGAGTAGATGACGGCGCTGTTCTTGTCGATTTTACCGAGTTGGTTCCTGGCAAGGAGGGTAAACGTCTAGGAAAGACGGTCATTCGGTATGAGTTCTCATACTGTATATTCCTCGGGGAACCTCCCAGTGTCGTCAACTCGCTGACAGCCCACTTTTAGAAAGAAGGATGGCACGGCGCTATACTTGACTCGAGATATCGGCGAACTACTCGGCCGTGTAAGTCAGCGCTGCCCCATCACTTCGAAAGCACCTACCTAACAGTTCATTTCTAGTTTGAAACCTACGATTTCGACCACATGATTTACGTTGTCGCAAGCGCCCAGGACCTGCATCTGAAACAGCTTTTCAAGATTATCGAGCTACTGGGTCACAAGGACATTGCCGACAAATGCCAGCACATCAACTTTGGCCTCGTTTTGGGGATGAGTACGAGGAAGGGCACCGTCAAGTTGTAAGTGGTGTTCATTCGCTGTTAGAAGTAGCGGCATGCGGCTGCCGCGTGGATTTGTTCGAAAGCTGACTTCCACCCCCCAGCTTGGATGACATCCTCAGGGATTGTGCCGACCATATGCACGACGTTATGAGGAAGAACGCAGATAAATATGCTCAGGTTGAGGACCCCGCTGGCACGGCCGATATTCTAGGAATTAGCAGTGTCATGGTCCAGGACATGAGCGGAAAGAGGTAAGACTTTGTTGACGTTGAATTGCTGTGCTTATTCGTCAACCGTGTCCTGACAACACCTAGGATCAACAACTACACCTTCAACATGGAGGCCATGACCTCGTTCGAAGGTGATACCGGGCCCTACCTGCAGTACGCACACGCGCGACTCTGTTCAATCAAGCGTCGTGCCAATCTTTCCGACGAGGAGCTGGCTACGGCCGATCTGTCGCTGCTGACTGAGACCCACGCCACCAACGTGGTGCGAATGTTGGCACAGTGGCCCGACACCTTCCAGAACACCTTGAAGACGCTTGAGCCCACAACCGTCCTTACGTATCTGTTCAAGATGACGCACGTGGTGAGCAGCAGCTACGATCACCTGCAGGTCGTGGGCAGTGAACGGGAGTTGATGAAGGCCCGCATGGCCTTGTACGATGCGGCTCGTATCGTACTAGCCAACGGCATGCGAATGCTTGGCTTGACGCCGCTAGAAAGGTGAGTCGTTTCCCAATACACCAATCAAGCATTGCTTGGACTGACAGTTACCTCAGGATGTAAACCACATACAGTGAGTCCAATGACTAGCATGATTTGCATGGCAGAGCTGGGGACAGAGACTAGATACATTTTTTTGAAATTCTCCCAAAAGAGAAGATGGAGAGATTTGTTAAGCCAACAAGGCAAGGCGTATCGGAACGGGAAAGGAGGTGCCAAAACGAGGAATTGCATAAGTTTTGTTTACGTCAATTTGCTGTGACGAGCAGGCACAACAAAATACGCTCTCCCAATGAGGTTATACCAGTTGCCAATGACACGGCCGCACGCATTCTCAACACTCGATAGGTCGATAACAGTCTATGCCATGTCTTCGGTAAATGTCATCGCCACAGGAAGCAGGCACATGATGCGAGTAGTTTATCCAATGTGTACGCGAGTGAACTGGCTCCCGTGGTGGACCCGGGAGACTCTTCCAGCGGAAACTAGGAGATCAAGCCGGCAGCCTCCGAAGGGTGGCGGCTGACTACACCCATTTCACCGAATGGCTTGCTGCTCTTGTGGCTGAGTACTGAGCTTAGTATACAGTATAACAAAGGGATACGTGCATCTTCCATTGCATGAAAATAACCGTTGGATACATCTCTCGGAACATACACTTCAATTCAGTTCAACACAATAACCTGCTTGCATAGAAATACATGAACGTCTTTACTCTCCAGATTCTACAAAACGTCCTTGCACGAAAAATCCATGATATCTACTTACACAGGTGAGTCACGGGGTCCACGCCGACAAAGCACCGGGACTATCCGCACATGCGCCATGGCAGCAGCAGCAGCTCCGTCCCGACATGTTCCGAACAGCTCGTGTCAGCGCAAAACCCGTCGGCGGCCCCCTACTTCGACCTGGGATGCGTAAAACATGCGCAAAGCTTCCGCACCCGATATGTCTTCGTGTCTGACACTGGCGGCGAGGCCTTGTTGGCCTCGTGACAAACAGGCCTGAGGAATGATTCGGGAGGGCGCGAGAAAATTAGGAACCAATGGCGTGGGAGCGCGATGATTTACACGCCGTGTTCAGCGAATCTACGAGGCAATGGGCAATGATATATAATCCCGGGGACGCAGTCTTGATGGCCTACACATGATGCCTGATCACCAAACATACAAGATCAACAGCAAAGCATAATCCTCACTGACTATTACCACATACCTCGTATTGCAACCACCGCCTTTGATACAACAAACCCTTTCACCATGATACCATCCGGCATCCCACCTCGGGTGTACACAGCGCGGCAAGCCGTCCAGCTTGCCAAAAGCGCACTCGTCGGGACCCGATTCCAGACAGGCCTCGCAGTCCGCTCCGTGGCCGGGCTGAGGTTCGGCGCCTGCAGCGCGTGCCAAGCCCAAAGGCTCTTCTCGACGACACCCGCCGCCCAGCTCCGAGACATCTTTCCGGCAAAAGACACGCCGCACATCAAGACGACGAAGCCGGCCTGGCCGCATCAGGGCTACACCATGGACGAGATGCTCGCCGTCACGCCGGCTCACCGAAAGCCTCAAGGTTTCACCGACTGGGCGGCCTGGAAGTTTGTCCGCATCGCCCGGTTCTGGATGGATATTGCCACGGGCGTGGGCCGGGAGCAGCAGGTCGACAAGCGGAACCCCACGACCGCCGTGGTCGCCTCGAAGCCGCTCACCGAAGCGCAATGGGTTCGTGACCAACCCCCCTTGAACACAAGACGGATTGCGCTTGCATGAATCTTGAGATTTGCTGACTGAGTAAACCCAGCTTGTCCGGTTTGTATTCCTCGAAAGCATCGCTGGCGTACCCGGCATGGTTGGCGGCATGCTTCGCCACCTCAACAGCCTCCGGCGCATGAAGCGTGACAACGGCTGGATCGAGACGCTGCTCGAGGAGAGCTTCAACGAGCGGATGCATCTCCTCACCTTCATGAAGATGTGCGAGCCAGGATGGTTCATGAAGACGGTCCTCATCGGCGCCCAGGGCGTCTTCTTCAACGCTCTCTTCGTCGCCTACCTTCTGTCGCCGCGCATTGTCCATCGATTCGTGGGTTATCTTGAAGAGGAGGCCGTCCACACCTACACCAGGGTGCTTCATGAAATTGATGGAGGCCATCTGCCGCGATGGACCGATCCCAAGTTCACGGTTCCAGACATTGCCGTTCAGGTAAGAAGCGATGCCATACCTCAAAGGGAGAGAATGTGCCGCTGACGTTTTATCTCACCACAGTACTGGGACATGCCCGAGGGCCACCGCACGATGAAGGACCTGATCCTCTATATCCGGGCAGACGAAGCATGCCATCGAGGCGTCAACCACACGCTGGGCAACCTCGACCAGAAGGAGGATCCGAATCCCTTTGTCAGCGAGTTCAAGGACAGAGAGACCCCTAAGCCAGCCTTGAAGGGCACGGGCTACGAGCGAGCCGAGGTCATCTAGAGATGCACGTGTACTTGTCAAGGTTTACGATGAACCTTTGTACGATACTTGTAGGGAGGGTTTCCAAAAACGTCGAGCACGTTAAAGCGAGGATGAATTAGTTGAGAAGACGGCGAGGTAGAAATGATTCTGCGCAACGATACCAAGCAACTGGTTGGCACAATAAGACTTGTACCACTATTAATGATTAGAATATAGAAGGAAGTATGGTAGCATGCTCAACGATAACGAGCGTCGTTACGTCTACAGCAAGTACACCTTACCGCTCGAGTCAAAGGCCTGTTGCAGCACCGTGACAAAGGCGGGGATGCTGTGTTCCATAGGTACGAGCCCTCACGAGATGTAGGTGAACTGTAGCTATTTTGGGATTGTAGTCGATGTTTCTGAAGCGCGAATGCGTGCTGCACCGGTAGTTTGATGTCGTGGTGAGCGAATGCAAACACCACGTCGTATCCGTCGTTAGTGCATGCCAGTGTGGTGGCAGTGCAAACCGCTAGCAAGCGGCCATGTCGAAAGGATTCGGCCGGACGAGGGGGGGAAGCTGCCGCGTTGCGGTCGAGTTTCCTGGTTATTGGTCGAGATAGGCGCGTTGCCCTGCACGTTACTGCATAGACGAGCAGGCATCACTTGGCAGGTCCCCGCCTGGTCTTCCTCAGCCATCCGATCACGACGACTGATTGTGACGAGGCGACGAGAACGCTCGTTCTGGAGGGCACCAAACCAGAGATTGTCCGTGGTGGCTGCTGCAGTGCGCACTTGGTCTCGATATAGGCAGGCGTGGGTTTCAACGTCCGCTACGCCCTCAGATGTCGGGAAGATCAGGGTGAAACCCCCCCGGCCGGTGCTTTGATTCCTATCTACCTAGTTGCTTTCGAGGTGCAAGCTAGCGAGTGCCTCGTGCATATCCATCATCGTCACCAGTCTGATGCTTTGGACACTGTGAAGTGGTGGCCGCTGCCCCATGAGTCGCCAACCATGGGCACGTGGGGGATGCTGTCCCACGAAATCTTCGACATGAGCACGATCAGATGGTGTGTAAGAATACATCAGATTTCGTCCTGTGTAGCAGAATGTTGCTGCGAGATGGGCAGGCGTGCTTGCCGTAGCACCAGCTATCATGGACATGAGCAGTTCGTCCCTGCCCTGGCATTGCAGATCCAGACCACCTAATTACCTCATAGTTGCGGGTTAAGTTGCCCGGGTCCCTTGCAGACCGATGCTCCCTTCCTCCACTGTCACAGGGACAGCCCAGGTAACCAGGCCTGAGGTACCGTAGTTAATCTCTCTTGGCTCTAAGCGCTGGCCAACCTCAAGTCCTCAGGTACTAACCCACTCCAACCCGAACCCCACCTCTATTTTCGTACCAGACGTCCCCTAATACGCTCATGTGGTACTTGAGTAATACCTCGCTTCACCAATGCTGCGTTGAAGCGGTACCGTGAGGTGGCCGCCTAACAGGTGGCCCGATGGCCAGAGTAAGGCGTTCGTCCATGTCGGAAGGCCTCTCTGCAGCTTGACGCCTTCGCCCGTCAAGCTCTGGGGAGGCCGGCCGAGGCGAATCCTTCCTCGAAAACTTGCACTACAGCCCGAGTTCTACTATACCTTTTACACAGGTCCAGGAGCTTTTGCATTCCAACATTGTGGGGTATTACTTGGGTAAGCCGTACCCTTCCCACGTTATTAGTACCAGACTAGTAGTAGTACTCCTCGAAACACGCAGCGTGTGGCATTCCCTTTGGTACCTCTCCCAGAGGCTTGTCTTGGGATACTTTATGCGCATTTCCTGCTACCTTGCACAGTACAAGTGCCTTACTCAGCAGTCCGGGCAGGGTAAATCAAACCCGCTTTCCCTCCCCCGTGCTGTGAATCGAGCGCTCAAACAGTCCATTCCGTCCAACCTCTGCGCACCAGTATCCGGTGTGAAAGGGTTTATGATCCGAGAGTAGGTGCTGTGGGCTGAAACACCTGAATCATCGCGCTCACAGGGTTTCGCAGGATATTCAATCAGCGCCTGCCCGCTCATCGTTTGCACTGCCTCGGCCAACGCGTTCAAGCCCTGGTCGACCATCCCCCCCCGCCTCACCTTTCAGTTATACCCGTTGCAACCACCGTTCCGGACCTGGTGCCAGCAGCAGTTCCTCGGGCCCAGCAAATATAAACGTCGAACCTCCCGCTACTTTGAAACGACATACACACGACGATTTGCGCCTTACTCGACGTCGCAGCCCTGTGATAGGACAGGGGCCGTCCCACCGCATAAGCTTGTCAGCACAGCCCCGCGGCATCGCCACGGCGCCTCGAAGGCAGACTCGACCTCTCCCAAAATCTGCCTTGGGCTCCTCCCAACTCCCGCTTGTTCATCATGGACCAGCAGGCGCAACGCGGTCGGTCGCCCTCTGGCGCGCACCAGCACCAGCACCAGCACCAGCACCCCAATATAAACCATTCGCACACGCCCTCCGGCCCGTACGCCGCCGGGGACCCATCTATCGGACTTGGTCTTGGCCTTGACCAGCAATCCTTCAACTCCAACCCGAGCTTCGATTCCTTGCAGAACAATTCCGTCAACAGCCTCAGCCCGCATCACGGGAACGGTTTCATGGGTCAGCAACAGCAGCAGTCGCAGCCGCAGCAGGCCTTTGCCCAGCACGCAAACGTCTCCGACCCCAATGTCTTTGACCCTAGCGCTAGCTTCGGCTCTGCCTCCTCAGCTCCTGGTTCCGATCCCGCACTGTCCTTCAACTCGCAGAACCAGTCAAACTACCTGTCGCCTAACCTGAACGACGGTGACTTCGCCCTCTTCCCATCGACAGGCGGCCAGGGCGATGGCTTCAATGCGCCCCTCTTTGAGCAATCGACCCTCCATCCTAGCGATATCAATAATATGAGCTCGCCTCAAATCCACCACTCACCTACCCCTCCTCACCTCCTCCAGCTCGATGCGCAACAACCCGGCTCGGCGCAACATTCTCCTTCTTTCAACCAGCACCAATTTTCCTCGCCGCCTGGACACTCGAGACATGCCTCACTGGGTCCAGAGGCTGCCCTCATGCCTAATCAAATGGGAGACTGGAACCAGCCTCAATTTCACGGTCACAGACGCACGCCGTCCGAGTATTCGGATGTCTCGTCTGTGGCGCCGTCTCCCCACCTTGTCAGCTCCGACTCTTTCGATGCGGACCTCGGAGGCCATTCACCCTTGCAAAGACCGTCGGACGGTAGCTTGTATCAAGAGGTTCTTGGTCTCGGCTCATTCACCATCTCCGACCACGGCAGCCCAGGCCACCATGGTCGCAGTCCATCCCATAGCCCGGCCATCAGCCCGCGCATTCTTGCCCAGCCGATGCCCGACATGAACCATGGTGGCTTTACCATTGGAGGCCAACATGATTACGGACCTGCAACGGGCTACACAAACCTGCAAGCCCCCAATGAAGCATTCCCGACATTGCAAAGCAACGGCGGCCCCGAGATGCCGCAGATGAACCCGCCTGCCATCAACATTGACTTTGCGCCCAATAACTCGAAACCGGGTGTTTTTGAACCAAACAAATCACCCATGGACCAAGATTCACTGACGCCACCCGAACGAGGTATGAAACGCACATTGTTCTTTTTCTATGATTGACGGATACTAACAAGTACCAGGTCGACAAAGAGCGCGTCAACGCGCCGTTACCGATCCTTACCACCCTGGCAGTGGAATGCTCAATCGCCCAAGCCAGTCGCCCAGCCTCTCGCCTTCTCTAGGATCTGACGCCTCCGGACGATCGGATTCGTCGCGCTCATTGTCGCCCCTGGATCGCCAAGGAGCCTCCTCTCCATCTCGACGACGACAGTCCACCTCGGCCGTCCCCACGAATCTCATTGCTTTACGTCTCGCGGACCCTGAGTACCAGAACAGTCAAGAAGCGGGGTCCGCCAAGCGCGTACAGAAGCATCCAGCAACCTTCCAGTGCACGCTCTGTCCCAAACGATTCACTCGCGCCTACAACCTCCGCTCTCATTTACGAACACACACTGACGAGCGCCCCTTTGTCTGCACGGTCTGCGGCAAAGCCTTTGCCCGTCAACATGATCGCAAGCGACACGAGAGCCTGCACTCGGGCGAGAAGAAATTCGTCTGCAAGGGCGAGCTCAAGGTTGGTGGCCAGTGGGGCTGTGGCCGTAGATTTGCTCGTGCAGATGCTCTTGGCCGTCACTTCCGGTCCGAGGCTGGGCGCATTTGTATCAAGCCTCTCCTCGACGAGGAGATGGTTGAGCGACAGCGCCAATGGCAGGAACAGCGAATGCAGCAAAACATGGCCCAGAACCTTGCTGCTCCTCATGGGATGGGCATGGATTCCGGTCCGACGTATCCCATGGACGCGAGCGGCAACTACGCTCTTCCGGCTGCCCTGCTAGCGCAATATCCTGCTCTGGCTCAGATGAACTGGTCTGCAGCTGACATGAGCGGGAGCATGGATGACGATATAAGCGGACGATCTTCTTTCGACGCGAGTGATTACGATGAAGCCGAAGAGGCTGGCTACGTCAGTGGCCCCGGGACAGGCTATGGCGAGGGAGGGATGAACCAGAATTTTGGCGACATGGGATACGCCAGTGATTTTGGCGGTCGATAAAGTGGCATGGCATGCTGCGACGTTGTTCACGAGCATCGGCCGTGCTGTTTCATCTCATTATTTGATTCTGTGCTCGGGCACTGCGACGGCCGCAAATGAATTTCCTATGCATTTGTTTTCGGCTTTACATGTTAGCAGCTCATGGGTATACCTGGACGGGCAAAGTTGGATTACGGCAGGCATGTATGTCAGGGAAAGACTTCTCACGATGCGATGATCTTTGGCTATGACGATATTTGGGATCGCTCGAGCTTCACGCATGTGGACCTAGCTAGGCCACTTTCATAAGCGCCTTGTTTTCTGGATGGACAATGTTAACGTGGGATAGCGAGCTAGCGGATAGACGGCAGAGCGTTTAGATACCACTTCCTCAGTGTTGATATTATTTGTTAATTGTTTTTCCTTCTCTCGAACAGTACTGCTCATCCAACGAAGTGACGTGTATCCAGTACAGCGTTGGTGAAGGCTAGCTTTGCAAGGTAGTGGTACTCATTCGACGGTGTTGAGTTATATTCGGGAGGGCTATGTGATAGCAAGCAGAGGGTATCGCATTAATTAAAACAATAATCCACCAATCCACACAACAGACGCCGAAGGATATCTATTCCCTGCCCGCGCCGGGGCAAAAATTACGAGTAAAGACCTGTTAGCAGATGGTGCCGAAATATCATCGCGCAAGACATTTCAACGCCGACTCCAGTGCCGAATGCCCATGCTGTGTAGGCATGCATGGGTACCAGAAACGAGCTCTGTAGATGCTGGTTGCGAAGTAGATGAAGAGGAAGAAGACGAGGAGAGCGAGAAAGACGATAGATTGATCAAGTTTCAAGGCGAGTTGAAGTAATCGAAGCCGCTGGCGTACTTATGTACGATCTCCTCGACGACTTTGCTGCAGATGTCGCGGTGAGAGTCCTGCATGGTTTGCGAGACGAAGGGCATGAGGAGCGAGTTGCCCTCGACAACGAGTACCTCCTGGAGCGCATACTCCTCGTCGGCCGCGACGGTGCTAGGCGTACTGGCAGAGCCCTCGGGAGAGCCAGGGTCCCTGATGGCACGGACGGAGAAGTCGGCCCAAGCCGTGATGCCGGCGGGGGCATCGGCGCGGCCGCGGACGCCGGAGGCAGTGAGCTGGAAGTAGGACGGGTGGGAGATCTCCTTTGTGAGGCCGGGGGCGAGGGTGATGCGCTCGTAGATGTTGTAGGTGACGATGGGGTCGTCGGGCGCGAAGAAGGCGTCACCGGCAGCCACGCCGGGCCGCGTGGGGATGGACTCATAGCGCGAGAGGATGCCGAGGTGGCGGATGACGGGCTCGATGGTGTGCAGGGCGGCGAGGACGACGGCGGGAGGGAGCGAGGGGGGGATCGGTATGGAGATTGTTAGGTGGCGCTGCACCCTCATGGCAGGCGGGCGGGCGTGTTGTTTTGTGCAAGATACAGTGGACGAGTAATAGATGGCGATGCAGCGGCGAAGAGAAGGACGTGGGACGAAAGGCGGGGGAGGAGAAGGAGTAAAAGGAGGTTGTTTCAAGTGGTTGATCCTCTCTTCCTTGGGTTTTTTTCCTTCCTTTTTTTTTTTTTTTTTTTTTTTTGCTTCCCCCCTGGCGTGATGGCAGGATGGGATGATCCCGAGAGGGGCGGGGGTAAGGAGGCCTTGATCAGGGTCCAGGAAGTTCAAGAGCGGCAAGTCAATTTCGTCGGATAGGCGAGATATATTAGATGAGACGCCAGACGTCAAAGTGTGCCGGAACTCGAAGTAAGATGAGGGAAGGGCGGGGAGGGTAGACAGGGAGGGAGGGGGATGAAAGCTGGTGAGGATAACGATGATGTTGGGGCTAGAATAAGATGAACGGGGCTCATTATAGAAGTAGCGTGAAGCGGATGGCGTGCGATTATGGGGGAGTAGGTTAGGACTGCGTACGGGTAGGTGATGAGTGAAGTCAGACGGATGAAGAGGGATGAGGAGGAACGTGAAGGCGTGGAAGATGAAGCTCGAGTGGTGCTGAGAGGTTCAACATGGGATATTTAGCAGACGATCGTTCTGTCATCAAGACATCAGGCACATGATATATCCATCAACAAACAAGTCCAGGTTGGTTTCAAGCCGGTCAAAGAACCGCCAAAGGCCAACGTTAGGCCTGCAAGGTGGGGGGCTACCTACCCAAGTAAAAAGCAGCCGATATCCCAAATGGCCTGCGTGAGATTGAACCCATCCGCCTCGATACGGCAATTTACCAGCAGGGCAGTGCTGTGAGTAAT
>KL660660.1:15808-34921 GCA_000732775.1 Stachybotrys chlorohalonatus IBT 40285 | reverse complement strand
GTCTAACCTTTAGCAAGTCACCACGTTTTCGACCCTCCCCCTCCCGCAAACATGGCCGACTCTCTCGACTACGTCAAGATCGTCCAGAGCTGCCCCCCCGGCGACGGCTGGGGCCCGCCCGTGACAACCGAAACCACACTCGACGGTGTGCCCTATGCGCCCTTCTCCAAGGGCGACAAGCTCGGCCGCATGGCCGACTGGACCGCCGAGGGCAAGGACCGTGAGCGCGGCGGGCGCATGCAGTACAACCGCAACTACAGAGGTAGGCGGCGTCTTTGCCCGAGGGGCCAACATTTTGGGAGACGGCAGCTGACCTTTGTGCGTCTCCAGACCAGCAAGTCTACGGCTCGAGCCACGCCATCACCTTCAGCGCCCCCGCGGCCGAGGACGAGTCCACCTTCTCCGTCGTCAGCAACACCCGAGAGACAACCAAGACGAGGTACGGCCGTGGCGCCGTCTTCACCCGCGGCCGCGGCCAGCGCGGCGGCAGGGGCGATGCCCGTGGCGGACGCACCCAGCTGCAGCGCGGCGGCGCCGGCGGACGCCAGGGCTACGGCGGCTACAACGACCGCGGCCGCGGCGGCGGTGCTCGCGGCGGCCGTCGCTTTGGCTGGAAGGATTACGACAAGCCGGCCCGCAACCGCGACGCCAGCATCAATATCAAGGCCGACTGGCAGCTGCTGGAGGAGATTGACTTCAACCGCCTAGCCAAGCTGAACCTCGAGACCGACGACGGCGAGGATCTGGACGATTACGGCTTCCTCTACTACTACGACCGCTCGTACGACAAGCCCCCTGTCAAGGGCGCCGAGAAGAAGCTCACGGCCATCGACCGGGCTGCCTACAACGTCACCACATCCTCGGACCCCATCATCCAGGAACTCGCGGACAAGGACGAGGCCACTATCTTTGCCACGGACAGCATCCTCTCCATGATCATGTGTTCGACCCGCTCCGTCTATCCCTGGGACATTGTCATTGTGCGGCAGGGCAACAAGATCTTCCTGGACAAGCGCGACAACGCCAACCTGGACATGGTGACGGTCAACGAGAACGCCGCCGACGCGCCACTCGAGGCCACAGACGGCAAGGAGGGCATCAACCAGCCCCCCGCCCTGGCCGAGGAGGCCACCTACATCAACCACAACTTCGCCAACCAGGTCGTCAACGAGAACGACTCGGCCAAGGTGCAAATGGCCCACGGCAACCCCTTCTACAACGCCTCCGAGGACTCGGACCCGCCCGCCAGCAAGGCCTACAGGTATAGGCGCTTCGACCTGTCCACCAACGACGAGGACCCCGTCTACCTCATCGTGCGCACTGAGGTCGACGCCGTCCAGAAGAACGCCATCAACGGCGAGGACCAGTTCCTCACCATCAAGGCCCTCAACGAGTTCGACAGCAAGGCCCAGGGCAGCGGCGGCGCTCTCGACTGGAGGAGCAAGCTGGTGACGCAGCGCGGCGCCGTCGTCGCCACCGAGATGAAGAACAACAGCTGCAAGCTGGCCCGCTGGACGGTGCAGAGCATCCTGTCCAAGTCGGACGTGATGAAGCTTGGGTATGTCTTATTCCCACCGTTTAATTGCAAAGCCAAACTAACATAACCCCCTCCTCCCTCTTCTAGCTTCGTCTCCCGCGTTAACCCCAAGGCAAACGACAAGCACGTCATCCTCGGCGTCATCGGCTGGAAGCCCCGCGACTTCGCTTCCCAGATGAACCTTTCCCTGTCCAACGGCTGGGGCATCGTCCGCACCATCGCCGACATGTGCCTCAAGCGCGAGGAGGAGGAGGGCAAGTTCATCCTCGTCAAGGACCCCAACAAGTCCATCCTGCGCCTCTACGAAGTCCCCGCCGGCAGCTTCGAGGACGACGACCAGGAGGACGACGGGCCCGAAGAGGTGGCTGAGGCGGCTGAGGAGTAAGGAAGGAAGAAAGAAAAGCAGGGTGTGAGAAAGGAAATGATAAATTGATTCCAATAGAAGATGGAAGGGAACGCGTCAGGGGCTATTCAAGGCATGTAGAGCTCCGGAAGGATCCTCATGATTATGACTGCATAAAATGGACATGTTTTTATCTATTGACGTCTATGAATCATCTCCTCCTTTTCCTCCCCATCACCAAGCGACTAAGCGGTGCCTCAGCATCAAACGGCGAATACTTCACGAACCTCTTCCAGAGCACGTGGCACTCGACTTTTTGATTTAAGAAAAAAAAAAAAAAAAAAGACTTGCAACTCAAACTGTCAAACATATGAACTCGTCGTGTACGTGTAAATACCGGCAGGAACGTAACCCTCAAGAAGACCAACTTACACAGTCGACGGCCACGCGCTGAGCATCGCGGCCTCGTTTGTCCTGCCAAAATCCTCAAACTTGCATCCTCCCATCAGAACTCTTCCCCAAGCACTCACGTTCCTCGTGCGTCCTTAGCCGCAAACTACCTCGTACAAAGCAATACCATCGCCCAAGCCGCAAGGGCTTTTAGTCAACCCCCCCCCCCCCCTGCGGCATGGCCTAGCTTTGGTCTGCATCCCCTTCCTGGTCAGGGTAGACGGCCGCAGCGTCGTTGGCCAGCATACTGGTCGTCAGCAGCCCGCGGGCGTCGTTGTTTTCCCCGAGGCCCAGGCCGATGGAAGCAAAGTCTGCCGCGCGCTCGAGGAGCCGGAAGGCGTGCTGGTCGCCCTTGTTGCCGGTGAGCGTGTGCGGCACCCGGCGCGCCCAGCTGCCCTCGATCTGCTGGCGGAAACAGCGCTCCAGGGTCCAGTGCTGGTAGTCGGCGTGCATGGCGAGCGTTTGCTGCTGGAGCTTTGTGCCGAGCTCCTGAACTTCGCCGAGCGGCTCGTTCGAGTAGTCGTTGAAGCCTTGGGTAGACGGTCCGGACTGGGCTTGAAAGGGAGGGTATGCATTTCTAGCGTAGCTGTGGTAGCTCCCATGGATCTTGTCGTTGTGCTGCGAGCCCTGCGCGTGCTGGTGGCTCGTGCTGCTCTCGTCAAATGTCATGGCGCGGTGATCGGTTGCCCTTGAGCTTCCGTGCAGCGTACTTGATGCTGAGTCTCGGCGCCGGGATTGATCCAAGTGCTTGACGCTACAAGACGCCTCTCGCACCGCAGGTGGAGAATTCTCGTCCCAGCTGCGGTGGTGAGGGTGGTACCTGGAGCGCATGTCGGCATCCAGAGCGTTTTGGAGCTCCGGCTCCAGAGAAGAGTCCAGATACATGCTTGAATTCCCGGCGAACAGGGCGGGAGATTCGCCTCCGGGAATGGAGTAGCGAGCAGAAACATTCTCTCTTTTATAACCTTGCCCGTAGTCTTTGTGATGACGGGTCGGCCCAGGCACGGGGGGGTAAGGGGGCACGTTGCCCCGGAACCTCAAGTCGGCCAAGGGAGGGCGTGGGAAAAGATGGCGTAGTGGCGGAAGCTTGAGTGAGCCCTGGCCCATGAGGCCAAGGCCAACATCCTCGCCGTGCATCGATGCGGTGGTTGGGTTCTGGCAGTCTGCAGCAATGTATTGTTGGTCCTTGGGCGGAGCGGAAGGCATGTCTGTGAGAATATCGGCAACAAGATCCGCCTCGAGACGCTCTCTGGTTTTAGAAGAGCAAGAAGACGCCGTTTGCTGACCCATGTTTGATTTCTGATAGGGGACATTCTCCTTGCCATACTCCGTCTCGCACTGTATTGGGCTCCCGCTCTTGAACGTGTCATCGCTGAGAGTCGCTGCTGTGGTGTCGGAGCCAGCGGGCTCGTACGGCGATGGTGTATCGCTGATTACCTGTCGCCTAGACGTGCCTTTGACACGACCGTTCCCGGGGCCTTGCTCCCGGCCTCGTCCGCGAGCCGGCTTGGGCTCAATTTTCCGCACACGACCTCCGCCTCTAACCCTCGCCACTTTCCCCCTGCCACGCCTGCGTCCACGAGAGCCTCCTCTAGCGCTGCGTCTCTTGGCCGACTTCCCGCCGTCCGCGCCAAGCTCGTCGGGGCCTGGACCGGTGTACCAGACGACGGTGGACGAGTCGATCTCGTGTAGGCTATTCCCGGCGAGCTTGCCGCTTCGATAGCACTCGACGCAGATGGACATTTTGCATTTGTCACACTTCTGGAGCACAGGCCGGCCTTGTCGCTCGCAGAAGTCACACTTGGCCATGGGATAATAGGTGGCGGTCCATCCTTGGTGCAGATGGCTCCGATTGCTGAGGAGGGCCAGAACCTCGGGGCGTGGGAGAGGCATGGAGGAGTCGATGGTTGACCGAGACGGTATGTCTTGAGAATCCACGGTAGGTCCATCTGCCGGACCTAGAGCTGCAATGTCTCCTTCCAGCTCGGGGCATGTGTTGTCGACAGATGCAGCCTGCTCTATTGTTTGAGTGTCAAGAATACCAGCGGTAGCATCGGACTCTTGGGGTTGAGCCATCATCAAGCAATGGGAACGAAACGAAGGCCCCCAGAGAAACCCAGTTTTCGTCTTCCTGATGGGATCTGTTACGAAAATCCAAATATCTCGTGTGTATTATACCTAAGTGAGGATCAATTGCAAGCAGCAGGACTCTGGTTCCTCGTAGAATAGTGACCGTAGGAGCAGCTCGGTTGGACAACAAAGGTTTGGAAGTGGCAGTAGAAGTGGAAAGAAAAGAAAAAAGGCGGAAATGACAGGCTGATATAGATGGGCGAGAGAGTAAGGAGAGATCACTATGGCACGCATAACAGGACGGCAGATTCACTGCAGCCAGGGCCAGGTAGAGACGAAGTTGCCGCAACGGTCTTGTGATTCACATCTCGGGCGTAGCTCGCTAGGAGCTCCATAGGCGGCATCACCAAGGCTTCCCACCACGAAATAAACGAAAGGGTCTAGGCAATAGAAAAGATAGAACAAGTTCCGCTTGGAGCAGCCAATGACGGGCACCAGCCGCATGTAGGGATGCAAGAAACACGCAGGCCAGACGACGGGATGAATCCAGCGCGGCAGAGTCCTGTGCGGCCAGACCAAGGCGTGAACGTGGACGCAACTATTGGGAACAAGTCAGCTTCTTTAAAACAGCCCAGAGAACAGAGGATCGAAACAGCATTGTATGCAGGTGAAGGTGTGCGCAGGGCTCGTGAACGAGGGGGGATTAAACATGGTCGTCGTGGTGCAGCAGTGAATGAGCGTCTGGAGGCAAGTCTCGTGAGAATAAGGTTCTATCACCCTAGCACGACTGCGTCCATAACATCGGTATGATTTGGCAGTCAGGAGGAGGAAACACGGCGCTGAAGATGGCTTCAAAGCATCCCATACGGTCGAGACGACGTTGGATGTGGCTACGCTCGAGATATGAGGCTGAAAGATCCAACCTACCCTGCGAGAGCCATCAGATTTAGGGCCCTCCCCCCCATCAAACCGTCCAACAGCTGCACATTGGCCGGGTCCCCCTCCCCACATTGTTCGCCATTGGATGGTAGAAACAAGTCAAGTGTGGCCGAGGGGGGTCGAGTCCGTCCGTCCAAATCCCCCCCCCTTCCCCGTCAGTCACTTTCAGAACGAAGGCTGCTGTGACAGGCAGGCAGGCCTCCAACGCCATCCCTTGGCTTTGGCGGATCCTACGATGGCCCTCCCCCTTCTCCCTCCAAGAGTCGGGACTCGTAAGCTCAAGGACGACTCAAGCCAATTGGAAACAGGCAAGAGGGCCCTGGGCTCTGCGTGGCAGCCTGCACTACCGGATCTTCGGCATGGCGCCCAGCATCTTGGTGAGTCGCGCACTAGGCATGGTCCAGCTAGCCCCGGGCATGGGTTCATCGGGGTCCCGTGAAGGGGTCTCGAAGGAGGGGGGGGGGGGTCTATTGTCTGTCGTCGTTTTGGGTAGATGGCGGTGTTGCTGATGATGCTGGCGATCGCAAAGGCTTTGCCGAGGCCTGCGAGATGCATTGGCTAGCCACGATTACGTAGCGCAAGCTCGGTGATGATGCTAATGATGATATGGAGTACTTCGGCTGACAACGTCTCCAACGTCAACCCTCTTGCCGCCAAGCACGAGGTGAGTTCCCAGCACCTGGCAGCTTAACCCCCCCCTCTTCATCTGAACGAACTGTTGTCTCGCAAGAATACACAACATGACAAGCTAGAGCTGCATATGGTCAGATGTAGGTTACTTACTTACTTAGCCTAGTAGTGAAACCTTGGTAGCTTGTAAGCATTCAAGAGCTTGGCTCGCGACTACGCCCGACGCCGGCGCATGTCAGCTCAGCTCCATCAGCCCTTTGCATCTACTGCACTTTGTTCAAACTCACTGATCGAGCCGTCGACTTCGTGACAGGGCAGGGACCTCCAGCTCTACCGTCGGGGCTGCATGGTATTAGGTACCCAGGTCCCCGTCTTTGACTGCCAACCTCATCCCTCGTCCTACCGTGACCTGCCGCAGAGCAACGCGTCTATCACCGCAACCACGCATTGGACAGCCCAAGCGCCCATGTAGCATCATCCTTGCACAGTTCATGATTCCCACCTCGGCACCACCGTAGATGCCCAAGCTGCAGAAGCCATCAAGCAGCGGTCAAGCCACGAGCCGATCGTCAGTCTCTCACCATCGACCACAAGTCGAGCCGACGACTCGAAGCACCACGCAATCGTTCGGCCCAAGAAACCACACGGCAAAAGGCCTCCCTTGCGCATTACAAACATCCGGGCCGGCATCGTAGCAGCCGGACGGGCACGTAGGTTCGGACCGGGAGCTCCCAACGAGGCAAGGTGGATTAATGTCAATGTTATTAATACGCCATTCTGCGCTCTCCGCCAAGCCACCTTGAAAGTCGTCTGCTGCGGATCATTTTGGGGCCACACCCCGTCCTGCATAACCACCCTCTTTCAAGTACAGCCTTGTCTGCTTCCCACCCCTCCCCCTTCCGACATTCTTTTACTTTTTATTTATTCTTCATTCTTCATTCTTCTTCTTCTACTACTACTTCTGCTTCTTCTTCTCTTCTTCTTCTGCTTTTCGGCTTCCCGACCGGTCTATCTTCATCCGTTCCACAACAACAACAACAACAACAAACAACCTCTCTCCAATACCCGCACCCTACCGATTCGACGGCCCCTCCCCACCCTCGCCATGTCTAACCAGGACTACTACCAGCAGCAAGGCGGTTACCCTCAGCACCCCCAGGCCGTACGTCTGCCCCGATTCGCCATGCGCGCGCCCTCATGCGCTCCAGTTCCTACCGCGCTGACTTGCCCACGTCGCTGACATCCTTCTTCTTCTTCTTCTTTCACAGAGCTACGGTCCTCCCCAAGGCCAGTATGGTCCTCCTCAAGGCCAGTATGGTCCTCCTCAAGGCCAGTACGGTCCTCCTCAAGGCCAGTACGGCCCGCCCCAGGGCCAGTATGGGCCTCCCCACGGCCAGCCTCCGATGCAGTACCAGCAGCAGCCTCCTCCCCAGCAGCAGAGCAAGGGCGGCCACGGCTGCTTGATAGGATGTCTCGCGACCATCTGCTACTGCTGCGCCGTCGAGGAATGCTGCGAATGCTGGTATGTCATACGAATCTGCCGAGGTCATTGCTTCGTCTAACCAATCCCTCGTCAATAGCTTCGAATGCTGCGAATGCTTCTTGTAAACACACGGATCATGCATGGACACTACGCCCTTTTGCTCTCAGACGAATCCGCTTGCGACCCATTGGCTGGGCCTGTGAGTCCCGGACAATATTATGAGTAGCAATCGCTGCTACATTGAGGGTTGGGAGCACCCGAGGACGTGAATCCGGGTGCTCGGAGGAGACATGCCCAGACCATTGTTTTGCCCAGCCAAGCTCGGCGCTGTCACAAGACCTACAGCATCGTAGACATCGTTGCATAGCCGCCATAGGTTAGCAAGTCTTTTCTTGCCTGGACTCTGATCACTAGCCGCTGTACTACCTACAGTCACCTACATACCCGTTTTCATGTTTTATATACCGATTTGCAACTTGATTAATATCACAACAATTGCTCCGCCGTGATGCTCTTCATTGTACATCAAGGACGCCCTTCATCTGTCTTTTATCAACACCCTTGGTCTTCTTCTTCTTCTTCTTCTTCACACCGCAGATGGCAAGTTTAAGCAACAACCCCATTTTGAAAACCATGGTATCGTCAGCGCTATACCACAATAACAGCCGCTTAGGAGTCCAGTTGCACGTAATTCGCTGGGAACAGACCCGATCTCCCCCCGTAGTGGCCAAACCACCAATCCTCATCCGGGAATTCCAAACCAGTGACCTTGGCGTCCTCCGGAAAGCTGAGCTCTACAGGTAGATAGGCGGTTAGTGATCCGCAGTAGCTGTTGAGCACCAAACGAGTTGTGATATCCACTTACCATTGTCTTCCGCAGCCTCGTAATCATACAATGCAGTAGCCGTGCGGCCGGAGCCTCCCGCTGGTGACTCGGGTCTTTGCGCCGGTTCGGGCGCAGGCGCTGGCGAAGGTGCCGCAGCCGGAGCAGGCGCCGGTGCCGGAGGTGGGGGAGCCGGAGCCTCGTCATCCTCGTCCTCCACGAGCTCGACATAGTTACTGGGGAACAGTCCGCTCTGACCCTTAGAGTTCGTACCCATCCACCAATCCTCGTCCACCATGTCAATGTTTGTGACGTATTGGCCCTCCACGAGGTCGATCTCGTTGTCTTCTGCTTTTTCATAATCGTATTGTACCACCGCCCGCCTTCCTCCTTGCTCGGCTGCTTGGCCCACAGCCGCCTGTTCCGGCTCGAAACTCTGAGCAGCAACCGCTGTGGCTGCAGCCATTGTAGCAGCACCTCGTGACGCATCTGCACCAGCACCTTCATCCGGAAGGTCTCGCTCCTTGGGTACGTCAAGCTGGCTGGGGGCAATCGGTGGCGGGGATGGCGACCTGACATTCTCCAGCGTTGGCTCTGGACCACGAGGAATTGGCACTGCAACGCGCACGGGAGAAGACTCCCTGTGCTCGGGCTCTGGCTCGTATGCATTGGGGTCATCTTTCTCCTCCTCTTCGTCCACAGGAGGGGGGCGGCTAGGAAGGCCTGGCAGGGAGAATCCCCCAGACGGCCTGGAAGCGTCGGGGACGCGTGGTGGTGGAGGAGCCGAGACATCGTCTTCATCATCATCAAATCCTCGCGAGGCCGGCGGTGGTGCCAGTGCCGAGCCGATGACCGGCGCATCCTTGAACCGATCTTTCAGAGAAGAAACACCGCCTTCTGGAGGAGACAACGGCCGGGCCTCTTCTGTAGCTTGCTCCCCGTCCTCATCGTCAAGGCCGGCTGTGCCTGTAGCGGGTCGGCCGAAGCTGGAGGGTTGAACTTCGCCCCATTTCTTGCCGCTATAACCGCTCTTCCACTCGCTGCCACTCTTCTGCTCGGAAATAGGAGAGGCTTGAGTGGGAGCGGACGGGGTGGCCGAATCCATGCCTCGCTCTTTCGCCTTCTTTTCTGCCCAGAGCTGAGCTGGTGTCTTTCCTCCTTGATCAGCAAATGTTCTACTTGCTGTTCCAACCGGGGCTGCAGAGGGCACCGATGGCGCGCCATAGCCTACACCGCCAGGTGTCGGCGCTTTTGTGCCCGAGAAGCTCGAAGCACCTCCAAACTTATTAGCGACCTTGGGCTTGGGGAGGGAGGTCAAGCGTTCAGACTGGCTAGGCTGGGAGAAGGCAGCGGCTCGGTCAGAGAGCGGCCTAGACTCGGATGGCTCCTCCACGGCAGCAGGCTTTTGAGCCTTGGCTCGAATAGCAGCAATGTCGACTTTGCCTACAGGCTCGTATGAGCCTTTGACGGTGGTCGGACGGTCATCGCCTGTTTTCTGGGCTTGTGCTCGAATAGCTGCAATATCCACCTTGCCAATCGGCTGATATCCCCCCTTGACGACATCGCCAGGGGCATCTTCCCGAGTTGGCAGTTTGTACCGGGATGGTTCTTGTTTCTGGCTCGTGAGCTCCGCCATGTTGACCTTGGTAGGCTTGTAAGCCGACTCAACCCTTTGGATTTCGCTCCTGGTAACAGGCGGAGCATCGGCCCCCCAGCCGTCCTCATCCACGGCTTCACCACGTTGAGAGCGAGCAGCAACGATTGGGTTGATACGCCCTGCGCTTGACGTAGTTGGGGTGAAGACGGGTTTGGATTTGACGGGGGGAGGGGCAGCGGCAGCAGGACCGCTTGAGCCACCAGACGAGTATTTCGCGCCGGAGGCATCGGCAACCTTTTGCATGACGATGGCGGGGTCGAGGTCGCTGTCGGAGCGAGCGGTTATCTGCACATGGTACCCGTGGAGGACCTTTGCAACGGCAGCTAGGTGGCTGGTGAAATAGCCCTTCGTACGTTCAGGTACTCCGCCACCACACCAGGCGATGAGGATGTTTTTGGGGAGGCCAGAGTTGGGATCTTTGACCTTGGCAAAGGCGAATTGGATGCGCCCTTCGTTGAAGTCCTCGAACAAATCGGCGAGCTCGCCATCTGTAAAGCGTCAGCAGTCTCTACGAGTCCACGAGAAACACATTGCAGCATACCGCCGGTATCCTGCACCTTGAGAATACTCTCTTTGGCACCACTGTCTTGGAAGGCGTTCAATAGGGGTGCCTGTACCGAGAAGAGAGCCCACTGGGCATACGTCGGCGAGCCGGAGGACGGCGGAGGACCATTGACGACTGCATTGTAGCTGCTTTTTATCGAGGGGCCGTTTATCGACAAGTTGAGCGACGCCATGGTGTAGATGCTGTACCCAGAGGGAGGAGGCTGGACGAGAAGGATTGGTCGGGGCAGATGACGTTGCCCAGTTCTGGAAGCTCCACAGCTTAGGCACAACGCTGTGAGGAGGTGGTTCGAGTAGTGTAGAGTCGGTTCCGTGTAAACGACGGCCTTGGGGCTGCTGGGACCGGCAGAGATGTGCGAGGATCGGTTTGGAAGAAGAGCAATCCGGTGATGCCGTTGGGGAGAGGCTATCGTCGAGGATTGGGGCAATGGGAAGGATGGGTGGGCAGCTTTGTAGCTGTGTGACCCTGGACAGGTAAACGCAAGTCCAGCGTTGCTGAGCGGGGTGCCCATTCAGCGTGGATATCGCGTACAAGCATACGCATAGTAGGTACTACAGTGGCAGGGCCCGCCTGAGGTAGAGGCGCAAGGCGGCTTGGGCTGTGGCTGTGGCTGTGGCAATGCTTGCAGTTAACGGAGTGGCGCCAACGATGTCCGCCAGCTGGGACGGTACCTGCACGCCAGCGAGCTACCCTGCCCATCCAAAGGTATCTGCAAACTTCACGCGCGAAATGACGCAACCCAAAAAAGACCCCTCGCACCGTCAGCCCCGCCAACGAAAATCACTTCAACATTTCTCCTAGCCATCCCAACCTCACGAGAACCTCTACCCGCAGATTGACCCGTATATCGCCCCCAAGACCGGCAGTCACAGCCATGTCGAGCATTCAGGAAATCTCGAGCGTCCCGCAGTGGGAGCAGACTCTCGCCTCTCTCCCGGCGTCTACCTTACTCATCATCTCATTCCATGCGCCATGGGCCGCGCCGTGCGCTCAGATGGCGACGGTCCTGTCAACGCTGGCAGCCGAATACCCCGTGACGGAGCCTTTGACCACCAAATGGGTGTCGATCAACGCCGAAGAGCTTAGCGACATCAGCGAGATATACGACGTGACGGCGGTACCGTTCTTGGTCCTTGTGCGGGGTGGCCAAGTCGTCGAAACGGTCGGCGGCAGCAGCGCTGTCAAGGTGAGGGCGGCCATCGAGAAACATGCGCAGGACGCGGGCGTCGCGCCAACACCTGCAGCAGGCGTCAATGGTGCTGTTGGTCAACTCAGTGTGTCGGCCCCCGAACCGCAGGGTCCCGTGGACCCTGACAAGGCAAAGGAGGAACTGAACAAGCGGCTGGCGAACCTCGTCAAGGCTGCGCCAGTAATGCTTTTCATGAAGGGATCTCCAGGTGAACCCCAATGCGGCTTCTCTCGACAGATGGTCGCCATTTTGAGGGAAAACTCGGTCAAGTACGGATTCTTCAACATTTTGGCCGACGACGAGGTGAGGCAAGGTCTCAAGGAGTTTGCTGAGTGGCCGACTTATCCCCAACTCTGGGTTGACGGTGAGCTCGTCGGTGGCTTGGACATTGTGAGTTGTTCACAACCCAGTTAATGAACTAAATAAAATACTAATCGTGCATAGGTTAAGGAGGAGCTAGGGAACAACGCAGATTTCTTCAAACCCTACAGCGCAACTGCGGCAAATGAAACTGCCGCAGCTTAAGCATCATACGAAGCGATAGGTGTCTTCTTTTTCTGTTTAAAACAGATGCCTTATGAGCGCACCGTTGTTTATGCTTTGGGCGAGGAGCCATTCCAACGGAATTCTTTCAGCCTGTCGCTAACGTAGTAACGAACCGGCGACGTACCTTGGACCGGTACGCAAGTTGTTCCAAGCGGGCTCGAATGAGAAGGGAGGACAAGCGTTGCGACTCACTAAAATGTCAGCATTTCACAATGTGGTCGTTGCTGGATTGGCAAGTGGGTGCCGCTCTTCAACGATCAAATCTTTTCCTGAGTTGGGCACTCTGAGTCCCATATGGCTTGTTGCTAGATATTGCCAGTTAATGGCATTGGTCGCCAGCATATATCCTTTGTTGGAGCTGCAGTGGCTGGGCCAGGCCCAGATCAGACCGTTAGCTCGTACCCTAGTCCTGCTTCTTCCTCGTCTTCAAGCAAAATGATTGATGATTAGTAAGATATAACAAAGCAAACTATTATGCGCGTGAACCATTGTATGGAAGTCGATAGCTGTTAGTGGCTCCTATGTAGACTGTAACATCGAAAGTGTAACACTGCGCGATCGGTTCTGCTTGCATTACGTGACCATGTGTCAACACTAGCGGTGTTGATAAGGTGCATAGCAATGGACGTCAGTGTTGGTTGTTGCTTCCAGCTTGTCATCCCAGGTTAGCCCGGACATGCCCGGTGCTGACAAAACAGACGGAAAGGGCATAGCTTAGCATGGGGGTTGTGCCGCCTTGTGACTCACAGCTGGGAAAGCCATCAGTGGGCTCGTCGCTCAAGGGTAACGTATGTCGATCGCAGCCTGGCATCCGAGCTGTGGAGGTTGCGGTGGCCCCGTTGTGCTTGGGGGTTGTCGCAAACAGCAGAACTGCCAGATGCCGGCACGTTGGTGGTGGTGCGTGTCTTGGCCCCAAACCCGTCCAATCCGGGCCCTTTCTGACCTGCATTGTGCATTAAATGGAAACAGGCTTACGCAGCAGCGGCTGCTCTTCTTGAGGATCGTGAGGCAAATTCTACACTACAGCACCATCGATCCATGGATGCAGGTGACAGACGATCGGATTTCGGAGGGGAGGGACGTTAAGACCGAAGCTGGTTCATTAGGCGTCTTGCTGTGTCTGCCCTACACCACTGAGGGCTGAGACAATGGCCATCCTGGACCAAGTTGGAATAAATTTAGTGTAGAAGAGACACGCCACTGGGCAGCTACCTAACCCCAGTGAGGTAGTGCTATAGTGCCCACCCGCCAACGGAGACATTGAACTGTTAACGCAGGCAGCGGTGGAGCTGTCCATCTAGGTTGCATACAGACCTGCTGTACGAAGTACGGACTGCCATCAACCGGCAGAACGTCCTCGATAGGATCTAGGTAGTACAAAAGGGAGCTTGTAAGATGATAATCGAATCGGCTCCCACGGTCGAGGTCCGTGCGCATACCCCGACATCCGGAGCCGGGCTTCAGAGGGGAGGGTGTCTGCAGCCAGGTCAGGTTCACGCAAGCTTCCCTCCTGCGTCTGCGTCTGCGTCTGCGCCTGTACTTCGTACTCCACGGCAGGCTCTTCTCCATTCCTTTCCCTTTCCTTTTCCCTTTTCCCTTTTCCATTTCCTGCTCCCAAGGCGGTTCCTTGTCCGGACTGGACCGGACGTTGCTTTTCGCTGTTAGGGCTGACGTCGGGCTGTCCTACGCATCATAATCACTGGTCGCGTATCCATCCGTGCCTGAGTCTCTGTTCCCGATTCTTCGCGACCTTTTAGGGCCCCTCCAACCCACCCCCCGCGCGCTGTTCGTCATCGCCCTATCCCGCTGCCCTTGGGCGCAACATTTGTCAGTGCTTTTCCATACTTTCCTCAGCCACGATTCTTGGGACATCCATGCTGATTCATGCTTTAGTGATACTTTACATGCTCTGTATCACCTCATGCGACAATAGGCCAAGTCCACAAACCTACTAGCAAAGGATCGTCGAACCATCCTTCTTCACGTTGTCAGCTTTTGTCAGGTCCCGAACGTGGTCCACACACTGGTTTCAATCAGAGGCCGGGCGTCATTGGCTGGGTCGTTGTCGAATCTGGCCGCAGTCGAGGAGGACTACATCGCAACGCAGGGGACCCTGTAGCTGGGAGGGGAGAACCATCAAGCAGCCGAGATACCGCTGCCTTGCATGTAATCTGTGCCGTGCACGGGTTACATCGAGCATACAGTCGGACCGTCCGATCGCCACATCATCTGCTGAAACTTGGTGGTTATTAGCTGCAAGGCTGGAGGCAACTACATATATTGTACAGTATTGCCATTTCGTTCAACCGCGCGCCTATCAGTCAGGAACAGCTTCGCCGCTGCACTACAGTCCGGTCTGTCTGATTGTTACGTCACAACGCTGTCGAGGGAGTATTTGAGTCGCATCGCCAGACTCGATACGGCTGGCGGACTTTGCTCCTTCGATCTCGTGTTACATCCCTGTCACCTCGTCAGTTGAGACATCAAGTCTTGCAGCCCGTATTCACCTTCAACATGACCCCAACACCCCCCTCGACCAACTCCTCGACCGGCGGGCGCTCACCCGAGGAGCAGTTCCGGGTTGTCAGGAAGCGGAATCGCGTTCCGTTAAGCTGTACACCTTGCAGGACTCGCAAGTATGTATTTATTCACAGTCGTCAGCTTACATCCCTCGTTGCTAACCCTTCGGCAGATTGTAGGCAAACAAAACTGACTCCTACTGCGGATGCCGCCGGTGGTTGCTAACAAAAGACCAGGAAATGCGATAGGAACCACCCTTGCAGTAACTGTACGAAACGTGAGGGTACGGACACATCTTCCTGCTCTTACGCGACGCCAGCTACTCGCAAGAAGAACCAAAGTCAAGGAGATTCAAGTCCAGATGATATGCAAAACCGTATTGACCGTTTAGAAGGCCTAGTTCTCTCGTTGATGCATGGAGGGGCCAGCATCGACCCATCCACTGCCGCTGCGGCGCGTGCCGTTGCCGGACCATCTGGCTCCCAGTCGGTTACTGACAGCAGCTCTTCCGCAAAGGTGGGCGAAGAAGCAATCATGGTCGACGACGGTGACGGAAGCGATGTCGAAGATGACCTTGCAACTTCTTTGGGGGTGTTGAAAGTTGACCCGGAGAAGGGCAAGTCTATGTATGTTGGCCATGAGCATTGGCACACGATCCTGGCCGACATATCCGAGGTGAAGAATTATTTTGCGTCGCATAAGAAGGAGTTGGAGACGGGTTATGAGCGCGTCAAATCATCCAAACCCTCGCAGTACCGCGAGGGACCCACGTTATTGCTGGGAGCCGTTCCCGCCTCCGAGATCGAGCTCCGAGCAGAACTACCTCCCAAAACGAGCGTCCTGACTCTTTGCAGTCGATACTTCAACTCCATGGATAATGCTGTAAACATTATCCACGGGCCAACTTTCCAGCAAGAGCTGCAGGCCCATTGGAAAGACCCCTCAAGGTCCTCCATTGCTTGGCTAGGCATGGTTTACGCCATACTTTGCCTAGCCATGCTGAGCTATCACACGGTTGGAGACGAGCCACCGGAGTGGAAGGGCAGGACCCTGGATCTCGCTGCTGAATATCGACTGCGGACGGTTCAGTGTCTCATACGATCCGACTACACTCGTCCCGCAGATTACACGGTTGAGACTATGTTGCTATATGTCTTTGGCGAGCATTCTTCTCGATGGGATGCTGACCTTGGGCTGTGGCTGGTTACGTCACTTATCATTCGTACGGCTTTTCGCATGGGCTATCACCGCGACGCTAAATGGTTCCCTAGCATCAGCCCTTTTCAAGCGGTGAGTCGCTCTTCATCTGCTTTGCCCTGCTTTGATGAGAATGGTGTTCTTCAGCTGCAACGAACACGTTGCTGACTGATGTGTAGGAGATGAGGCGACGAACATGGGCGTTGATCCGCATGGCCGATGTGGCTTTCTCACATCAAGTGTCTCTTCCCGGCATGATTTCTGACAACGACTGTGACACGGAATTACCAAACAATCTCTTCGACGATGAATTCTATCCTTCGATCAAGGCTCTCCCTCCATCGAGACCAGTCACCGAGCCTACACCCATCGCCTACATGATTGTCAAGGCACGCCTATGTATCGAGCTCAGCAATCTTATACACACCGTCACCAAGGTTGGCAAGCCTGTCCACTACGATGAAATCATCCGCTTTGACGCCAAATTGCGGCAGATCATGCAGGAGCTTCCTCCTCACCTCAAACTCACGCCACTCGAGGGTTCACACGACCCCGTTACCCTCATTGTTGCACGATTCAACGTTGAGATTCTGTACCTCAAAATTCTTTGTCTTTTGCATCGCAAGTACCTTCCAAGAGCACGCCACAGCTCACGGTACGCGCACTCGCGGTACAGCGCCATTGAGGCATCCGTCACCGCACTCGAGCATTTGCAAGTGCTTCACCAGGAAATGCAGCCCAACGGCCGGCTACGCTCTGTTGCCTGGTACATCAAAACCATCGCCACCAAGGATTTTGTTCTCTCGGCCATGTTGATTATTCTGGACTTGCACTATGACAATATTACAGCCCAATCATCAAATTGCAACCACAATGAGGGTGCTGAGCCGTGGAGTCCGCAAAAGCGTGCAAGGATGATCAAATTACTGGAAGGATGTTGCGATATCTGGAAGAGCCAAGCAGACACATCGATGGAGGCATTCAAGGCATCAAAGATCATAGAGATTATGCTGCAGAAGATCCAGACTCCTTTGCCTTGTACCAGCACCGCTTCTGCTGGCTCGCGAACAGACTCAATGTCAACAATGCCATCAAGCTTTGGGGTCGATCCATCCGCAACTATGACGCAGCCGCTCGACGCCTCATCCTCTTTCTTGAATACTCAGAGCATCGGGCTGAGTCCGTTTACGAATCCCAACAACCATGCCTTTTTGGATCTAGGTGGCCTGACCCCTTCAATGGGTACAGATATTCCAATGGAGGGTCTTGGCGCTCCTGGGGCTGCTTCTCCCTTCTCCATGCTCACCAACATGTCAAGCGGGATGGGCACAGGCTCCGATCTGGCGGCAAACTTTGACTGGGTAAGTAGAATCGCACACAAGAATCAGGTCGACAGTCGATTTGCTAATTCGTGTTTAGGGGGCCTTCGAGAACTATACGCAGATGGCAAATTGGGGGGTTGATTCGAGCTTCCAGCTCTACCCGGCTGGGGAGCAGCCGTCTGAGTCTGACGCGCTTGGCGGAGACGCAGCTGCACCGTAGACAACGAATATACAATGTATGATAAGGAGTAAGGAGGATGTAATGTGCAAAGAGTGTCTATCAAAAGGAATGCACTTTTGGCAAAGATAATACCTAGTCACCTCTCAACCCTCAATTGTCGCTGATACCCCGGCATAGTCCTGCGAGCAACGAACAGTTAGTCGCTCATTGCGCCATGCTATCATGTAAAACTCGAGCGCTTAATTACGTAGTGAGGTGAAGCTGAGACAGGAGGAAAATGAGGCCGGAACGCAGGTGCACCTGCACATGCACTTACTTGCCTCGGCGTGCACTCAGTACCACCTGCCGTCCACTACTTGACCTCTCACGTCACATACCTCTAATAACAGGTAGGTAGGTACTTTTGACCGCTCATCTGTCCCTTTCCCCTTCCAACCTCAAAACCCGGTCCCCATTGCCTCTGAGGCACAACTCGGGAGTCACAGTCATATTTCTTCCATCCGATTTTGCCTCCCACTCACCTCTTTTCTACTGAGCAAACCAACAAGCCTCATATTCTTTGCGCCCTTATTTGCCTCCTCTTGAGCCCAAGGCAGCTTCTTTGTCGATTGGCAGCACGGCGCATAGGTACCTTCGGAAAAGAAGCCGATGGCATTTGCGGTGACGACCATTTGACTCTGCAACCATGAGTTACTACGGCTCGCTAACCAGGAAGCGCGTGTTGGCGAAAGCCGATCCGTCCCTGGATAAAGCTGATCTCAAGAAGGCCAGGCTGGGTTTGACCTACCAGCAAGCCATCAAGTTTCAAGCCCGTACTCCGGTAGACAGATCTCGTCAACTGCCACCCGCGCTTTGGCATCACGTCTTAACTTTTCTTCCGCCTGAAACATTGGGCGGGCTGCTCTCGGTCAGCACGCTCTTCAACGCGAGTTTATACCTTCCTCCCCGTTTCCGGTACCCGCGGTTGACGAACGCCCTTCCATTCTGGCCTTCTCTTGGACCAGATACCATCTGGCAGGCGTCTAGGCGCCTCTTCTGGCCGGGCATGTCATACCCTCTGAAAGGCAAGACTGAGCTTGAGATGTGGTGCTTGGTATGCTCAAAGACTTGTCGGTTTTGTGGATTGAAGGAGAGTCCGGATGCAACGATTCCCACTCATGGCCAGTGGCAGTGTGGCCCTGGCCTTGAGGCTGTGTCACCTATCTACCCCCTTTTCATCGTGTCGTGTGGAAGTTGCTTAACCCACCAGACCGCAAGAGTATGGATTTTCCTAACGACTGGACTGCTCTGTTCCTTACATTTCTTCAAAGGAGATGGCTGTATTTACAGACCCTGATATACCCTCCTTTTGCCGGCCCTGAACACCATCCATCTTACGCCGCAACTGTCCGTTATCCCAGCACACATACTACCGTATGAGAGCTACCAGTGCCCGACTTACAAGGTATTCTTTCTCCAGAACATCATGGATCTCAAAGTCGAGTTCGAGGCTGTTAAGGGGCTGGGTACTGCAGCAACGGACGACTAGCTAGAGGGACTTAAATCCCGTGGACGGGATGGTCTTGCTGACGCACCCCGCTGGGAGAGATGGCATTTGTCTGGGGGTGCCCGACGGATGCGCAAGCAGCTTCTTTTGGCTTCATTCGCTTCAGCTGAACCGT
>KL660660.1:0-15776 GCA_000732775.1 Stachybotrys chlorohalonatus IBT 40285 | reverse complement strand
CCCCCCCCCCCCCCCCCCCCTTCAATTCGCCCGGTATGTACAGTTTGGTCATTCCGACGAAGTACTTCTCTAATACATTTAGATGGGACATCATTTTCCATTGCAAATTCTACCAGTGGGTTCCTTGCTACCTCACAAAGCCCCAATGCACGAGAAACTACGCACGTTGTGGATTCGACACCCGAAATATGGTCCGAGATCAAGGCTCAGGGAGATATTACGAGTCTCCATCCTCGGATGGGATCTGCCACGCTCGTGCACGGAAGTTCTTTGCATACCATGCCTCAATTCCTTGCTCAGTTCTCAGTTCAACAATGAGGTACCGGGACATCCACAACCCGATGTTCCGAACCAGAACGCTGGAGCCGCAAAAAGAGTGCTCAAAAAAGCCAAGGCAACAGCGAAAGGGCAAAGAAACAAGCCAAGATCCAAGGCCATTACATGGGTGCCGAGTTTCGAGGTCTAAATCGAAGTCGTGCCTCTCAGTTGGCAGACGAAGTCGTCAGCATCAACCGGGCTAATGGCCGTGCAATGCTTTACGTGAGAACGATGTTTTATAACGATGCGGGACAAGATCGAGACGATGCAGTTGCAGTTGCAGTTGGAACGAAGTCCAACACAAATTCTTCGGGATATCCCAAAACGCAGCAGCTGAGCATTGCTGACATGATGTGGGTGTTTGATTGGAAGGTCAAGCATTTTACGGATCCATTTGCCAGGAAGTTGTTCAGATGCAACGGCTTCTCAAACCGAAAGCTCTTCGATCTACAAGCCCTTCTCACTCATTGCGCAATGAAGCATAGCACGAACCTAAAGAAGGGAAAACCCTCTTATTTATGGACCTCAGAATGGCCAGAGACGGGTATATTTCTTCGAAGCAATTTTGACACTAAAGGGATGAGAAAGATTGTCGCAGGAGGACTCATATCCGCGGCCACGCACCCCTTATCAATCGAGTCTTCTCTCGCCTCCAGTGAAATTCCAGCATTTGTTTTTGGCCCGCTCTTTCCAGCAGTGTCGGTGGTCAATCGGAACGACCCTTCCTCATCGCTTATTGCAGGGGCAGTGTTGGGAGGCATCACAAGCTCGCATAACAACACTCCATTAACAAAGAGACATGCTAACGCAAACAATGATTCCGGACATAAAGAAAGTGTCTCGAGCTCACGACTAGGAACTACATACCGTGACCGACTCGGCTTTGTAGGGGGAGTCGTTCGGCGTACCTGGTTGCAAATATCTAAAGTCGACAACCTTCCGAACTCTGTACGGGTCTACCTGACATTACGAGAAATGGCAATGCAGTGCCAGGCCATTTATTCCGAGGCAGTTGATATCACCATGTTCTACGACGAATGTTACGTCACCATGATTTCAGCATACTGCTCAAGATTCATGAGCTTGACTGCAAGGTGTGTGAAGCTTCGAATAATGGCCGTCGTAAGAAATTTTCGCATTTGGCTTTAACGAATCATTTCAACCAAAATCACATCAGGATGAGCCCGGTATCTGCGTTGATTTGGACGGCAGACATGGTCCAGCTTCCAGACGCGCAAACCCTCGATGACCTTTGCGCAACGGCCAAGCAGAGCCTGCGAGGCTATGAACTCGTCACGAATGCCTTTTCCGAAATTCTCGAAAATACTGAAGTCAACGAGGCCCCAGATCGAGTCTCTGGTGCTAATGCGCAGCAACGTGATCTCCATCAGGCGCTTGGCCTCGAGTCAAGGCTGCCACGTACTGCGGCTCAATATTTGCACACATCTGGCCCAGACTCGTGTCAGACATCGATGAAGTTTCCGAAACCCCAGTATAATCATGCATTTGATTCTAATGGACTTTTCGGTAGCAGTGCACACAAATTTACGCAGCCTGGAGAAGCAATCAGCCATACTCACGATGGAAGACCGAGAATTGTGCAAAATGTATCAAAGCTTTACAACCACAAATCACACAGCCATGTTCCACACTATGACCTATCTTTATTGTCACCCAATAAAGTTGAACGTAGGGAGCGATACAACGAAACCCGTGTTCAATGGCCTCAAAATATACAATCAAGTTTGGCCTTCTCTGGAACACGCCGTGTTGGAGAGGTCGGCTCAACACCGACTCGTCATCCCGAGCGGCTGAACCATGTGGAGGGCCAGGCTTCCATTCCCAGCGAAGGCTTTCAGACTAACCATTCAGGTGCCGATGAGTTCTTGTGCGGCCAACGTCAAGATGACTGGTCGAGATATGTGCAGATGTTTCGAGACTATGAAGCCGTGGAGACTCCCAATGCCGATGCGGGTGACGCCATCCATCGCGTTGCACACTACCGCTAGTAGCTGTTTCCTGTGTTAATAGCATGAATTTAGTTTATTACGCAGTGGTCGGTTAAGGACAGGAAAGGTTCAAAATTCACTTGTTGGTAGTCAGAGCTTTATTTATCCTAACAACAGTTGCACAAACACACCCAGAGAACAGAAGCTTCGGGCATGCGTTCCCTGTATTGTAGAGGAGTAGATAGGGGGTGTGGTCAACCGTACAGTCCAAATACAAAATCCCCCGAGTCTACTGTTTATTGGCATGATCGCATGAGTGAAGTGTACAGAAAATTTAAAACACAATTCCAAGTTTACAAGACAGGAGTAATACACCTCACTTGGGTGTGTGAGAGACAGAAGGAGACCCGAGGCTGCCAACTAGGCCCTTCACCCTTTTCATCTCTCTGTTCTTGGCGCCCGCTGCCCCTACCAATCCCCAAACTGAGAAAGATGTCTAGAATTCTGGTAGACTAACCCGCAGACGACAAGACATTGGAGAGGCGCCGGTAAGGCACTTGCGCTTATAGCACCTCGCCGATAATCTTGGCGGCTTCCCGGTAGGTCTGGAGGAGCTTCTCACACTTCTCGCGCTCTTTCTTAATACCGTCGTCCTCGTACAGGAGCTCTTCGAAGAGCGTCTCCCTGTACAGCTCGGAGACGAGGCGGTTCTGGACGACTTCCTTGCAGTGGTTGACGAGGAGGTGCATGATGGCTTTGGGGACCTGGTCAGCGATGGTCTCGCGGACGATGTTGAAATAGGAGGAGATGAGCGCCCTGATGAGCTCTGTCTCCATGGCTTCGCGGTCCGTCAAGGCTGGTTCGTTGGACTCTCCCTGCGACGGATATTAGTACAACAATTATTATCGGGTTTGTTCAGGGACGAAAAGCAACGTACCAAATGTGAAGCCAGACCGTAGCTTCGCCCAGTCAAGTCGTTCTCGCCGTCCCGTGATGGAGGCGGACGCAGCGTCTTTTCTTCACGACGCAGGCTTTGGGCGAAGTTGGGTTCTGAGGACTGGCTGACACGTCTTGTAGTGGTGCTACTGAGGTGGGCCGGGATGCCTGTAGGTGACATGCCATCCTTGCCGAAGAAATAGTTGAGGAAAGAGTCTCGGGCGCCCCCAAGGCCTTGGCCATTCATTCTGGAAGGTGATGCTGATCGAGGGTAGCTCAGGGCTGCAGCTAGGCTGCCTTGGTTGGTCTCGATGGCTCCAGGGGGCGAGAGGCTGCGGGGTGGTTTGAGACCTTGCTTACGAGGAATGGCTTCAACCTCATTTGCAGCACCATCTTCCTCTTCTTCGGGGGCATCACCGTTGACCCCTGTCTCCTTCAAACGCCTCTTTTCCCGTCGCTCCCGTTCCTCCTGAATGAGACGCTTCCGTTCACGGTCCTGCTTGGCGCTAACGACGTTGTTCATGGCTGCTGCGGCGCCCAGGAAGTTGGGGTGGTTTGTGTTGATGTAGGCGCGCTGGATGGAGATGAGGGATTCGACGTAAGACGATGAGGGACCCAGACGCTCTCGGAGGAGATCCGAGACGGTCTCGATCAGCTTCGCCTGTAGTCGAGGGAAGCGCGAGAGTTCTGTAGAGCCGCACGTGTGGCATATCTTGATAAGTTCTTCATAAACAAGTTCGACGCATCGCTGACTTGGAATTTCCAGAAGCTTGATTTGCGGCTTGACAAGAAGATCAAATGCCATCTCGGGGACGAATAGACTGGGACGAGGACCTGTAGAGTTGCGGATGGCCGTTCTAATATCTAGGGCAGAAAGATTCGAGGTAGGATCAATGGTGTCGAGAGAGCTACCAAAGACGGAGTTGAAGATGTAGTAGATGCGAGCGCCACCACAAAGCTGTTTGGTGGAAATTTCGGTCGAGGTACCGTCAATCGAGGAAATGAAGGACGTAGCAAATCGTGTCATGAGCTGCAGAATGAGAGAGCCACGATGCTCCTTTCCACTGAAGTGCATGTCGCCGTAGCTGGCAAGTTCCTGCTGGGTCTGGCCCATTAGAGTGTTGAGGCGAGCCTTGATATCCGGTAGCCTCTCACGAATGTGGGCCATCAGGGTAGTGTTGAGTGTCTTGGCCAAGAACCTGGTTCCGCACCGCGTTGCGATGTTTCTGTATGCCGGATGGTGCCTGAAGAAGTCGGCCTCGGCCTTGAGAGCGTCCTCCATGGGTTTGTTGCCCTGGATATCCTGCTGGGAGCGGTTGACGACGCCGATGAATCCTAGCTTGAGCGGGTAGACTCGGCCTGACAGAATATCGAGAGCGTTGGTGCCATGGTCCATGAGGTCAACCTTTGTGAGGACACCAATCGTTCTCCTGCCCAAGGGGTCTACATGACGGGCGAGTTTCAAAGCTTCTGAATTGACAATGTCGACATTCGCGGGGGACACGGCGAGGACGATGCTGTTTGGTTTGGCGATGTACTCCGAGATGAGGTTCCGGGTTTGCTTCTCGATGTCACCAGGCTGGTCTCCGATGGGCACCTAGAGCAGCGGGTCAGTTGCGACAGCCTTCGCGGTCCGGTCCGGTCCGGCGTGTGACGAACCTTGGTCAAACCAGGCAGATCAACCAGAGTCAAGTTGAGGACATGAGGAGAGTAGATTTTGAGGTTGATGGGTTGCCTGTTGATGCCCTTGTTGGTTCCCGCGACCCGAGAGGTTTCATTCTCGATCTCTCGCTTCACGTCGGAGAAGTCGTTGAACCTCCTGTTTGGAATGTGATGGAACTCGGCCCACTCCGAGCGCCTCGCTGCGTCGGGGGATCTGTAGGGGTCGTTGATGGGCTCTGGAGCATCCTCATCGTCGGGGACGTTGATGAGTTGAAGAATCAGCGGCCGGCGGGTGACGATGCCGCTTCCTCGAGGCAAGAAGTCTCGGCCGACAATGTTTTCCAGGACCGAGGATTTACCCGCAGACTGGGAGCCAACAACGACCTAGGAGGAGCGTGAGATCAGCACGAGGACGACAATGGGGCTCCGAGGGGAATTAACTAAAGGACGTACAATCTGGGGAAGGTCGAGGGAGTCACTGCCAATGGTGTTGAAGACCAGGTCCTGCAGCTTGTTGACCGTGGCCAGCAAATCCTCGCCGAGAGCAGCCATGGCGACGAACAGCAACGGAAGCGCAACCCAAGAACGAGGGAATGTGCAGGAGAAGAATACTCGCTGAACCTTTCCGTCCGGATTCAATCAAAGGAGTGCCGTGTGTTGAGCTGTCTGAGGGCCACCAGCCTGGACAGTCACGTCGCACTTCAATTTCAAGGAATTCATGCAATGATGCAGGACAGGCAGATACGTATGGGCTGGCAGGCTTGCTCGGTCCTGCTCCTCTTGCCCTCTAATCGGATCGAGGCAAGAAAAAAGCACCTAGCAGGCAAGGAGGTATCTCGCCCGCGCGGGTTGTATGGGGCGCTACATGTGCTGGTGGAGTTCACGTGCGATAGCGTACCTGGAGGTCGGTACTTGCTGGTACCCACTGCAGCATGCCCGACTTTATGCGCATGCGCGTCACCGCTCGGTTTCTTTTGTCCAAGCCAGGCTCAACATCCCTGTCGGCGAACCCGCGCCCGCCACAACGCCTCAGGCCTCAAACTTTAGGTTTGCAGTGCCACATCTTGCAGTTGCTTTTGATCCACCTGGGTTAGTTCCGGGCCAATCCATTCCATGGCAATCGCACCACGGTTATAGCGATGCTCACATTGCTGCAAATTGATCCAAACCAGTAGGGTCCATCAAGGAGGAAAGAGAAAGACGAGTGGTGGTTTTTGATTTATTTGTTATTCAATCAAAGAGAAGCAGTCAAGACAAGACGTGTTATTTTCTACATTCGTCTCGTAACTATGAGTACCTTTGGCAGCCCAGGAACTCTACAAACCTCAAAGCCCAACCCGTAAGTACAGCACCCTGCTCTCCAGCTACACCAACTTTTTGGAAAGGTGATTACCATCACAAGTCTCTGACTTTCCTAATGTAGGCCGCAACGTGGAAGTTTTCCCCTAGATCATGATGGTTAGTCAAGACACACATGGCAGCCCCCGCAAGTGCCTGCATTGAGAACTGAGCCCGGCGGAATAGGCGAGTGCAAAAACGTCATGACAGAGTATCTGGCCTGCATGAAGAAGGCCCGTGGAGCCAACGGCACCGAAGAGTGTCGGAACCTGGCCAAGGCTTACCTCTCCTGCCGCATGGATCGGTGAGGCCGTCACCTCTCACCCTGGCTACGTATATACAACTAACGTGACGTGTCTGTGCAGAAACCTCATGGCTCGAGATGAATTCAAAAACCTGGGCTTCTCGGCAACCCAAGACCCGGTGAAGCAGGACAAACAGCAACCGCCGCCCCCGGATAAGGGAGAGAAAGGCGAGTTGCGCTGGTAACAAGCGACGAGACTAGCAAATGAAAGACAGACACGACAGAGGCCCAACCAGAACAGTGGGGGGGAGGAAAAGGTTCCGACAGGCTGCGCGGTAAAGACATGCACCAATGTAGAGTAGATTCAACGATTGCTTTTCATGCTGAATGATCAATGCATCTGAAACGCAAACATGTTTGCTCCCCAGTTGTTGCTCGACATGACGGCACAGGTCGGTCGACAAGCGCTATATCGTGCTACGTGAGGCCGCTTGTTGGGTCGCACAAGCCGCAGGCTAACGTTGCCCGGTCAACTCACAACCCGTTCACGCCGCTTGCTTTAGCTACAAAAGTAGTCGCTCCAAGCACATTGATCCGCACGACAACAATATACAATATCACCCATTTCGAACCGTTTGGCCGCATCTACTTCCTCTTTCCGCATTGCTGTCTAACGATTGACGGGCATTCATCATGAGAGCCATGGGCAGGCCCGGCGACGGCAAGTCACGCAAGGTGACTCCGCCATCACCAACCTACATGAATAACGATCAGTTTGGTAAGCACTTCACGAAACAAAACTCGGGTGGCTTTGTTGTTAACTGGGCTTCCTCCTGCAGCAAAATATCTCTCAGACCTACGAACAAACAGAGTGGCACGACCCGGAGGTGCCAGGCCGCAGCCGGCGGGCGCTCGCCCTGCCCCGGCCCGTTCCGGCACGAGCAGACACAGCCTCGACGCTCCCTCGCAGGCAGAAAGCCTCCCTAGTAGCCAGCCTGACGTATCGCGGGCCTCGAGCCCCACCAAGTACGGCAGCATCTCGTCCCGCTACTCCATGTCCAGCATCCAAGGCCGAGACTATGGCACCACGAGCCCGGCCGCTCCCCTCAAACCCTCGGACGTAGTGCCCAGCGCCACATACATGGAGCGTGGACACCGGTGGATGGAGAAGGAAGAGGCGCACTCGTTGCGGGACGCAATGGAAGCGATGCATGTTCGAGACACCCCGCAACCCACCCCGGACGAAGACGAGACACGGCTGTATAATGCGGCTTTGGATGAAGCAGCAGAGCTCGTTTGGAAGCACCAAAACGGCGCTCCTCCACCTCAGCCAGACGGACCGTACCGCTACCGACCGCATCTGAGACAGAACAGTTATGCGCACGCCCGAACTGCCACAGTCAACAGCAGGGGACGTGACGTCACCTCCCGCTCAGTGTCCGGCAGCTCAAGCGATAGCGACGGCGTGTCTCACAAAAGCCATCCGTCTACGGACACGAAGATCCTTTCTGGGGAGTCGAAACGAAATCAAAAGCCGTACGGCAGTGTTGGAGCAAGGCCGAGCCCGTTCTCCGAGACACGTCGTCGCAGTAGCATGAAGCGGAACATTAGCGGAGAGATTCAACGTCCTTTCTCTGGTGATCAAATCTGGGAGGAACCCGAAGCCACGGCTGCCAACGATCGCGTTCAACGCCAGACAGACGCGCCGGTGGACAAGCTCAGCACCACGACCCAAAACCCGTTGAATCGTCTCCGTTCCGGGCCAAGCAATGGCGGGCTCGCGAAGCCTCTAGAACGAATTGAAATCCACCGCAATCCGCCTACCCGATCCCGCAACCCGCAATACACTGTCAACGCCGCCGCTGAGGCTGTGGCAGCAGAGGAAGCGGTAGAGAAGAAGAACGGAGTGGAGATCCGAAGTCAGGACATCCGCGAAGCAACCAGCATGCGCCTCAAGGACCGCAGCCCCAAGCTCCCCGAGCCCACCGCCGTCAGCGACAGCCCCGGCCGGCCCATTGTAAGCTTTGATGCGAACTGGAAAGCGCCGGACGATGCAACTGATGACAACCCAGACCGATCCGCCACAAGAGGCTCCGCAGGTGCCGTCCGCCAGGCCGTGGAAATCCCTTGTATTGTGGTGGCGGAAGACACTTCGGCGGCTCCGCGCACCTCGTCCGGTGCAGCTCTCCCCACGTTCTCCGTAACTGAGCCCAAGGAGGCTACCAACGCACCTATCCCAACAATCAATGTCCCAGCAATCTGCGTCGACGAGCCAACCCCCAGCGTGCCCGGTGTACCGACCATCGTCGCTCCAGATCAACAGCCCGCCAGGAGCGCAAGACCGCTCCCGAGCCCTGGTGCCAAGGGATCACGCCCACTCAGAGCTCAGAGGCCCAGGGGCCATTGGTCCCCAGCCCCAGGAGCCAACGCACGAGCCACGGCGCTGTGCCACGAATGCGGGTTTCCCATAGAGGGCAGATTCGTTGCACTGGCGGGTGTCTCGGAGCGTTTCCATCCCCAGTGCTTCAGCTGCTACACGTGCGGAACTGGCCTGGAAGCGATGGAGATCAGCCCCGAGCCCCAGCAAATGCGCAGCGACCGTCTGGATCGCATCAGGCGCCGCCAGGCGGGCGAGATCCTGGAAGAGAAGCCGGGCATGACGGCGGCCGAGGACGGGGACGACCGGATGCGATTCTTCTGTCACCTCGACTGGCACGAGCTCTTTGCGCCGCGATGCAAGCATTGCGCCACGCCCATCATCGGGGAACACATTGTTGCACTCGGAGAGCACTGGCACTACGGACACTTCTTCTGCGCAGAGTGCGGTGATCCGTTTGAGCACGGCATGACGCACATCGAGAAGGACGGGTATGCCTGGTGCATCAACTGCCAGACCAAGCGCACCGAGCGGCGCGCTCCCAAGTGTAAGAAATGCAGGACCGCCGTCATCGGACAGTACGTCCAGGCGCTCGGGGGAGAATGGCATGAGCACTGCTTCCGCTGCGCCGAGTGCCGAGGGAGCTTTGAGGACGGGCAGATCTTCCCCAAGCAACTGCCCGAGGGCCTGGTTGTGCTCTGCACGGGGTGCAGGATGAAGGAGTTAAAGTCGTGAATCATGTGGAATGAATGCAATTTGCTCAAGCCTGGCTTTTTTTGAAACGTTTGCATGGTTTGGCCGCATGTTAGGAGTAGTTTAAGGAGCGCAGCATTGGTCTGTTCATTCATGAAACTTGAGCAGCCGTAGAAACACGAGACGGACGCTCTATTCTTGCTTATTATCTGCGCATTATCTTGTATGCCACAATATGATGCCACGGTGATGACAGACCCTGCAGGCTGACCACTCAGACCTGTGACTGAGCATCAGTGAAATTGCCGCAGAAGAAATGGGAGGCAGCGTGGAATATGAAATGTCATTCATCAAAGTCGTGTATATTAGCGCCGAGTCTGCCAATGGACGTTTCAACGCCCTGTCAAGAGCGTACACGCCCAACCATATTTCCCGGCACAAGATCAGCCCCAAACCTGCCTGCCTAACGCCGCCATGGACACCCGGTCAACCCTCACATACAACCCCCCACCTGCTCCTGGTGAACCTCGAGGGTGTCGCCGTCAGCCATTTCGAGCTACACGGGAGCGTGGGTTAGCCATCGAAGCTTATGGAAATAAAGTGCTCCAAAGGAGGGAGAAAGAGAAAGCGCAGAAACGAACCTGATCCGGAGTATCCGTCGGTTGCACACGGCTGCCCTCGAAGAGGAAGCGCACGGAACTGAGGGCCTTGCCTTGGCGCTCGCAGAAGGCGGTCATAAGCTTCTCGAGCTTCGTGCTACGCTTGATCTTGAAGAAGACCTCGTTGTTGTTGTCCGTCACCTTGATGTTGAGGTGCTCCGAGTTGGCGGGCGCCTCCTGGCGCTCAGCAGGGCTACCGTTCTCGTACTCGCCCGACATGGTGACTGGTTTGTCTGCGGTTGAGGCGTGGGGTTGCTTGGGGCAGGATAACGTGTTCTCGCGGAGCTTGAGAGGCACTGTGTTAGCTGTTCGCACACTAGAAGAAAAATAAACCAGGTGGTGGCGGCACGTACGAGCGTATTAAGGACCTCGTATCGGAAAGGGCTGCGCGGTGGTGAGGAAACCAGGCGAGGCAGTATCGAAAAGACGATTGTGGAAAGCACCCGAGTAATCGCGCGAATAGGAAGAATAGCGGCCAACGATGTAAGGGCTCCAGGAACTGTGGTACTGGAGGTGTCGAGTGGTGCGCGAGCGCAGAACGATGGGAATCAGGGTTGCCGTGCGTTGGAAGATGGGAGTTTCGGCTGGTGAAGCGTAAAAGGCGACGACGAAGGCGGCCGCAAGGCAAACGGGATGATGACAGGGAGCGCGACCCAGTGGAGGATTGAGGGCAATCCCTGGAGGTGGGGAGCTGCGGATGTGATTGGTCGAGCGGTGGGAGTGGAGTTGCTATGGGTACCTACCTACTGCATTTATACTCTTGCACCGTGGCGATGGCGTTGCTGTTGCCGCTCAACACATCAATCAGCGGGATTGCGGAAGTACCTGCCATTTGAAGACTTCCACAAGCCCGCATTTCTCATGCGTACAGTTTTAAAGACCTCTATCTAGATCGGTAACTTTTGTGAAAAATTTTCTGCCTGGGGCTCCGTCTGAGCAGCAAGTGTCTCATGGATCAAAGACACAGTTCTTGCAATAGGGTAGGTGAATGAGATACGCATTAATGACATCAAGCATGGGATGACATGAATCTTGGCAGTCTACATGAGCTAGCACCACAGTCACTTTTGGCTGTTGCTCCTGTGTACAGCTGTCGTCCGCTTATACCTTGTTGTACGAGTAGCGAATTGGCTTGGTGCCTCGTGAGAACCCACCACTCCTCTATTTCGTTCAGTACATATATATATATTCTCGTCTTATCACGGATACGTCGACCTAACCCCCGGCCAGACCGACCTCACCATGGTACGTATTGACAGCAAGTCATCCCGGCCCAGACGCTGTCGCAATGTTCATTGTTAACCGCCACCATCGCCATGCAGGCCACTGCAAAGGACGCCGACATCGAAGCTAAACCGCCGTGCCATCCACGAGCCGTAAGTTTGCCCATTGCCATGACCTGTACACCTTAGGAGCGCTAACCGTCCTTCCTTCAGTGCGCCATACAGGGTAAGCACCAGCACGCGAAGGCATTGAGGACTCACAACCAACATGTGCAGATTGTCTCTCCCGCAACAACTACAACGAGGCCAAGTGCCAAAACGCCGTGAAAGCACTCTACGCCTGCTGCGAAGCCTTCTACGAGAAGTACGGTGACGATGCCAGCACGCCGAGCTGCCCTAAGCCCAAGCTACTGCGGCTGAAGCTGCAGCAGCAAAAGGAGGGCATTTAATGCCAGGTACTGTCCTGGTTGTATATAGAATAGATGGCACTTTAGAAAAACATAGAAATGTAACGCTCGTCGCGAGGCGTTGACCGGCCTGGAAGCCGACGCTGGCAACATTTACGAAAAGCGCAAGAAGTTTCTTCTAGGCGATCATTGAGCGCGCAAGAGGTCCTCATGGGACCTGAACAAGCATTGAGAATCTTGTTCCGAGACTCTAATATGAATGCCGATGACATAGAGAAGAAAGGAAAGAAAAAATCCGCAAAAGTCACACTCGGCTGGTGCGTGTTGTATGCGGAACCTCTCGCCCTCTTTGTTGCATAAACTGTATCCACTGGCTGCCCCCAAGTACCGTTGGAATTGCTGTAAGCGAGCTTTGCAAGGTGCAGCCGTGAATCGTAAATGCATTAGCTCCAGGTTAGCTCCCTAGCGCGCATCCTCTCGTGAAAGAAGATCATCAAACAACCTGAAAAGCGACCTTGGGCAGAAGGCGTCCCCTGCGATTGCTCTTCGTTTGGCACCGAGCCAAAGCATCGATACGTTCAGCTGTGAAGACAAGAACCCAATGACCAAACGGCTGATCTGACGAGTATCACGTACGGCATCACGACAATATATTACATTGCTCTAGGCACTGGCCAGGGCATGTTGACGGTCCATCCCGACGACATCCCAGGCAGCGTTGCCGAGCTCGACAAGCATCACCAGACCCAGTAACGATAGACCTCGATTGAAGCATTGTCTACAGAAGCATCGGTGACTGCGCCAGAGCGCCCGACGGACGAAATGGCAGACGCCCAGCAGCAGCAGCAGCAGCAGCAAGCGTGGAGAGTCGTCCCTGGGCCCGAGGTGGAAGATTTCGCCAATGCCCTGGACTTTTGCTTGTCGCGGGACTCGGAGCAACGGCAACATATCCTCGATCTACCGCGCAAGTTTCACGAAATTGCGTCCCGACGACTAGCCGCGTTTCGCCCGCTACCCCTGCGAGATGGCCAGGACGACATTGACATGGACGCCGACGACGCCGACTCTCCCGCCGAGTCTGACGAGGTCAAGCAGCTCAGAAGAGAAGTTCAGACCTGGGATCTCTTCCGCCGACTTCTTCCCCTGCGGTACTCCCCCAAGAACACCAAATTGGCTTCACCAGCCCCTCCTGCCAAAGCCCGTCAAAGCCCCAAAGAAATCGTCGAGGCTTTCTGGGAAGCCGATCCCTTGGCCAAGGAACGCCGTGCTGTTCTGAAATGGCTGCAGAACAGTGCCAGGGACGGTCCGGATATCGACGAGCTAGTCCGTGAACTCCAGCAGAGTGCCGACAGGGGCGACATCATCGCCCACGGCTGGCTCCATACCCGCTCTGCCATTAAGCTGCGAAAGAGTGTCACAGCTTGGCCTCACCTGCTCGATCGTCAGTCAGACAGCATCTCTAAATCACATCTCAACGCCGCCGGGGCACCCCTCGTGACACAACTCGACCCGGACGCTGTCACACGCCAGGCCCGGAAACTCGAACCTCAGGACGACTATTTCGAGCGGGCCATTTGGATGGGCTGCTACCAGCACCTCCGCCGCGGCAGCAACTTCCTTGAGATCCGCGACTGGTGTAGCGAGAGGACGGAAATGTGGAGGGCCGTGTCCATGTCGGCAATAGTGCTGTCTGCGGACGATCAAGAGTCGGTCACGGACACAACGGCAAACTCTCTGGCGCTCTGGCGGCGTATGTGCTTCAGCCTGGCGAGACAAGGCGGATGCGACGACTACGAGCGCGCCGTCTACGGTATTTTGTCCGGCGATCTCCCCACGGTAGAAAAGGTCGCAATGACCTGGGATGATCATCTGTTTGCAAACTACAACGCGCTGTTGCGGACACAGCTCGACAACTACCTCCTGGCTCAGTGCCCGTCCGACGCCGCCTTGCGCGATACGCAGTCCCTTCCCGCCTTTGACGCGGTGCAGTTTCACGGAGACCCCAAGGATGCTGAGCAGCGCATCATACGCTCTCTAGAAAAGCAAGAGTCTGTACGCCGTCAAGCCTCGGAACCCAACAAGGCCCTGCAGGCCGCCTTCATTGCCAAGGATATCGAGCTACACCTTCGGGAACAGGGCCTAGCTCTTGGTGCCGAGCAGGGTAAAAAGCCTCGCAGCATACAGTTTCCTACCCCTGAATCACAGGATCGTAAGTTGACCAAGGCGAGCTTCTTTTCGGCAAACCAACATACGGGACTTCGACTTGTGGCTCATGTTTATCTTGTCATTGCTCTTCTGGATCGTTTTGAGGATAAACCAGTCGGCCGGTTCTTAACCTCAACATCGAAGCCTGCCATCGATGTGGAGGCTCACGGGAACATTATCGCAGCCTATACCGACTACCTCCGGCTTGCGGATCTCAAGGAACTCATTCCTCTATATTGCTCCATCCTTGAGCCTGCGAAATGCTACGAAGTCCTCAGTACCAGCGTACTGCAAGAGGCCACCACGGTCTCGCGCATGGAGCAATTGCGACTGATTTCCAAGGCTGGCATCAGCGTAAACGAGTTCGTCAAGACGCAGGCTACGCTCATGTACGAGAACCTTGGGCCCGGTTCGGAAGGTGCCGTCAAGGTTCAATTCAAGATTGTGATGGACGATGCTCCACGATATGGGCGTCGTGTCAAACCTGATTTCTTTAACGATGACGAGCACAACGTCGATGAGAAGGACGAGCAGGTGATAAAGTCACTGGAGTATCTGCTCTTGGTAGAAGCCACCTGGCCCCAGGCATTTTCAGTAGGAGTGCAGGTGTACAAGCATTTTCTGGGTAAGACGGCTGTGTCGAAGGCTTGGCGTGGTGATTGCAATGTACTAACATCTTGGCAGGCAACATGCAACTCAATTCGGCGCGGGAGCTCATGCAGAAGGTCGACTTTATCAGCATCGTTAACCACATGGTGGCAAGGGAAGGCTTTGACGAAGCATGGCTGGACGACGTCGAATTCTGGGCACAGCAGTTGGAGGACAGCGGGATCAAGGACCTCGACCCTCGTAAAGTGATGAGGGATGCTCGAGTCTTCCGTGGCTTGGAGTCGCTGGTGAAGGCTCTCGATAATCTCGAGACGATTGCGTCCTTTGCACAAATCGATGCAGAGTAGGCCCTCCCCCCTTTTCGTGCCATTTCACCCTCCGTATACTGACGAACACGCAGGCCGGGCAGAGTGAGACGTGGCTTTTGGGAGGCGGTTAGTAAGACTACCATCTCAGCGGGGGAGAACATGGGACCACTGCTGCGCAACTGGTTGGTGCCGGAAATCGAAGGTACGTGTTGAACCCCGTCCCCAACGACAACGATGGTGCAAACCTCACACTGATAACCCTCGTAGAAGGAGACAAGGAGCTGGAGCGACTAAGGAAGCTATATCTTACCGAGACAGTTTTGGCGTACGTCAGCACACTGCATTTCGCCGGAGCTAGAGGCTCGCGGGATCATCTGCTAGAATGCATGGACCTCGCGGCCGTGGTGGCCGAGCGCAACTCGGACCTGGCGCAGAGCTTCGTCGAGGCCAAGCGGATGAAGGAGCTGGTGGAGGCGTTTGCGGGCGTCAGCAAGGCGCTGGCGACGGCGACGCCGGACAAGAAGTCGGGGGCCCTGGGCAGCAAGAAGCTGCGCGAGATGGGCTGGTCTCGGGACATCTGGTCGGTTAACTCATAGGGACAAGGGCGCTGGGTCTGATTTTTTCGTCATTTCCAGGGGAAAGGGGCTGTACGGCTTGGAAGCATCGGTGGCTTTGGATGTGCGTTTTTAGCATTTGCAGGGTTGTGGGTCTTTGTACAGAGTATGGGAGAAGTAGGATGCCGAAACAGAAATAAAAAGATACCCTCCAGATGCCGAGCAGCAGCAAGCAACGGCGATGTTGGCAAAACACGATTTTACATAAATATACAGCCCACCAGGGACGTCGAA
>KL660657.1:42867-60588 GCA_000732775.1 Stachybotrys chlorohalonatus IBT 40285 | reverse complement strand
CGCCATGGCGTTAGCTAACGCCAGTTTACGATCACACCCTTAGGCGATGACGGCACCCTAGGCGAGGCAGCCTGCGCTAACCGTGGTTTTGCCAAGGGTCATGTGATGGCTTTTCGGGTTAGTGCAGCTTATCAAGATAAGCTGCTGGCTCTCATGCCTTGTCGTCATTCGTGCATTATCCTTGACAACAACACCAGGCTTGTTTGTAGGATAACCTTTCGAGGTTCCTAGAACTTTCCATATTTACTGTCTCGGTTGCGAAGTGAATTCGATTCAATAGAGTATCTGAAACTGGCAAACGTAGGACAGTCCAATCAACAGGATGCCCGACATCAGTTCGGTGTCAGCATTGTAAATAAGGTACCACCGAGATTGACACTTTGCAGTCTACGACGAAGTGGGAAGTATGTTATACAAAAATCGTATGCAATTATCATTTTCAAAATTTCATCAGTACAGAGGTTTCATCCATCAAACTCAAACTCCTCCCTTGTCCTGTCTTTACTCTAAATGCAACTCTCTGCAATGCACCCAACGGCTGCTGCCTTGCAATGGAGCTCTAGTACGCATGCGTAGCCATGAAGCAGCTATTTGGCTTGCGTGTGCTGCACCGCCGTTGCAAAACCACCACCCAGGTCGCTTTTTTTGTGAACAACAAGTCCGCATGTCGACGTGCCTCGAAGGCTTGGTATGTAACGTCGCAACTCCTGACTGCCAAACTCCTGTAAGCTAGCTCCAATGCCTGGTGAAGTTGCCAGTCTCAAAACACCATGAAAGACGTCGTTACAGGTCGTGTTTTCGTCGTAAAACGCGAACCACAAGTCGTGAAATGATATCGAATGCGGCACGAGGGTAATTGATACCCATCAGCTGTCGGTCCGGTCGTGGCTCATCGAGTCTAGGCGTTCCCGCCCTTCTCTTCGGTATCAATATGCCAAACCACATAATTTGGCAGACCAACTACCTCATAGCCTGCGCGCTTGGCCATCTTGGCAAAGCCTTCGGTTTCGGCCTGGTTCTCGAACGCGTAGCACGGGAAGTTGATACCTATTCGTCACTCCGTCAGTTACACACTCGAGTCAGTCAAATGCTTCGGCATACCGGAACGATGGACATCCGCTTTCACAAGAATGTTGACTCCGCCAATACCATCTAATTCAATCTCCTCGTCTTTATTCTCACGCCGATCACCCATCTTGGCCATGTATGTTCGCCCTGTGTCGTATTCCCTGTAGCCTGTAATGCAGTATTAGCAAGTTGCCCCGATGGTATCAGGTTCGTCATACAGACCTTCGGCAAGAACTACGTTCTTGTCGAGACTATTGGCAAGCTTGATGCCTTTGTCTGACTCGATCCAGGAGTTGTAGTCAACTTTTACATGTTAGCTTGATCATATGGAGTTAATGCGGTAGAGCTTACATCTCCCCTCGATGTCCACGCCCTTCTCATAGCGATGGAACCAAACGTCTGACGACAATTAGCGCTTCTTCGAAAGTCAACAACCGGGTTGCATCTTACTGGGCACTAGTATATCCCTGTCGTGCGCGATGAAATCTTCCAAAATCTTTTCAGGGCTTTCAACAATATCCACGTCGCGCCAATAAACCCAGGAATGCTCGTGTGTTAAGGCGGTTGCAAGAAGGTAGTTTCTCGCTCGACCCATGGCCTTCCTTCGAGGACCTTGAGCTTTGAATGAATGTCTCTCCTCGACGTTCTGGCTCAATTCGAATCCAAAGTCCTTTTCAATAACCATGGCACTCCTAAATGGTATCTGATCCGGTCGTTTTTGAATTCGGTCGAGTTCGGAGGCAAGAACAGCAAGAGTGTCGTCTTTGGAATCGGAGACCAAGAAGGCAAGGTCGATTAGGCGGTGGGGATATGTGAGTGAAGCGAGAAGATCGAAGTACTTTGATAGATACGGCGCCGCGTCCTTGAGTGGTGTCAGGATGAGGACTTTCTCCTCGTTCAGGACTGCTTTCCTCGTCGAGTTGATTGGGTTCAGGTCAACATGTCGGATGGAGGTTGATTGAACTTCCAGCGGAGCGTGATGATTGAAGATGACGGGTGTTTGCAGGTGGGCATTCCACCTGGCATGTTCGTTCTGTGTCATGTCCATTGGGGGTTTGGCAGGTCCCCAGCAGTAGAAGCTTGGCCTATCAGTCTGATCGAATGCAAAAATGTATGTGGGTGCGTATCCTACCTCTGCATTTCCGATGCGGAGCTACTGATTCCTCGCCATAGCAGCAGGAAGATGCCGGCAACGATGACCAGCAGCAGGAAACGTGTTCGTGTGGCCGTGTTCCACAATGCTCGACCCGGGGGAAGTTGGGCCCGAGCGGACTTCCAATTGATGCCTCCTTTTGAAAGAAGCATGACAGGCTAGACGTTGATTTTTATGTCCTCCACCAATGTTCAGGCGATGTCGCGTTCGTTGGCGCTTCGATCAGGACAGCTTTCGTCCTCTCGAGTGTCAATGTCAAGAGAATTGACCGGTGCTGATTCGGGCTAGCAAGAACTAGCAGTCGCGGGAACAGACATCAAGGAGTTGGCGAAAAGAAGCGAGAGACTGCCGACCACTTCGTAAGCCAGTTGAAGCTTGATTTCGAGGACGGTCAAGCGGATTTTGAGCACAACCTGGGTGAAGTGACGATGGAGCTGCAGTAAAAAGAGACAACCAGCCTAGAAGCGGTAGGTTGTCTCGACCCTGGTGGTTGGATAAGGTGCTAGTTGGAAGCTTGGCCTGCATCGGGTACCTTACCGATACCACAGTGTACGGTAATCGATGGTGCGACACGGCCAGTCCATCAGGTAGACTACAAGTCCCGCACTGGCGTCCTGTATGCATGCACGCCGTCGTAATTTGCACCAGGGACAATTTAATAGTGGGGTAGCTTCACAAGCGGTAGCCATTAAAAGTTGAGGTCCTCCTTCACATTCACCCAAGGGGCTGGAATTACCCTATATCTGTGTGCCTGAGGAGTCTCTTGACTTTATGAAGGAATGAGGTGTTGCCACGACCCAACTAGAAGAGCGAATAGGTTGGTTGTGTTCGGATATCATCTATCCCTCGCATCATACTAGACTGAATGTTTGTCATCCGTGGATATTTGTGTGGGAGAGAGCATCGTAGGCGAGCTCACGATTGAGCTGCTGTCATAGCTTAGTCACTTGCAAGTCCATGAAGCGAGGTGCCGGTAGCACGGTTGACAAGCCAAGGGCGTGAATTCTACTTCACTTATCAGGGGCTTCGAGTTCAAAAGTCACCACACGTAGCTCCCTGAAAGACCCAGCACAACCGGGTCAAACATAAAGACCTCGCCCGTTGGTTGGAAGGCTGAATTCGGATGATCGACATTCGAAATCGAAGAAGAGACGTCCAAGGAAGTAAATTCGCCGTTACATCATTCGCCACATGAACCGTTTCCCCTTGTCCCAAATCTCAAACCTCATTACCACATCACAGTTACCACGTTTGTCAACAACTTCTCGACAAACCCTGAACATGGCGGCAGCGACAAGGAGATCCTCACGTATCAGCAGCCAGGTCACACCAGTACCGGCAGCAGAGACAATGCCACCGCCGCGCCAGACCGCGAGCAAGAGGAAAACAAACCCGGATTCCAGTGCATCAGCACCATCAACACCACCTAGGAAGCGCGCAAAGAGCAGCCAACTCCCACCACCAATCACACCAACACCCAGTACCGTGGCCATAATAACAGAGCCTGCGCATTCCAGGAACAGAGTTCCAAACAAGCGGGTGACTCGACTGGCGGATACAAATTCTACGAATGCGGTGCTACTTTCGCCGGAGACGTCACGACTTGTAGCACGCCCTGATGTCGAGTCTGTCTCACCATCCAAAGCGGCTCCTGGAAGCACCACAACGGATAAAATTCTACAGGAAGCCTGCGATTACCTGATCAAGGTTGATGAGCGCATGCGGCCTCTCATCGAGAAGAACTACTGCCGCATATTCTCAGCGGAAGGCTTGGCAGAGAAGATCGACCCATTCGAAAGCCTGGCAAGCGGTATCATCTCGCAGCAGGTATCCGGCGCAGCGGCCAAGTCTATCAAAGCAAAGTTCGTGGCACTCTTCGAGGAGTCACCCAGTGGTCGATTTCCTCACCCATCCCAAGTTGCACCTTGTTCCGTTGAACGTCTCCGGACCGCCGGTCTGTCCCAACGCAAGGCCGAGTATATACAAGGGCTTGCCGAGAAGTTCACCAATGGCGAGCTAAGCGCCGAGCTTCTCCGCGACGCTACCTATGAAGAAGTCCTGGATAGGCTCATAGCGGTGCGCGGACTAGGGAAGTGGTCCGTTGAGATGTTTGCCTGTTTCGGACTGAAGCGAATGGATGTCTTCTCATTGGGAGACCTTGGCGTTCAACGAGGCATGGCGGCGTTTGTAGGGAGGGACGTGGCGAAGTTAAAATCCAAGGGCGGGAAATGGAAGTATATGTCGGAAAAAGAGATGGAAGAGATCTCAAGCAGGTTCGCGCCATACCGTAGTCTTTTCATGTGGTACATGTGGAGGGTAGAGGAAACGGATATTAGCACGCTCGAATGAGCTGCTCAGTACCGAACACGGCGAGATTGAAACACTGACGCCGGCTGCCATGCAAATCTTACGGTGATTTACTGTGCGTAGACCTACGTCCATCAAACGGTTTAGGGCCAAGGCCGTTGTCATGGCCTACAGTATGGCACATCATCGCTCTAGGTGGAACAAAATCGGAGGTCTTACGTTCACGATCGTTTGTGCCACATCCAACCTTCCCTCGTCCTCAGGCTAGAGCGTTGTTGATACAGACACATTGTACTTGAGCAGAGCCTCTTGGTTATTTACAATGCAATGGAGCGGTCCAGTACCGTTGGAGTGCTATTTTAGCAAAGGCATCGATGATCGCTACCAGCTCGTAGATTGGGACGATCGACGCCTCTTCGAAAGTGTTGCCAAGGGCGGTCAGGGTCGAGGTTTCGGGCAATCGCGCGAACCCAATCTGCATCGAACCGAACGTCATCTAATCAAGACAGGAATGGAACACCAGTGCGTCCTGTAGCAAGGCAGTCCACCGTAGACCTGGGTACGGATGTTCCAGATCGTGGACCGTACTGATGTGAGCAAGCCGTAGCTGTCGATCAATTCTGGGCTTTGCCGGGTGGAAAGCTTGTTCTAGAGAGTGTGATGAGGCTATGACAACCAGAGCTTCACAATGAGGAGAGTCGTGAGCTCGGAGCAATTCACGAACTAGGGGGCTGAGGGGGCGTAGGGGGGGCCATGGGCTAAAATTAAATCCACAAAATTTCAGGTTTTCTCGATTTAAACTTTCTCCACCAGAGCCGGCCAATCCTCATCTACAGCAGCGAAATAACCTCCGGCATCTTGTCCTGGAAGGACAAGGGGGGAGAATGTGATTTTCAAACAGCATGGTATTATCGTTGCGTCATGTCACAAACGGACTTCACTGCACCATCAGCGTCGTGAGTACGTTCCCGTCCAAAAACGCCCAGCCACGCCCTCGGGCTTGAAGGACGGGTTAGCAATCCACTGTGGCGCCAGCCTCGACTCATTGCTGTGTCTGATCCAGCATCGCAGAAACACGGGATGGCAGCTAGGGTGCGGAAGCGGGAGCAATTAATCGAGCCAGCCAGGCCCCGTTCAAAGGAGGCTCCCGGACATCCGGCCCAACCATCTTGGCTGCGGTCCAGCCAAGTAAAAACATTACTGACCCGTGCTTTCTCCTAGCTGGACCGTTGGGACCACGCCATCCGGTCGATGACAGTGGAATGAGGCAGGGCGATAAGGACGTCTGTTGTCTTTGCATGCATGAGACGCCCGTCGGTCTACGCAGGGGTGCGTGAAATTTGTTCTTGTATGTATGGAAAAGGGGCAAGGTGCAGCATCAGCGCCTAAAAAGAGCAATTCGACTAGATTGGAGCTGCACAGCAAACGGCATGCATGTACCGGGAAACTGCTGAAATCGTCGATTGCCACGCACAAATCCATCATGGCCTTGATCTATTCCCTGGCACTACAGACACGCGGACTTGGCGCAGGTGGGCATTGTTTGCAAGCCCTCCCAAGTCTTCTCCATCATGGCACTAAATCTAGCCGACGGTGCGGGTTGATTAATCCGGGCAGGCTTGGCATTGACTGGATGCTCCACGGAATTCGGCGGCCCAAGCAGTCTGACGGGAGACGGCCCATGAGAACCAATCCCAACGAGTTTCGTGGTTCATTACGCGGCCCGGATGGGCACTGCATGGGCTGCATGTCGTGTCATGGGGAATCACGATGGTCTCGATTTCCATTGCATCAGAGTCAACTGCCGGCAAAACGCCACATGCAATCACCAACTGCACCCGCCACGGGACAGCTGCCACATCGGGGGGTTGGGAGACGTGGACAAGGACGAAGCCGTCGCGAACGAGAATCAATGGCATCTCCCACGGGCAACTGCTACCTGCACCGTGGAGATCGTTGTCCAGGACTGGCTGATCCAGATCTGCGTCCATGTTGACGACGAAGCAACCAGGAGCAGGAAACGGCAGAAGGGCAGGGGTTGGCGTGCCTCGTTTCGTGATTCCCTGTTGAGACCTCGCTTGCTTCACTGTAGGCAGGTTGTGGAACGAGACGATTGATCCGCTCAGACGAAACCGGGACTTTTGACAGGTGATGCAATGTCTTCCACTGCCAAGCACGAAACAAAGCAAACAGTGATGGCGAAAGAAGAGGCGAACATTCTTTTGAGCCACACGGTGACGCCGAGGCCAGGCATGTGCACGCAACCATCAACTGCTGGTTCTGCTGGTGCTGGCACTGGTGCTGGTCGTGCCGGAGCATCCCAACAGCCATGCTGTAAAGGCGACTATGGACGGAACCGTATTCAGACATGCAATAGATAGCGCAGATGAAGCTCCATTTGACCAATTTCGTCAAGCCAGGGGCAGGACGATCCCATCGTAATGGATGGCGGCATGGCGGAAGGCTGTTAGTCCAGTACAAGGTTCTGGGCGGACAACAGGTGGCAATTTATGTCCTGCATATCTGCAATGTCCCGGTAGCTTCGAGACAGACCCGTATCACTCCCTGGTCTAAAATCCTGGTGGTGGGCAACCATGGTCGGTAGCAGGGTGTAATTGGACAGGATGAAGGCAACCCAAGACCGCCCCTAGCGCGGTAGGCCTCCCCCCCAGAGCCCCCAGCACTTCCATTGATTGGGCCCACAGTCATAGAGATGCTCGATTTCGACTAGCGCGGACCGAACTCAGAAGAAAACAGGCCCGGGCTCGGTCTGGGCTCCGCAGATATTGCATGAACGCGAGAGCTCTCTATCCTCCCTCTGCCCTCTCCTTCTCTCCTTCTTCTCTTGCCCTTCCGCCATCCCTCTACTGTATTGTCGTTGCTTCTCCGCGACTTTCTTCAATTCACGCCGCTCGTTCAGGCTGAGGATCACTCGTTGTTCTTCGCACTCGCTTCTTAGGATTTCGTTTTTCTTGCCTACCTATTTACCAACTTCACTGTTGTTATTGTTGTTGTTGCCTACCAGAACGTGCAAGAAGTTTCACACATCAAGTAGTAAGTGGCATACCTCTCCTCTTTCCGCTTGCATAAGATGGCTGGAACGCGCGTTGCGTCGCCGTTGCCCCGGGCATCCGGAGCTGCTTTCGGGTTTCCCCCTCGTCTCTTGCCCCGATCCGATCCTCGTGGTTTTCCATCATTACATTGCATTGCCACCTTAAATTCCTGCCGCGTTGGGTGTTCTGTTGGTCATCGCACCTGCCCTCTGCGAATACCCATTCACCACGTGCTTTTTTAACGGCGAGCTCGACTATCTGCACTCCTCGGTTTTCGAACTTCTTTCCCCAAACAACATCATTCGCAGCCTTCGATTCTTTTGGACGCCAGCCCCAATACTTTTTAACGGCGACGAAGATCAACCCATACTCGAGGCAATACTTTTGTAGCGGACATCAAAGCACACAGCACGGGATCATTCGGATCGGATCGAAGCATAACATAGCACATTTCCAGTCACTAACACGATATAACCAGATCACAATGCGTTTCAACCAGGTCCTCCCGGCTGTTCTAGCACTTGGTGCTACGGTAAACGGTAAGTTGAAAACTACCCCATGCTGTAATATCCCAACAAGACCACAAGGGACTAACGATTTCTTAGCCCAGAGGGACGACGACTCTTGCTCTGAGGATATCACCATTCGTGACAACAACCCCACTATCAACTGCGAGGTGGTCAGGGGCGACATCACTGTTGACGAAAGTCTTGCGGGCGAACTCATCATTAACGGTCCTGAGGAGATCCGTGGTAACTTGATCGTCAACAATGTCACTCGTCTGATCTCCCTGTCAAGCTCGACGATTAGCTCCATCAACGGTCGCTTCGAGCTCCAGGACCTCACCCTTCTGAGCAACCTTCAGTTTTCTTCGCTGCGGTCCGTCGAGGACCTTGTCCTTGCTCGTCTCGCGCAGCTAGGTTCTTTGACCTTCGGTACCACTGGAGTCACAAGGGCGAGCACCATTCGCATTAGCGACACCCACATCAGTGATCTTAGTGGTCTGCGAATTGCCACAGTCGACTCTCTGCAGATTGACAACAACGACAGACTTATCTTGTTCAGCTCGGACCTTGTCAACATCACCGACACCCTCCAGATCATCGCCAATGGCAACGACAACATGACCGTTGAGATGAACCAGCTTGAGACGGCTGCTGAGGTGCAAATCTCCAACGTCGCCAACTTCGAGGTCCCAGCCCTCACCGAGGTTTCTGCGTCTCTCAAGTTCGAGAACAACCCTCAGTTGTCCTCGTTCACTGCCCCCAACCTGACCGAAATCGCTGAGTCTCTCACCTTCAACAACAACAGGGAACTTCGCAACATCTCTTTCCCTGTCCTCACCAGCTCCGGAGACTTGACTGTCGAGAACAACGCCAACCTCATCGCTCTCGAGGGTTTCCCTGAGCTGACTCGCATTGAGGGTGGTGTCCGCCTTGCCGGCAATTTTGAAAGGTGAGTTCCCCAACCTTCTAATGTATGACCAGTCCGTGCTGATGTGCATCTTAAGCGTCGAGATTCCTGAGCTGTCTCTCGTTACTGGCGGTGTCAATGTCACTTCGTCGACTGATATCGAGGAGTTCTGCGAGTTCTTCGACGATGCCAAGTCGCGCGGCGACATCCGGGGTGAGGAACAATGCACCAGCGAGGACCCTGATGCCATTGGCGAAGAAGCCGACGGCGGCTCAGGCTCCGGTTCCGGTTCCGGTGACGACGATGAGGATGAAGAGGATGCCGCTGGCATCGTCAGCGTCAACATGGCTGTTCTCACCGCTGCCGTCCTTGCTGGTCTTACCCAGCTGCTGTAAATGACGGCGAGAATCTGTAATTCGTAACCGGCGTCATTCTCTGTTCCCCATACTTGTTGTTTTGTCTTTTTAGCCTATATACCAGGCTTTGACAACCTTCGCCTGGCATGTCAGTGTCTATGAATCACCGAGCTTGTACGTGGGAGGTCAAAAGCTAGACTTAATAATCGACTGCACTTCAATATCTTGCTTGTGGAGGCCTTGCATTTAATGACGACATGGCTTAGGCAGTTGTGGTTAGGTTCCTTTAATACCAACGACGGGAAGTGCTGGTCAGATGGGGAGTTGGTGCAGTAGTACATATTTCCATTACACGAGGTTATGGCTATACAATCTTCATATCTCTGGATGATTTCTTTCATTGTGACAGGTTTCGTCGGTTTTCATCTCGTGCAAGTATGCTTTCCGGCATGACTTTTGTAAACGTCTTTCCGATATTGGTACATTTTCGTGCCATAGTAGTTGGCAAAATGCCGAACCAGAAAACAAAAGAACCCCTATTCGTATGAGTGTACGAGATATCTCCTTCCAGACCAATGGGAAGCTGAGATCAGGTATACAGTCCTTTGTCGAACTTTTCTGTGTCATAGAACTTGGGATTAATCTCATTCCCATTGAACACTCGTCCATCCAACTCGTTGACTGCCTGTGCCGCCTGCATTAGCCGAAGGTTTACGGCGGCGTTGTTATCAAGGTGAACTTACCCGTAGAGCTGATACTTGATTGGTGAATTTGATGAATACTTGACGATTGGTCTGGTCGATGTAGAGTCTTTCTACACGGCCGTACTGAGAGCAATGTGTCAGTTTCAAAAGCAAAGACCTATGGAATTGTATGCAAAATCTCACCTTTTCTCCACACTCTTCGCCAATCTCCTGGCCAAGTCCTTGCTCGATTTCCGTTTGCAGATCAGGCATGTTCTCCAGCATGTTCTGCAGCACGATGACCTCGCTCATGGTCCCAAACTTGCCACCTTGCTCCTTGCGCCTACCGCCGATGATCTTACCCTTGCCGCCGGGCTCCGCCCAGCCTCCGCCGTCGGCATCAGCTTTCTTGCGCCGCTTGTCCACCTGGACACGTAGGGGGTTGACGATGCCCGACTCGTTTGCGCCGAGACCCGTGCCCTCGGTCCATCCGTAGCGGCTCATGAGACGCTGCGCAAAGCCGGCCTGGCCCGGCCGTGAGGAGCGTGGTTCTTCCTCGTTGTTGTCGTTGCCTGATCCGAGCGCGGGGGGTGGAGAACCCATCTCCTCGTCCTCCCCCGGCGGAGGTGGTTGTGAGTACCTGACAGGAGCACGTGATATCGTCGCCGAGTCAGATGGTGCCGGCGGAGGAGGATTGCTCGTCTGGGGTTCTGACAGAGGTGGAGGTGGTGGTGGAGGAGGTGGAGGTAGTGAGGCGGGCTGGGTAGTCTGCGCTGTGGCCATGGCGAAGCGTCGCGCGTAGGCATCGTCGCCGGTGTTGTCGTCGACGCGGCTTGGAGGAGGAGACTGCGGTGGCGGCGGTGCGAAGGCATACGAGGGTGGGGGAGCGAATTGATCTTAAGTAAGATGTTAGATCTGATCGTGCCAAAGGCGCAAGGGAATTGGAACTCACTCTGCGGCATGCGACTTGTGCCATCTTCGTCGTCGTCGTCAGATACGTCGCTCTCGTCGCGCTGCATCCTGTGTCGATATAACAGATCCTTCCACTCCCTTACCTCGTCAATCTTCTCATCACTCCTCAGATACTCCTCGACATTCGTCGGCCGCGCAGGATCGTACAGCTCGTCCCAGTCCGTCTCAGCCTGCACAGCCTCCTGCTTCTTCTTGTTCTTCCTCTTGCGCCCACCGCGCGCGCGCTTCTCGCCCACTCCGTACTTCCACTCATCCTCCTCCGTGACGGCCCAGTCGGCGAGCGTCGTCTTGGGCGGCGCGACCGGGGCAGCAGCGGGCTTGGAGATGATGGCCTTGGGGAAGATGGTTTTCGGCTTGGACTGTTTGGCTTGGGGACGGCGTATGGGCTGGAAGCGCAGCGCGGGATCGATAGATTTCTTGGAGAAGGGGTCGGAGGCGGCTGCGTCGGGTTGGTTGTACAGGACGGGGGCGGAGGATATGGTTGCGGTGGAGGACGGGTCGTTGGGATCGAGGAGGTTGTCATATAGAGATAGTCCTCCAGCGCGTGGAGGAGGAGGAGGTGGTGGAGCAGCCATGCCGTACAAATCTGGTTTCGAATCCTTGAAGCGAACGTGAAATCTAGTAGCAAGCGCGTGGCAGGCTTGGGAAAGAAGCTTCAGGGAGCATTAGGTGGTTGATGCATCGCAATACTTGGAGTAGTGTGGATATTGAATCTTTTTGGCGGATAGCTTCCCTTCAGCTTACTGCGAAATAGAGGGGTGATCGACCCGAATTTTACCAGCCAACACTCCGGTTGCAAGCCAATGAAAATAGTTGTGTAACTCTGCCAATGTGCTCACTTTGTCAGTTCTGTAGCTACAAGCATCATCCATGTGATAGAGACTCTTCGGAAACTTCGACCTCTAGGCTCACTTCAACCCAACTCCTATCAACAGCATTCGTACATGCTACCCCAAATACCTGATTTAGCGTTAGGCACCTATCTCAGCTAGCACATCCTGCAGTTAGGGAAGACAGTGCATACATGTGTAGAAAACATTGAAGAACAAGTCTGGCCATCTTAATTGATCCGGATGCGCATGTCTCGAGGCACTTCCTCACGTTACAGTGGATTTTTTGGAGTCTCAAATTTAGGTACCTGTAACATTGATTTGGGGGCTCAGCCATTGAGGCCCCATTGAAGCGAGCATCAACGGGTCAGGGCAGCGATCTGATTGGAGAATGACGTGTGCTTTTGCCCCTCCATCACCCCGGCCGTGCCTGACCGGATGCCTTCCATCACTGAACCCCGCCAAAGATTTGAGTTGGCCAAATTTCAAGCTTCACCATTTCTTCTTTCGCACAACATCACATTACGCTTCCGCAACCGACCCTTGTTGCGCAGCGAACTCTGCAGCCTGACTACCTGTCAATTCTAGAGACGGTACCAGCGCTTTCTCTTTGTTAATCTTAGCGATCGCTGCTCCTCGTCCTGTCTGCTCTCGTCTGCACCCCCCAAACGGGCATCATCTTCCCCAGGCTCGAGAAGCATCGAGCGAAGATGTCCGACCTTGCGAGCCGGATCACTGATCCAAAAGAAGGCGCCGACACTCCTGCCGCCGATCCAGCTCCTGCGGAGGCGACGACGCAGGAAACCCCTGCCGCGGATGCTCAGGTCGACGGCACCGTCGAGGAGCTGGGTGGTTCCGGATTGCAGGAGCCCGAGTGGGACGTCGAGGTGTCACTGAGCGAGCTCCAGCAGAATGAAAACACGCCTTTCTACTCAGCTTCAAAATGGGAGGATCTTGGACTGTGAGTACCGAGCGCCGATTGCCCGACTTGACCCTGCTAATGCCCTTTGTAGCCCCAAGCCTGTCGTGGATGCCCTCTACTCCCTGAACTTCCTGAAGCCTTCCAAGGTGCAGAGCAAGTCATTGCCTCTGATGCTTAGCGACCCCCCGAGAAATATGATGGCTCAGTCGCAGTCAGGTACCGGCAAGACTGCTGCATTTGTCACCACCATTCTCTCCCGCGTCGACTTCAACCAGCCCGACCAGCCACAGGCCTTAGCCCTGGCTCCCAGTCGAGAGCTGGCTCGCCAGATTGAGGGCGTGGTCCGCTCTATTGGCCGCTTTGTCGAGACTCTGAAGATTGCTGCTGCTATTCCCGGCGGCGTTGTCAGAAACGAACCTGTGCACGCCAGTGTTATTGTTGGCACACCTGGAACCACCATGGACCTCATCCGCCGCAAGCAGTTGGACGTCTCCAAGCTCAAGCTTCTCGTTATTGACGAGGCGGACAACATGTTGGATCAGCAGGGTCTTGGCGACCAATGCTTGAGAGTCAAGAGGTGCGATGCCATACATATCGTACATGAACTCATTTACTAATCTACGGGTACAGCATGCTACCCAAGGACATCCAGATTCTCCTCTTCTCAGCCACTTTCCCCGACCGTGTCAACAAATACGCCCAAAAGTTTGCTCCCAACGCGAACTCTCTCAAGCTCCAGAGAAGCGAGCTTACGGTCAAGGGCATTTCTCAAATGTTCATCGATTGTCCTAATGGTAGTGCCAAATACGACATTCTGTGCAAGCTCTATGGCCTCATGACGGTCGGCCAGTCCGTCATTTTTGTCAAGGTGCGTTGATTCCATGTATCTTTTCTGCTTATTACACTGGCTGATCTCTCTCAAGACCCGTGAGAGTGCAAACGAAATCGAGCGCGCCATGACGGCTGACGGTCACCGTGTCTCTGCGCTTCACGCTGCTTTTGACGGTAGCGAACGAGACGAACTGCTCGACAAGTTCCGCCGCGGCGAGAACAAGGTTCTCATTACCACGAACGTCCTGGCTCGAGGCATTGATGTCTCCAGTGTCTCTCTTGTCATCAATTACGATATCCCCATGAAGGGTAGGGGTGACAGCGAACCCGATGCTGAGACTTACCTCCACCGCATCGGGCGAACTGGACGTTTCGGTCGAGTTGGTGTCAGTATCAGCTTTGTCCACGACAAGGCAAGCTTCCAAGCGCTGAGCTCCATCGCCAACATCTACCAGATTGATCTAGTTCACCTGGACACGGAGGATTGGGATGAGGCAGAGGCTACCGTGAAGAGAGTCATCAAGGCAAACCGTGCCCAAGCCTCGTACGCTCCAAGCGCGACGGATCCGAAAGCTGCAGCGGCCTAGGGGCGCCCTGCACTTCAAGGACAAACTCCAGTAGCCGGGGCGGCTTAGGGGCCGCCCCCGGTGATGGCGTACAGAATGGCCTACTAGGAGGATTGTAAAAGGATTGCTGGAACGAAAGAACAGGGACTGATGGTCTTTGAGAGTGCCAGAGAGCGTTGACGGTCCAGTATTGGGCTGCGGCTATCGTATTAATGAGCCAATGAGACCCAGCGAGGACAAATGAGATACCAAGCATTGTTGTTTGTGGAGGTGAACTGTTTTGCTGCAAGTAGTGGGCCTGTAAATTTGGACGACCGGACACCACAGGAGCGTTCTACAATGGAAAATGCAATGAAGCAAGAAGCCATTCAAGCATGATATCCCGAACCTGCAAGATGACCACCCCACGCTACTGCATATCGAGAGGATCCTCCTGCAAGAGTGACGACAAAACAATGCAGGCAAATGTGTGCCGATCTTAGTGGTCGGCATTGCTACTTACCGAGCACTGAAAGCTGGATGTTCTAGCAGCCGCGCCTCGTGACCTGCACCTGCCTTCCGTGAGTTGCTGGACGGACTGAGCCTAATACTCCGACCTCAATTCTTAACTAAACCTTACAGTCCGCCTGGATCGAGAAACAGTCCCGAATACGTCCATCATGCTGCCAGAATTGCGGTGACGCAGAAGCCAAGTCCACGAGCACTCTTCACATGCACGGATCGGCTGGCCGAGTAATGCCGTATGGAGCCGGCCCACAGTTAGCATAGATGGTAAGAAGGCCTCGGGGCTTCAGAACCAGCTTCATTTGCAGCCACAAACTGGCATCACCTGGTCGCAGCCCGTTTGCCCTGGGCACGTATTTTGACTGCTCTTTTTGATTAACAAGCCGAGAGCCCAATTATAGATGTTGACACGGCAACAGAGACAGGCTGGGCATCACTTCCTGGGATGAGGCCGGCCCAAGCGAGCCACGTCGCACGCAATGGGATGGACAGTGCCGGCTGCAGCCCGAGGACAAATCAAGGCGGCCCTCATGCCCTTCTACTGCGGCGCTAATGGCTGCAAGGAAACCCTCGACAACGCGGGATATCCGTGGTCGACGACGGGTCTCGGCCAGCGCATCAACCCCCCCGTCGCCGCCCAATTCTGGCCTCCCCACGGAATGGAGCGGCCTTTCTTCCAATCGTGGGTCCCTCGTCTTACTTGTCATGCAGTTCCTGTGACATTGCATCGTTGGGCCGCCATCCGCATGTCCTCCGGCTCGTCTAATATCCCCAACTTTTTTTACCCGCAATAACCTGCCCTGGGAGCCCAATGGACTTGCGACGTGGCGTTGCGGGTTGCGGCGTGGCCAATTGCGTCCGCGCACGACGGGCTTGTTCGCTCTGTGGGGGGGAGGTTGGCGTCCATCTCCGACTCTTTCACAAGCAGATGTGGTGCCATGCTGGGCTTCGCGATGGATCCTGCTCCCCAGCTAGGGAATGCTGTGCTTGCCCGTGGATCCCGGAACGGGGATAATTATGCGAGAGCAAGGCTTCGATCAACTATAGCATGGGCCTGAGGGAAAACAAGCGGTCGCGACAATGACCTTGGAGGATCTCCCACTCGTTTGCAGCAGTTTGACCTCGACCATCTTTCCACCACGAATTGACACGAATCCTTTTTTGGCCTGCCGGGTGATTCTGCTTATCACATCCACGGAGTTGCATTGCCTGTCGTGTATGTACGCATCTGTATGCATCTGTATGCATCTGTATGAGTGTGTGTGTGTGTGTGATTGACCAGCTCGACACCCAAGACATCCCACCTTACAACCCTTGGCACCCAGCTGCCTGCACCCAGCTGCCCGATCGACTGCATCTGCACGGGGCAAAGTTATAATATACTCGCCGCCCCAAATACCCTCATTCTCAGAGTTCCTCATGGTGTCGGATGTAGAGGAAGCACCGAAAGTATGACTTCCAGCGAAGGGGTGGAGTATTGTCCGCACCGGTCTAATCTTGACTGGAGCAACGTACAGGTCTCGGACTTCACCCAGGTGCAATACACTACATTAGAAAACTCGGATGAAGAGAATATAGAAGACCAAGGTATTTGCACTGTTTCCCACGATATTGCGGAGCATGGAAACTGACCAGGAATGTAGGCGACGAGGGCCGTGAAGGCGAGCGTGGGCCACAAGACGACAATGCACAGCAATATCCAGCACCAGTAACTTCTGGATCAAAACGGAAGGACAAGAAGAAGCAGAAGAAGAAGGATAAGAAGAACGCCGCCGCGGCTTCAACAAATCCGCCCGACGTCGCTGATAATGGCGAAGAGAAGGAGCAGGAGAAGGAGAAGGAGAAAGTAGAAGCACCAGCCCCAGCTACAGTCGATGACGAACCCACCGCAGCGTCGGGTAGTAAGAAGAGCAAGAAGAAGAAGAAGGGCCAAACAACAACAGCACAATCGCCAACGGTAGCAGCTTCCGAACCACCACCACCACTTACCGAACCAGCCGCTGAGAAGGTGATGGAGGAGGCTAACGTGGCGGAAGACAAGTCAGCAGAAGACAAATCTGAAGACCCCAAACCGGACGAAGTCAAACCGGACGAGGTCAAACCAGACGAACCCAAGCCAGAGGCTGACAAGCCGGAAGAAACTCCTCCAGAAGCAACGGAAGCAACGGAAGCAACGGAAGCAACGGAAGAAAAGGAAGAAAAGGAAGAAAAGGAAGAGAAAAAAGAGGACTTTGCCGAAGAGGATTTGGCTTTACCTTCCACCAACAATAAGAAGAAAGCGAAGAATCAGAAGAAGAAAGAGAAAGAAAAGGAGAAAAAGAAGCAGAAGGCATCGAAGTCAGACAATAAATCCGACAAGAAGTCCGAGAAGGAGTCCTCCGCAAAGCCAGCCGCCGCCGCCGCAGCAACAGCAGTGGCCACAGGAGCAGTTGCGACAGCTGTCCTCGCCAGTGAAGATGCTAATCCAGAGCCCGCAGCTGAAGACGCTGAGCCTTCTCCTACAGAACCATCAGCCACAACGGAAGCGCCTGAACCGCCGAAAGACGCTGAGACGGTCGAGCCACCTGGAGAGGTAGACGCGTCTGCGCCTCGGCCCGGAGAAGATAAAGCTGCCGAAGAAGCCCCCGACGATGCAGCCGTGGATGAGGCAGCGCCTCCAGCGGCTGCTGATGCCGAGGAACCTGCAGCCGAGGTGAAAGAGGAGGCGACACCCCCCGCAGAACCAGAAGTTTCTGCTCCCGAAGAAACGCCAGCTGAGGTACAGGAGGAGGCCGCCGATATAACCAAGGAGGCTGATGCATCTGCACCTCCAGCTGAGGATGATAAACCTGTCGAAGAAGTCTCTAAAGATGATACTGCCGAGAATACAACGCTGCCACCCGTCACAGAAGCCGCGGCTGCCGAGGACTCACCTGTGGACCTAACAGAAGAGACCGCCGAATCAAACAGCGGCGAGCTCAAGGAGGTACCTCAGGCAGAGTCCCAAGCTGAACTCAAGACGGAGTCCCCTGCGGAAACATCTGAAGACCCTCCAGTGGATATACTGGCAGAAACATCAACAGG
>KL660657.1:0-42855 GCA_000732775.1 Stachybotrys chlorohalonatus IBT 40285 | reverse complement strand
CAGCAGACGCACCAGCAGACGCACCAGCAGACGCACCAGCAGATGCACCAGCAGATGCACCAGCAAATACAGTAGTAGAACCCTCCGCAGAAGCCTTGACAGATCCTCAAGGCGAATCTAAGGAAGAATCCAAAGAAGAGGCAGCAGTTCCTCCGGCAGATGCAACAGCAAAACCACAAGATGAACCCAAAGAGGGGCCCAAAGAGGAGCCCAAGGAGGACCCTCAGGAAGAAACTAAAGCCGAGGCGGAGTTAGAGGCTGCGGCAGAAGCTTCGACCGAAGCGGATGGTGATACTCCTGGTGAACGCGAGACTGAACACACAAACAAGTCGGCAGGCGAAACGCCTTTGGAGCCTGCAGATGGATCATCTGACGATCCGGACGCTTCTGAGACTGTGGCTTCTACAGCGGTCGAAACGTCAGATGGTACTGATGAGGCAAAGAACACCGAGGCTTCTGCGAGTGCATCAGATACAAACCAAGAAGCGCTTGTTGAGGAGCCAAAGCCCGGATCCGCATCATCACAGGAATTCGCCGAAGCGCTTCCTACTCCAGCGGAAGAAAAAGACGATAAAACAACAGAGGCAGAGGTCGAGCCTGTCGTTGTGGACATTCCCGCCGAGAGGAAGGCAAACGATATCAAGGAGGAGCCTGTTGCAGAAGACGTTGAAGCAACAGAACCCAGTCTTGAAGAGGCAATAGAGCCTTCTTCTACGGTCGCTATGAGCGATGCCATAGAGGAGCCAGAAACGAATGTCACGGCACAAACCACTGATACCAGGACGGAAGATACCGATGGCTCTGATGCTCAAGCCACCGCTTCTGTCGATGCGCCTGTAGTCGAGAGCGGGGAAGCAGCTCGGGACTCTCTCTCCGCTCAACAAGATGTACCGAAGGTCGAACAGGAATCGGAGATGACTAAAGATTCTTATGCAGATTCAGCCAAGGCTGAAGAGGAAGCCAAAACCGACAAAGAACCGTCTACTGATGATATTGCCACCGTAGAGGCTGAAGCGAGTGCCTCGGATCTTCCTGCTGACGAGAGCGCAGCCCCTGAAAAGCAACATGATGAGTCGCTGGAATCTGAAACAGTTGTAGTAATAGCATCGGTGGAAGAGTCACCATCCGCAGAACTGTCCACAGCAGTTCCGGAACATGGTGAAGACAACAACAAGTCGCAGGTTGACGAGGAATCATCGGTCAAAGAGCCCCTTCCTGCCACGGAATCCGATACATTAACAAATGAAAAGCCTCATGATCCAGCCACAGACTCTGGGTCCCAGGCAACCGAGCACGGTGTTCCAGGTGCACAAGATGACAATGAAAAGGACAAGCCAGCCGATTCATCTTCATCTACGCCTGCACCGGAGGACGCGGCTGCCAGTGAGCCGCTCGAATCGACCAATGCCCCAGATGACGTGTCCGCTCAGTCTGATGTTGCCGTCGATGCTCCTATGAAACCGCAAGATGGCGAGGCCACCTCGGTAGAGATCGGAAAAAACACCGCAGAATCCAACGATGACGTTGCCGATGCTCCTAAGCAAGTCCACTTTGCTGAGCAGGCCGAGGTTATCACCGCGGCGTTGACTCGCGATGGCGGTGTCTCTTCAGTCGAAGAACCGCTCAAGGCAGACGACCATCAGGGCAAAGAAGAGGTTATCGCCATTGGAGAGGCGGCATCCGATGCATCGCCTACGAACTCTGGGTTAGAAGCCAGCGATAAGCCGGAAAAAAACCACGCAGCAGCCGATGCCGACAATCTTCCTGAGACGACCCCTGCTGTCGACGCTGAAGCGTCTTCCGTTGACGAAAGCGATAGCAAAGCTGGAGACTCAAGTGAATTGACAGAAGGCGAGTCTTCTGCCACAGAGCCCGACACAGACGTCAAGCCCGATACACCTGTGGCGACTGACGATGCTGCAACTTCGAAAGACGATGCTGCCGTAGAGGTTACTGCAGAACTCCCATCTGATGACAGCAAAGCATCTCTTATACCTGCCAGTGGGGCTGAGGCGACGGCTGCGCTTGACGCACAAGTTCCTCTAGAGCTAGTAAAGGCTGATGAGGATACTGGTGTAGACAAGCACTTGGTAACGGAAGAGGAGCCTGCTCAAAATACCGAGCTCGGGAGTGAGACGGCCCAGCCTGAAGAAGTCGAGCCACACGCTTTGGGCGTACCAGAAGCAAAGGACACCGACGCTGCAGAGCCTAAGGCTACAGATGCAGGAGTAGAAGATGCCAATGCTGAAACTGCTAAAGATGATCCAGAGGGTCCCGATGAGACCTCTGAAGCTGTGACCTCACTAGACATCGCTGTTACTGAGGCTACTATCGCAGAAGCCAAAGACGCCACTGAATCTGCTAGCTTGGATGAATCGGGCGTCGTCCCAGAAGAGAATGGAGCTGCTGAGCCAGAGGCCAATGAGGCGGGCGGCGAATCTAGTGAGTCTGCGATGCAAGATGTCACAGAAAAAGACGGCATAGAGGAGGCCATGCCGTCCTCAACGACGGTGGAAGAGTCAAAGTCAAATGCTGCCGAGCCAGTTACTGCACAACCGGCTGCTGATGAGGTTGCTACTGTTGGGGTAGCACCTCAACCCGATTCTGCAGCGTCGATTACTCAAGACTCAGGAGTCGAACCTGCCGAGCCCGAAACAGCTGAACCTGCGGTAGAGTCCAATACGGTCAATCCTGAGCCTGATATCGCTGCAGCTGGTTCTGAAGAGCCTGGAGAGGATGCGAAACTCGCCGCTGAGGATCCTATCGACGCCACCAAAGATACGACGGCTGGAGATACTATCGAGGCTACTGAAGCAAAAGAGCATGAAGACTCCGTAGAGACTACAGCCGAATCTGTCGAAGCAGTTCACGAACCAGGGTCAAGCACTGAGCCAGATGACGAGAATCTTGACGCTACCCCTGTTTCTCCGCCTGAACAAGAAGCTGAGTCAATTTCCAAGGAGCAGGAGGTGGGCGAGACGAAGCCTGCCCTGGTTGGACCTGTGGAAGAGACCACAGAAGAAACCACAGTAGCTGAGGTTGAACCGGAGACCACTGCGACCGACGCTGTTATTGTTGAATCCGAGGCTGCAGGCGACAATGACGAACTGAAAGGCGCCGATGTGGCTAACAATGATTCAGAACTTGTCCAAGAGACTCTCGAAACTGCCAAGGAGACTCCCATAGCCAACCAAGATCTGGGTGAAGCCAAGCAAGGTTCTGCTGAAACTGAAACATCAGAATCCACCCCTCCGGTCATTGCAGAAGTTGACCAAGACGAGAGTGATGCTAAAGACAAGCCTGAAGCAATCAAGGCTGATGCAGAACTATCATCAAGCCATCCAGTAAATGTTGAAGATGAGGTTGAGCACGAGCCAATGGCGGCCACCGAAGACCCCGTGTCTGAGAAGCATCTAGACGCTACTTGCGAAGACACGCCTGCACCCTTGGATGAGCCCCAGGAGCCGCCCGAGGCTCCCCACACAGAGGCGGTTGAGCCTGAAGTTGCCGTTGCACCTACCTCAGACGTTGCTCCAGAGATATCAGAGCCGGCCGCAAATATTGCGGATGAAAAGGCACAAGAGGGACCGCCTGGGCCAAACACCGAGGTGACGTTTGTGTCTGAAGTCAAGTTCGAATCAGATAACGACAAGCCTAGCGAGGTGCCTGGGCCTTCCGAGGAGCAGCCTGGCGAACTTCAGGTGGCGCCGGAAGCGGATGCGGCTGATGAACCTTCTGAGGCTGATAAGGGTCTGGATGATGAAGCAGTGGCAGCAGCAGCAACAGCAGCGGTAGCCGCTGCCGTCACTGCAGCTGCCATTGCCGAAAAGACGGAAGCGCCCGAGGTTACAGGAGAAGTGCCTGCAGCAGAAACTGCTGAAGAGGCTGATGCTCCAGATGCAGATGAAATTAACGCACAGGTCAACGGCAAAAATGAGAAAGACATCGACGCTCTTGAAGAGGCGGTCCAGGGATCTGCAGATAAGGAAGTTGATTCGCCGGCTGAAGCAGAACCCAAGACCCACGATCAAGTGCAAGAGACAGCAACCGAGGAAGTCGCAGAAATTACTAAAGAAGTAGAAGAGGAGAAGACTACCGATGAACCGTCCGCTCCCGAAACAGAAAAGATGGTAGATGATACGCCGCCTGTTCTCGAGGAAGTCGATCAATCTACGGAAGCCCCCGTCCCAGCACCAGAGGTCTTGGAGGCAGTAACTGCTGAACCAGCTGCGGCAGTCCTTCCCGCACCCGCAGCAGAAAACGATGCTGAACCAGATCCCGAGCCTAAATCAGTAGATCAGGCTGCGGACTCTGCTAAGACCCTTGAAGAAGAAGAGAGCAAAGACACAGTTGGGCCGATTCCCGGAGATGAGAAGAAAGCGGAGGATGCCAAAAAAGGTGAGAAACTTGGTTTCTTTTCTAGTGAAGCTGGTGAATTGTCGGAGGAAGACTCATTGCTGGAGTGGGAGGGAGATTGGACCGGCAACGACTCCTTGACTTTGGATTCAGATGAAGCTCTGGCGAAAAGCCAGGATGAGGTTTCAGCGGGACCTGTTACTGAGCTTTCAACGATCTATGAAGAAGTAGAAGAGTCAGAGCTTGCGAAAGAGGTTGATTCAATGAGCGAGGAGGTCACTGTTAAGGCGGAAACCGTTCATGCCAGCGACCGAGCCGACGGTTCCGAAGCACAGACGCCAGAGGCAGACAATCTCAGCATGCAAGACAGCGAACTCGCTCCTCATCCTCAAGAGTCTCTGCAGGCTCGCCAAGCTTATTTCACAACACCGCTAGACCCCAAGGATGACACAGGTGTGAGTGGTCAACTGGAGCAGGAAGGGCCTGAAGAGGCCTACGTGCAGGACGATGATGTTGCCAATTCGAACATCCCTTTCGAAGAGGAGTCACCTCAGAATCTGTCGACCGAGGAGAGCACTGCGACTGTCACTGGGGAAGATGTGCAGTTTCGACCTACCATCGAAACTGAGGTAGTGGAAACAAACGAGTCTCCATTTACTGAAGCGCAAGACGCTACATCTATGGAGAACGAGTTGTCCCGGATTGATACTCTCGGTGTGCCTGCGGACCTATCGAAGTCCGATATCATTCATTATGCACCGGAGTCACTGCAGCCAATCCAGAAGGTCGCTGTTGCGCGGCCACTCACATCGAACTCCGATGACGAAGAGCTGGATCACAACGAATCGGGGATACCCTCCTTGTCAGGTTCCGGATTTACCAAAACCGGGCAAGACGAATCTCAGCCTGCGGACAGTGGAAGCGCCAATGATCTTCTCGTACAGGATCACAATGCCGTACCTGAGAATGACGTACCCAAGCCTGCCCAGGACCTGTCTGTGCTAGGAGCCCCGACAGCACACACCGCACCAGTCACACCCAAGATTCCTACGGATCGCGAGCATGCTATCGATCCCTTCGTTGTCGAAGCATATGATACTGGCGATGAGACACTGTTGTCACCTCACAAGACAGCATCCGTCCCAGCTCTGGCCTCTACTGGTGATACCAGGGAGCAGGGATTTGGCCCAAGTCCTGAGCCGGTCAAACTCTTGGACGAATCTGAGCTCTCCCTAGAAGAATTTCTCCAGAAAATACAGGATAAAAGAGACAAGATTCCATTACCGGCTAAGTCCTTTGACAGGGAGGCGGAATCGTTAGAACGGACCAATGAAGTTGTCCAACCCGACGTTGCGTTGCCAATCTCCAAATACGAAACACCTTCAGAGCCTCCGATAACTGCATCGTCCTCCACTGCAATAGCTACCGAGGACTACCCACAGGGAAACTCCGTCCAGGCATACAAGAGCATGCGCCCAGTCTTGGAGGAGATCGCTCCAATTCATGTTGACGTACCAACCCCGCAAAGGGATTTGTCCGAGTCTGAGCAACACCTAAGCTCGCTCCCTGCACAGCCAATTGAGGTGGAAGGGAAAGAAGAACCGATCGGCTTGAACAGCAGAGCCTTGAATGAAGCTGATTCCGCATCTCAATTCATTGCTGAAGATTTTGGACCAGAGACCCTCCATATTCCAATTTCTGTTTCACGGTCCATGAACATGGAGCCGGAGGCTCTCGGCAAGCAAGCCGATATGGATGGCCCGCAGGATCTCTGCTCCGCGGAGAGAGCAGAACCGGGTTCAAGAGCTGAGCATAATGCCATTCCCGTCAACGACACCCCTATCACCGGGGCAATGACTCCGCCTCAAACACCAAGAAGACCCAAACTTGTTCACATGGCCACGCAGACAGACGACGACCTTGTCAGCCGCTATGAGGCGCCGCCAGCTCTACCAAAGGCTTCGACCCCAGGTGTGGTCATTCCTGATACAGACATGGTCGACTTACAGCGTGCTCGTACCATTCGGCGGAAGCGGAAATTTGCCTTGCAACAGGCTGAAGAAACTCTGGCTGCCGCTGTGGTTATATATGCTGCAGCAGAAGCCTTGAGCCCTCCTGCTAGCCCGTCCATGACGGCGCGTCATTTGGACAGGAAGCTACCGAGCTTGGTTGATAAAATGATGTTGGATTCTGGAAACTGGCAGCCATTGGTTTTCTCCGACGATTCATGGGATGATTTCGGGATTGGAGAACATGACATTCGAAAGGATGGCGCTGACAACTTTTTAGACGAGAGACCTAGAGACATTGGCTCGTCCCGCGGCGAAGACCGGGAGAGACACCGTCGGCGTCGATCCTCCAACCACTCTGGCCAGTCATCTAGAAGCCATGAGGATGCTGAAGCACGAGAGCACCGGCGACGCTCGTCCCGGTCGACTCAGGATTCTCGCGGATCTCGCGAGTCTCGTGATACCCGAGACTCTCATCGTTCCCATGATTCCCACCGCTCTCATCGCGAGCACAGGTCGCGTGAATCTCGTGAATCGCGCGATTTGCACTCAACTTCTCAGCGCGAGCCCAGCAGCCAAAACCCTCATAGCTCGCACCACAGGCGCCACCACCGCAGTGAAGGCAATGACTCACCCGTCGACAGAACGCCGCCAAGAACTCCCAACAAGCGACGTGATAGTGGCTTCTCTGAAAGCACGGAGAATTCTCACAGGAAGCAGCGGACCCCAGAGGATCAGGCTGCGCATGATAGGCGCAAGGCAGAGCGTCGCGCCCGCGAGAAGGAAAGGGAAAGAGAGAGAGAGAAGGAAGCCGAGCGGCCGGATTCATCCCAGCGCGACAAGAAGGGCAAGGAGGTGTTAGTGGAGGTCGATCGTCCCCGTCGGCACGCATCTCGCCGTCATAGCCAGTCCAACCATTCGAGACCTGAGCCTCCTTCGGACCAACAGCCTTCCGAGAGGGAAGAGATTGTGCTACCCGAGAAGAAGTTCTTTGGAATCAAGAATCACGAGGGTATCCTCCGAGGTAGCCCACCTACTCCTCCTCGCGAGGAGACTATCTCTATGGAATCGCCCAAAGACGTTCCACGGCCCGACTCCCTTAAGCGCGCAAGCACAACACGGTCCAGACATAGCTCAAGCCGCCGTTCGGCAGACGACAGCAGCGCCAAACTTCAAAGAGCCAGGGAAGAGGTCGCAGCCGAAGCTTCCCGAGCCGCGCACTCATCCAAGCGACCTCCCGAGGACGCTGCTCGCAAGGCGAGACAACAGGCACGCAGAGCTAAGGAGTCGGACAAGAAGGACAAGGACAAAGAGAAGGAAAAGGACAAGGAGTCATCGGGAAGGATTAGGGGGGTGTTCAAGAGACTTTTTACTGCGTAAGGATGGATTGCTTATTTGGGCTGGGATTTCCTCACGTCGCGCTTGCTTCAATTTATGGGCTATGGAGGTTACGAGAGATGGTTTTGATGGACGAGATATGTATCATGTGTTACGATAACTTTCTTACCGATCTGAGACATGCTGGGGGACTTGAAGGATCTCATGTTTTACTATGATTGCAATGAAATTGACCATTTCTTCTTATCAAGAGTAAATCACTGAAAAGGTATCTGTGAATAGATCAATTTCAATCCATGTCAATTTTAAAAAATAAGAAAGCTAAGATTAAAAAAAACAACATTATTATTAGAGCGAGGTTTGAGAGAGAAGCCCATGAGGTTGCCCGGGAGCCCACGTGACCAGCACCGAAGTTGGGCAGCAAGTACCTCAGCGGGCCCCGGCAGTTGAGTTGATCCGACCAGAGCCCTAATTTTCGGCCCCAATCGAGCTACCGCACCAAAAAAAAAACCCCTGGAGCCTGGAAGTATCGAAGCCATCTCGAGCCTTTTTTTTTTTTCTACCATTCACGCAACCTTTCAAAACAGGCGCAGGATTTTACCTCTTTGCGTTCCAATTCCCCCCTCCAAAACCGAAACAATGGCTCCCCAGACAGTACGTACTTGACATTGCTTTGCTGTAGGCGCCCTTCCACTCCTATTCTTCCTCGCAAGAGTGTGAGAGAGAAGAGGAGGGGCAGCCGGGAAAATGCAGTAGGCTAAGAAGTCATTCAACTTTGCAGGCGAAGAAGACGGGCAAGGCCCAGAAGCAGACCAAGAAGGTAAGACAGACAAAAAAAAAAAATCAACGTCCTTGTATCTTCTTCAATGGAGGGGACAAGGCAGAGTCAACTGGGACGGGGGTTTGCTGACACGTTTGTGCCAGTTCATCATCAACGCTTCGCAGCCCGCCAACGACAAGATCTTCGACGTGCCCGCTTTCGAGAAGTTCCTCCAGGACCGCATCAAGGTCGAGGGCCGCACCAACAACCTGGGCGACAACGTCGTCATCCGCCAGGCCGGCGACGGCAAGATCGAGATCATTGCCCACAACGACCTGTCCGGCCGCTACCTCAAGTACCTGTACGTCCTCCTGAAACCCCATCCGGACCATGCAAGAGTGCACCGAAGGCGGGAAAACTGACTCTGTGTTTGCGTGCAGCACCAAGAAGTTCCTCAAGAAGCAGCAGCTCCGCGACTGGCTGCGCGTTGTCTCCACCTCGCGCGGCGTCTACGAGCTCAAGTTCTTCAACGTCGTTAACGACGAGGCTGATGATGATGACGAGTAAACCCGGATGTAATCTGGCATGATGTGGGAAGGCGTCGGATCCAAAAAGGAACGGCATTTGGTTGCATTTTAGGCACGGGATTGGGACAAATCTGATATAGAAACACGGGTTCTCCATGAAAGTACCAATATAAGCACGCCGGGACTTGATCGGCGCAAAGACTTTATTGTCTATCCCAATATGACGCTGCCCGCCTTCTCTGTGTGGTGAACCATAAACCCCCTCTGTCATTCCCAGGACCGGCTCTAATATGTATTACACTGGATCTTGTCCAAGCTCGTCAAGGCAACGACCGCATAACGCCCTCAAAGACCAGCAGGGCCGTAGCATTCGCCGGGAACGCCCTCAGGAAGGAAGGCAAGAAGCCCCTCCAGTACCCCCTGAGCCCGGACTCCCTGTACACAGCCGTCGCGGCGTCCCTCCAGCGGTAGAAGCGCCTCTGGCCGTCGTTGAGGCCGCCGCCCAGCGGATCCGTCATGATACGCTGCTTGACCAGGTCGCAGGGGTAGCCGAAGATCCAGAAGACCTGGGCGCTCAGGCCGCCGGCCCAGAAGTTGATGGCGGGCGTGCTCATGCGCGTGTTATCGCGCATCCACCGCGTCAGCACGTCGTAGCTGCCCCACCAGCAGAAGAAGAAGGTGCGGAAGAGCAGCGTGGCCGACAGGCCGTGCCAGACGCCCGCGGCGCCGTGGTGCCGGTAGATGCGGCGCACGCAGTCCAGCGGACCCCGGTACAGCCGGCCGGCCTTGTCGGCGGCGTACTGGATCTGCAGGCGCGCCTTGACGTGCTCGACGGGCGCGGCGACGAAGCTGACGGTCCAGCCAGCGAGGATGCCCGCGAGCCCGTGGCCGACCGAGGGCAGCGCCGCGCCGGGCCAGACGTCGAAGACGTGCTCGGCCAGCAGCCGGCGGTACACGGTCAGCGAGCCCAGCATGGTCGAGTCCATGACCATCCAGCCGACGAGGGGCGGCGTCGCGCCCTTGTACAGCCCGCGCACGCCCTCGTGGCGCACCGTCTGCACGAGGCACTGCAGCGGCCCGCTGAAGCGCGACGAATCCGTGGTCTGCAGGCGCACCTTGACCGTGTCGAAGGGGTGACCGACTACGGGAAGCAGGTTAGCAAGGTCCCGTCAAGGACAGGTGCGGCGTCTCGTGGCCGCCAACTCACCGGACAGCTTCGCGATGCCGCTAAAGACACCCGCCACGAACCCTCTATAGTCGCTCCCGCCCTTCCTCTTCACCGGCTGGCTTGGCCGAGCCTCACCCGTTTCCATCATGGTCGCATCGATGCCCTCGGCCGCGCCCGCCCCCCTCACCGCTGCCGACGACGTTGTAGGCGTCATGGCCGGGTGCGTCCTCTGAATCCCCTCCCCTGTTCGAGAATCCGAGCGTACGGATCGAAATATGCCACAGGCTCAATGAACGAAAAGAACGTCAAGCACAGCCCCTCTGGATCAAGGCATCTGGGGCAGTGTGGGGTGGAACGGCACGGTGGTGGTGCTGATGATGGTCGGTGGTTGCCGTGGTTGATGTTGATGTTGATCCTTTTTTTTTTTTTTTTTTTAGGTCCAACGTTAGCAAGGACCTCTGATCGTCTCACAGTTGACTTTCAACCCGCATCGTGTCGGTATAGCGCTTCATCGAACAATAAGACCACTTCATTTATCCGATGGAGCTATTATCAGTCGTCACATTTTATTTGCAGTAAGTAGGTATTGATGCTATGGTGTCCGGAAATTAATAACTTGGTGGATAAACCTGGCTATTCTTGTATATCCCTACGGCTGGCTCATCGTCAACATGCTACGGCGGCAGTCACTCATTGATGATATTCAGATGGTCAACCATGTCCCGCGTCTTGCGGCTTCCATTATTTTCTTCCTCTGCCATCACAACAACCCAGCGTGTATGCAACACGCGCATCCCTGGTATCTTCGCTGTCCTCCAAATGCCAACCAATCCAGCAACACGCTCAAAAGCTTCTTGCTTAAATACGCTGTCCAAGCATCTGCTCAAGGCTCAAGCCAAGCCAAGTCATGTCCTCGTGAAAGAAAGAAAATGAAACCCAGAAATAGCAAGAGATTACAAATCCATACAGAAACACCACCGAACGCTTCTGGTGCCCCTTCAAGCAAAATGCCACCAGCTGAGTCCTCCCTCGCCCGTTGCCTCCCTGCAGCCAGATCTTTTTTTTTTTCTTTTTTCTCTTCATCATCATCACCTTCTTCTTTTTCTTCGTCTCCCTCCTTTTCTCCCTCTTTTTGAATTGCTGTGTGCTAGCAGGTTGCCCTACTATTCCTCGCTGGTGCTGCAGGCTCCGCCAGGCACCTTCAGCTCCACGTTTCGTCTATGTGCAGTAAAGTTTATGATAATGCATGCTCTCGAACGGGTCCGACGCCACACTTGTGTGAGCTGTGTTTTGGCGTCCATCCAAAGAGAGAAGAACTGCATGTTGTACATTTCGATGATTCGAACATCATCTCCCTAGCTATCTTGGTCGTCGACTTTCGAACTAGGGCTCCAAATATTTAAAAGGTCTCTGAATCTTGGCTGATGGAGGTACCAAATGTGTCTATCGTGAGTTAGCAAACGGCACTCAAATCTTTTCAGTGAATGAATCTGGCTCACCTCGCTTGCGCCTTCGCTCCTCTCTGGCTGCATCTTCCTCCGGGGACTTCGGTGTCATGGCTCTTGGCCCACTAGGCCTTCGGGCCGGTACTCCCAGCGCTGCGTTGAGGTTGCGGTTCTCCAGCCTGGGGCTGCCCCCGTATTGACTTGAGCCATATCCGCTTTCGTAGCCTTGTTGGTTCAGGGGGCTGTTCTTCTGCAGCTTGGAGAGGCGGTTGCTCTTGGGTGGCGTCTGCGAACCAGGGCTGTCGATCAGCTCTTTGGGTGGGATCGGCGGGCCGGCTTGCTGAGTCGGCGATGATGCCCACTGCTCTGGTTCCCGTTGCGCAGTAGACGATGTTCCGCTGTATCTGTTGGTGTTCTGCGGAAGACGATGCAGACTTGTCGCTGATCCTGCCCACTCGGCCGACTTGGGCGTCATTGGCGTGTTGTACTCCTGCGCCGAGTCTTCGAGCGCGTTGCGGAAGCGCTCCATCTGGCCAGGCATCGGCCGCGGGTGCTGCAGGTTCAACGAGTTGCGGTGCGCACGGTACTTGGGGTCTTCGGGAGTCATGTACGTTCCCGAGGGTGCGCCCGCCGGCTCGACGGATTGTTCCGGTTGCGCCAAGTTGGGCTCGGAGAACCCCGTGTGTAGCTTGTCCTCGTTGTAAGGATCGTGTTGATACTCAGCCTCGTGCATGGCTAGGCTTGATCCAGAGCGTGACTGCGCATGGAAATCGTCGTATTTGCTGTCTTTCCTGCCACTTGTGCGGAAGGCCTTGCCAACGCTCGACGCGGTGGTCTCGGACCAACGTGAGATTCTCGGGATCCACCCTGAGGAACTGCTTGACTTGTGCTTCTTGCCCTTGTCGGTTCGTGGAGTATTCTCGGCGCTCATGGGCTGTTGCTGGGGAGAGGCAAAGGCCGGAGGTGGAGTGTTGAGGGGCACTGAGCCACCACGCTGGATCTCATCGATGGCCGGGTTGCTGAGTGCATGATGAACGGGCTGCTCTACGATTGGCGTTCGGTTGTCATAAGCATATTCGTCCTCATGCTCCTCCACCGTGCTGATACGGTTGTCGGAAAACTTATGCTCGGTGGCGAGCCTCGACGGCTGCTGCAACGACAGGTGTCCAGATTGGCTGGCGTGGCTGGCCGTCGAGTTGCCCTCTGGCTCATAGCCCTTGTCCTGTTCATAGTGGCCCTCGGGCTGTAGGTTCTCGAACGATCGACCTGCGACACCGATTGAGCCCGGTCGGGCAGTCTGCGTCTTGAGGACATCAACCTCTCCGAGGAGTTGCATGAGCATGTCTTCGATGCGGCTCAAGTCGTTGGTTCCCTTGGCACTGAGACCTTGAAGCGCTCGACGCCACAGGTTCTTCTTCTTCGCGTTCATGTCATCAATGGTTCCTGCATGAGAGCTGCTGTTAATGGAACGCGTGGCAGTGCCCGGGAACGGTCGTGGACCGTTGATGGCCTTTTGGAGCTTCTCAGTGTTCTCCACGTTCGCAAAGATGACGTCGTCCCCAGTGTCTTGGATCAGGTCCTTCATTTCGCGGAATGAGTTGCGCATCTCAATCGCAGCATTCATGAGCAAAGCCACAATCTCCGTGTCGCGGGCACTCCTCTGGGCGTCGCGCACCATGAGATGCTGCATTAGCGCAACAATGTCCTTGTTCTCGATGCGATCGATGCCAGTCCCGGTAGCGGCGTCGTAGAAGGGCGATGCCATCCCTTGGGACATGCCACTTAGGTGGCGTCCGTGGCCCTGAGGCACGTAGAAGGGATCCTCGCCAACATCTGCTGAGTCTAGAAGCTCGACACCCTTGCCCTTGGATGGCTGGACGTCAGGTGTCCTGTTGGGCCCGTTGGATATGTAGCCTTCGTCGTACTTGTGTACAAGGCCAGGGCTGCCAGTATGGTATGGTGGGTTGAAAGAGGAATCCAGCCCGCGAGCCCCAAGCAAATTGTCGTTCAGTGTAGGGTTGACGATGGGGCTGGCATCCTCGTAAGGGTTGGTAACAAGCGTATCTCGCTTGCGTTCCGAGGACGTCCGCTGCCACTCGTCCTGATCTTGACTTGCTTGTCGGCTGTGCATAGCTGCCATGCCAGTGGCGGCTCCAATGGCTGCTGCGGCCGCAGTTTCGGTAATGCCTAGGCCTGACCCCTTGACCGAGGCCTCTCTGTCAACGACGTCTTCGCGGCTGTAGTTGCCCATGCTTCTCTGCGTGGGTGTTGCTCGGCCGAGTTCATCACCCTCTGCGTGTCCATCAAGACGCTCGTTGACCACGGAAGGGTTTGTCAGCATATCATCGTCCACGTAGTCGTATCCGACCTCGGGCATGGGGTTGTTGAGGTCAGGCATGCCGCTTGCACTCATCTTCGGCTGGTCGTCGTACTCGAACCTGTCGATGCTGTGTGCCGGAGTGTTGCGAGGTTCCTGGCCATCCAGCGTCCGCTCCTTGAAGGACTTATTGCGTGAGACACCAGCAGGTTCAAAGTCTACTTCTGAGGCTTGCTCCACGGAGCCCTGCTCTCGCCCCTGCTTTGCCCGCATCAAGGCTGCCAGGGCGCCCTTGGTAATCACTTCCTCGGCTGTCCTAGGCGACTGTCTGTACTCGGAGCGGGGCACCTTCTGGCCGTGCTCGTCAACCTCGTACTCCGATACTTCATGCGCCTCATCGTAAGATCTGGCACCGGGTGTTGAATGTCGATCCTCGACAACATCGTGACGGCTGTCCACCGACATCTTCTCAGGGCTTTGGCCGCGGCTGCTTTGGGCCACGTAACGGTCATCATATGAGACATTCGAATCTTGGGGACCCGCATAATCATAACCAGAGCCGCTTGTGAGGACAGACTGCTCCAGCATAGAGCCATCGACAAGCGAGGCAACGTGGGACTCGACACCAAAAGCAGGATGAACAAAATCGGGGTTCGCACCGATACCACGGACCGGAGGCCCTGCGCTGCCCTCGGTGTATGTGGAGTTCCTGTAGTCGATTCCAGAGCTTCTCTGGCTTCGTCCATCGGCAGAAAACTGATCGAATTCCCTGCTTCGCATGTTGCTAGGTCCAGAAAGAAGTGAGGGAACGGAGCGATTATGGGTCAAACGTTCTGGGGACTTCTCTGTCGAGTAAGCCTCGCTGAGAACTGACTGCATCCCAATCGAGTTTCGAGGCTGCTGGATCTCGCTCCCGCCTTCTGTGTATCCAGAAACACTGGGAATGGGGCTGAGGCCGCGAGCACCAGCCTGGTAAGGCACGTACTTGAGCGGCGGGGGCACATCTTGTGTGCTGTAATATCCGTTGTCGTATCCACCCTCGGGGTAATCGACTTGGCTGTTTGCACTGCGGCTCTCCTCGTAGTCGTCATACTGCTCAATGGGAATTTTTCGACCGAACTCATCAGGCTCATATTCTTGTGCAAACTCTTGACCACGAGGTAGCTGATTGAGGTCACCATGAGAGATGTTGGCATGCCTTGTACCCAGGGTTTGCTGGAGATCTGCGGAGCTCGTCCCCAATCCGCGAGGCACGTCGCGAACAGGCGCCAGCTCTTCACTAGCTGAATGCGGCCTATCAGTGTCCGCAGAGAGAATCGACGTCCTAGTCAATTCAGAAGGATTGATGTCGCTCATCAATGGCATCGGTGGCGCTGGGATTGACTCCTCCTCGTCGAACTCTTCTGCGTACTTTTCTCGTCCAAGGCTGCGGCTTCGGGCAGACTCGGTCCTCCTCCTCCGCCGTTCTCGTTGTTTCCTATCTTCAGTCTGAACCGAGTCATCCATTGCACTCGACATCCCCTTGGCCAGCGTTGCGCCTGCAGCGCCCGCCGCCGCCGCTTTGAGCAGATGGTTGCTGCGTCTGGGGGTGTCAACCTCGCCATCGGGGCCCAAGTAGTCACCTTCGAGTGACTCTCGGCTTTCACTATGAACCGAGAAGTCATCGTAGTCGTGACGAGCCTCGCGGTTGCGCTTCTCGCTGTGCTTCGAGCCGTCTCGAATGGACCCAGTGCGATGCCCCGAAGACCGCCTGCGGTCTATGGAGAGATCATCGCGTGATACAGACGTGCCAGTGGACGTGATGGATCCACGCCGACTCTCACGCTTGCTCTGTTCCCTCTTAAGGGCGCTCAATTCAGGCAGGATCAACCTGCGAATGGCATCTTCAACCGTTTCAAGGAGCTTAGGATTGTTGATAGAGGTGCTTGAGCGCACAGAATGCGCATCGGCGGAGCGTTGGCTCGCAGTAGGATTAGAGGATAAGACACTGGAATCTGCAGCTGAAACTGCGGATTCCTGAGGTCCACGACCAGAGCGTTTCCGGGGGGATCGATGTTCCTCAGTCGCGTATTCATTAACAGCACTTGTCCTGCTCTTTGGTCGACGTTTGCGATCAGACCTTTCCTTATACTTTTGATCTGCCGATTTGCTACTACTGCGGCTTTTTATGTTGCTAATCTGGTCGGCGGCAGCGGCAGTCAGCGCGCCCGCGCCCGCAGCGGCAGCCAGATGCTTCCCTCGTGAAGGGCTGGAGGAGCGTTTGATGTCAGTGGAAGGGCCTGAGCCATCTAGGAAGCTGTCGGCAGGGATGGCAGAAATCTCGGAAGCGTCAGCTGGCTGATAGCTGACGTTGGAAGGAATGAGCGGGCTTGCAGGACGCCGACGGCGATGGCTCCGGTCAATTTCAATGTCGATGGGGTTTCTCGACACATTGGACTCCTCAGTTTGAGAAGCGTAGGAGTTCATGCTTTCAACGTCATCCGGCCCAGGAAGCTCAATTTCTTGCGAGCCGAGCGCCTGGTCGAGCGGTATCCGACGTGTCACCGAGGCTTTGCGGGAGCCCTTTGTTTCTGTAACTTGGATATGGTCGCCCTTGCCCTTCTTCGACGGCGTAAGGCGCACGCGCACGCTGGGTTTTCGATCTGTGCTTGAACCAGACTTTCCGCCCTCGAAATACTCGATGAGCAGCGACGTCTGCGAACGATTGGCCTGGTGGCCGCGAGTGCGAATGGTTACTGGTGTGCCGTCCTCGGGTAATGAGAAGGAAGACTTTTCATCCGGCAGCTTGGAGACGTTGGTGGCGGTTAATTCGGTCGGGGTGGTGGTGTCGGTCTCAGTCGGGGCAGGAAGCGGTGGAGGCCGTCTGCTGTCGACACCCATTGTGAGGTTGCGATGAGGAAATTCCTTCGCAAAGCTTGAATGACGGCCGGGAAGAGACCCTCGATGTCAAAGACCCGCGATTAGTCGGGAGGGGGACCGCCGAGAGGTTTGTTTACCTGGCCCTGCAAAAGCGGTGGTTGGGAGGGAAATGGAGCGAGCAGGGTCGAGTCTCTCGAGGCGCTTGTCAATTCATCCAGGTCAGCAATGACAAGCTACCAGAAGCAAACAAACGGAAAAACGCCCGAGGAAAAAAGAACAAGCAGCCAGGCAGGCTCACTGACCCAGACCATTGAGCAGGAAAGGGATCAAATGATTCAGCCGTCAGACGAGTTCGGGCAAGATGTCGAGAACAGAGAAGGACGGGGTTACATGTGGCGGATTGCCTGGTCCCAATAGCATTGCAGGTCACTCACTCACTGGGGCCGACCGGGGTAGCTGGAGTCTCCCAGCAACCAGCACGACAAACGGGGGGGTCGGGCTACGGCAGCGGGGAGCCAAGGTGCGGCGGTGCCGGGATTGGTCGAACCGGTTGGGCTTTTTCTATCTCCCGCAAGCCATCAGACAAAAGGATTCGCTGTATCGCAGGGTTCGACAGGTACTGTGTCGCGGCGGACGAAAGAAAGAAGACTCCCACGACCGCTAACTCTGCACCGGCCAGCCACGCAAGAAAGGTGCGAGGTGGGAAGAAATGTGGGAAAACGAGGGATGGCGCCTCTAGTTGGGTCGCGGGAAGAGAGGAGGGCAGACGGGCGGTGGAGCAGGGCTGGGCTGGGCTGACACTCCAATTCCCACTTATTACAGCTTCTGGACTGCCTGATGAAGCGTGCCGTCGAGCAAGTATGTATGGCGCCCAGAGGAGGCAATGGAGATGGATGATGCATGGGATGGGATGGATTCTGGCCTGCCAGGGTCGGTGGGTAGGTTGATGCGCTGGCGGTGCGGGATGGCGCCGTGTCCAATGAAGCTCAGCGGCCGGGGGTGGTTGGGTTTGCTCTGGGCGGGTCCTGCCCGCCTGGCTTGCCTGCCTCGTGCGGGTGCGCTAGAGATTCGCTCCTGCACTTGATCGTGACTGGGCTGGGTCTTGCCGACGGCCTAAAAGAAAAAAAAGTCGCCTCATCCTCCTCCTCTATTCATATCCACATTCACATCACTCACGGCTCTCTCTATTGAGGGGGTGGCTGGGGCTTCGCCGGGCTTTTCTTTCTTTCTCCTTGGGTCCCAGGCTTGGCCTGCAGTCCATCGCCGTTTCCTTTCCGTCTCCTGCTTCCCAGACCATTGCATCGTTCGATGTGCGCCGAATAATCTCCCTCCAACGAGAACAGGGGCTTGACTGGCCAGAACGACCTATCACTCCCACTGGTTCATCACACCAGATATCCTAGCCCGTAGTAATGATGTGAATATGTGTACGGGCGTGATGGGCGTCCAATGGACCAGTGACAACCTGACCGCATTTTGAACCCTCCCACAGGTGACGGCTGCTGATTGACCAAGCCTTGAAAAAATCTGGGCTAGGCGGGTTGCTACCCATATCCGCCTCTCCCCCACCATGGGCTATCACATCCCATCCCTTCGCTCCCGAAACGCCAAGCTATGACACCGTTTCAACTTGTTGCCTCGTTTAGCAGGCGGGATGCTTCTCTTGTCAGGCAACCTCACCAAGCAATCAACATTCAGTTGCGCATCTGAATTATCTAGACTATGTACGGGGAGAACACATTTGATGTTGCGTTACATCCGTCCATCGCCCAGTAGTACATACGAACGAACGGCATACATCTGATATGATCTTTCGCATACATGAAACAGCACCTCTTCAAGCGCCCTCATCTACCTTCGCCTAAAGCATGGTAACTTGTCAAAGAATAAAAGATGGAGCAGAAGAAACATCTACAGATGACCAAGGTTCCACCACGCGTTGCCCCGGGAGAGACTGAATGTCTCTCGCTCGTGGCGTCTCGTATCAGTAGTTGAAGTATCACGATTTCTTCAAGACTCTCTAATTCCATTCGGCACAGGGTTCCTGCCACTGCAGCACTAGGGTTACATCGATTCTTAGTGGTGCGACGAGCCTTTTTCGTCTCTTCTTTTGGTTGGTCCTACAGCGTCGTGAACCAGTCGTCTCTTCCGTCCTACTTCAGTCGTAACAAGATGGCATCCGTGTGCCATCCATGTTCCTATGCCAACTGCTTGGTGGGGAACAAATGGCCCTCGGGTCAGACAACAGTGATATCTGCATGATCTTAGGTCCATGACTGCTAGTAAGCAACGTCAAGCTAGATTCATCACCACGGCGGCGACTGACGGTGCTTGCCATGTCTCACTGTGCACCTTCGAGTCAGAGGTATTCCAACACAATACGGACAGCCCAGTCAGGATGGGATGATACGTGGCTCGTTGAAGAGCGAACTTGTTCATAATTAGGCCCAACCACAAGAGCAGCCAGAATACAAATTGATGAGTGCTGCAGATATTATCTCCGAATCCCATCGGTGCCCGGTAGGCGAAGGTTCCCTTCGCTTCTAGGTTGCCACAAGATACAGCAAGCAAAACAACAAATATCACTACCACACGTTCGTTGTCCCGTAGTCAGCCCGCACCTGAAACAATGTTTCCGCTTCGAAACGGCAAAACTTTCAACCAATCAAGGAAGTGATGTGCTATCACAGTCTCACAACGTACTGTAGAAAGTCGTACAGCATCGCAAGCAGCTGAAACGCAAGAAAATAAATCTTGATGCATAAACCTTTCGCAGTCATCCTGCTCTGGTGGTCGCAATATTGGCTTCGCCCGAGTTCTAGTTCGTCTTCATTGCTCATATAATGTTTATCATCTACCCTCTGTGCCAATCTCTCGTCTTCTGCACCGTCCATCATTTCTCTTCTGACTATCTTGTGGTAAGAGTAAGTGAAAGCAAAATTCTTCTTTGATCATAGACTCCAATGCTTGAAAGGGTCGTATAAGTGAATGCAAAGCCGTTAACGCCATTTGTTTCTCTCCCGTCATCCAGCCCATCCGCTCCATCCTCACAAAGTCGACGTTCTCCTCGCCAGCGTCAAAGTAGGCTCTGGCGGTGCTGGATATGACGGCGGTCTTCTCTCCGTATCTTCGTCCTCTTCCGTATCGCTATCGTCCTTGCCCGGATACGGCGGCGGCGCCTCGCCCAGCTCGTTCAGGCCTTCCTGGGCTGGCTGTGTCCGCCGTCTCGATAGCCGGTAGCTCTGTGAGTTCCCTCCGCCTGCGTTGCCGCGTTCTATGTCGACTGATTGGGCTGCCGCACGTTTCTGGCGGCGGCGAATGCATACAATGCCGAGGATCGTGCAGGCAATGAAGATGGTGATGACGGGGATCATCACGAAGATCCAGGTGTTGTTCTGGGGGAGGTCATCGTCGATGGTGCCGTCCATGGTACCGTCCTTTACGGGTACGAGAGAAGGATATATAACAAGATGTTGATAAGTTTCTTGATCTTGCTCTCTTATGATGTCGCTTATGTCCTCCCGAACCCCAGTTTCAAATCGGCCAGGTGGTTGATGTCGGTCTCGTAGTCACTGTAGACAGTGTCGGGGAGCCTACTGATGTTTTGTAATATATCCAACTATACAAATGTACAGATGAACCAAGATTACAAAAAGAAATTTGAATATCGTGTTCCAAGGCGATATTTTGTAGTCGCCAGTGACAATGTTCGATTAAACAGCAAATGTTTTATCAAACGCGTGTGCGCGAACCTGCCTGGCACCGTCCTGCCTTTAATACCCCCCCGCCATTCCCGATTTCACAAGTCTAACAGTTCCCTCGCGGTGGAAAAAAAGGCTTTGTTGGGAATCGCGCCGAAGCGTCGCGGCGCGGCGCGGAAGCCCCCAAGGACCGATCTAAGGATCATTTACCCAGCCCGAGGGGAGACGAGCGCCCTGAAGGAAGGGCTCAGCTAGCCCCCCTTACGTAGCCATGTCTAAACTCTAAGGCATCTTGGCTATGGCGATCTTTCTTTACCTGAGGTTGACAAGGAGGCGGTGTTGTCCTGGTGCGCGCACTGATCTCACACTAACACCTGCTGTTGTACGTGGATCAAGGTGGCTGACGGGGTCTTGGGGGATTCATGCATTTCGCCTCCCCAACCATCGCCCTGCCGACGCGAGGCCGAGAAGACACACGTGATGAGCGCTGCGAGAGATGTGGTATCAACCAGTCGGCCAAAGCTTCATGGCGTAGCATGTTGCGCCCTTGAGGCTCTCATCTTAGAAAGATGTAGTGAAAGATGTGGTTGAATTTGGGGCTTCCATGAGTGAAAAAGACCCACCAACGCAACAATGGGAACTTCCAGGTGTCACTGGACCCCAACCAGCACCTGCCTGTCACTAAAATAAGGCACTGTGGGTCCAAGCGCCATTCTGTTTCCAGAAGGCTCGGATCCCAGCCTCGCACCTACCTAGAAGCTGAAACTCATGGATCGACGTCTTCCTTCATCCCGCCATCACCACCCACCACCACCGCCGCGATGCCTCGAGCAATCAGAGGTCAGTCCTTTCGCTCCCTCCTCCATCTCTCTCCGAATTTTTGAATTTTTGAATTTTTTTGCAAGAGGGCAAGTCAACGTCTAACTCGCTTCTCCAGGCGTCCTGATCGAGTGTGATCCCTCCATCAAGTCCATCATCGTCAAGATCGACAGCGACAACCATGACTACATCATCGAGGACCTTGACGAAGAGCGCGTCGTCGTCAAGGAGAACATGGTTGCCCAGCTGAAGAAGAAACTAGAAGATGTATGATCCTCCCTTGCCCCCTTCAATTCAGTGTTTTCGTGAAACATGGCATCCTGCCGAGAACTCTTTTTCTTTCTCTTATATGTCGCTTACGCTCATCCGTCTGTAAAAGAAACTCAAGGAAAATCTTCCTCCTGAGGAGGAATCAGGGTCGGAGTAAAAATCCCCCTTGAAAGCAAACCCACCGACCATCCAAAAACAAAAAAATACACACACACACGCGCGCGCGCGCGCGCACTGCTTGCACGAACGGAAGCCCATCCCCCATGTTTTAATTCGCATCAACCGAACGATACCATCATTCTATCTATAGCTTTTCAAATGTTGGCCTCGTCTTCCTCAACCCGCTCTGCAGCGCCGTTGGGAAATCCAACCCCTGCAGCGCAACTGAGTTCCAGATCGTCGTGTACCGCAGGCTGTCCGCCGTGCCGTGCTCGCGCCCGTAATTGAGCAGCTCCTTGGTGCCCTGCACGGCCACGGGGCTCTTGCCTGCCAGCGCCTTCGCCAGCGCCGTTCCGGCCGCCACGGCCGCCGCCTTGTCCTCGTGCACCTGGCTCACGAAACCCACCGACAGCGCCTCCTGCGCCGAGAAGTCGCGCGCCGTCAGGCACACGTCCTTGACCCACGACGTCGACCCCACGATCTTGGGGAGCCGCGCCAGTGTCCCGATGTCGGCCGCCAGGCCAATGTCTACCTCCTTGACGGCGAAGTGCGTGGATGAGGCGCAGATGCGGATGTCGGCGCAGCAGGCAATGTCGATGGCCAGGCCGATGGATATGCCGTGTAGGACACAGATGACAGCTATAGAGGACCGCGGGTGTCAGCTTTTGTATCCTTCTTCTTAACTAGCAGAATCAAGCATGGTCCCGCTCGTTTGTCGCAACGTAACTTACGCTTCTCGCATTTCTCCATAGCACCCACGCTTCCTTGAAACTCCTCAATGTGACTCCTCATCAGCTTTGCCTTGCGCGCTGGATCCGCCGTCTTGGCGCTCAAAATGCTGTCCTCACTCGCCGCCTTCACGTCCAGGCCGGTCGTGAAGGCTCGCTCGCCTGCGCCGCTGAGCACCACGGCTCGCACCTCGGCATCTCCGCTCAGCTGGTCAAACACCCGGCCGAATTCAAGCCAGACGGGTTGCGAGAAGGAATTGAGCTTTTCTGGACGGTTAATCTGCACATGCGCCACGTATGGAGCCGGCGAGGTGACGAGCATGTACCGGTACGATGAATAGCTGGGGAGAGGTGCTGCTGCCATCATGACGCCAAGTTGGACAACACGGTGCGTTCGTAAAAGATAGAGAGAGAGGCAGGCTCGTTCGGAGGATTGGCGCTCTGACGAGACTGTGTATTAAGCAACACGATGACGAATATCCTTGACAGGAGGAGTACTACCAGGTGACCAAGGGAAGCCCACGACGAATACCGAAGAGCGGAATAAACTCCATGCCATATGCTAGACCCTTGGCGCCAGATCTTGGGCGGGATGCCGAGGTCCAAGCCCCAGACTTTGTAGCGGAATTGTGGGTCCCCAAAATTGATTTCGGAAGAGCCATGGTCAAGGTTGACAGTGGGACGACACTTCACTCAAGCTTCATGTTAATCTCTTTTGGATTATATTGTAAAGAATCAAAGCGGGAGAGCTGCTATGAACATGGGCCGCGAGTGCCTACTGCTCCAAGACTACCCCATACTCTAAATGAGCTGTTCCCCTTAGTCGAGCCACCCCGGGCTCGACGTCCGAATACCAATCAATCTCAAGCGAAGTGCGCCAATACAAAGAAAGCACTTCAAGTGTAGCAACGCAGGCTTGACAGCCATAATCCTCTTTGGCGTGTCTACCCCAGATACAACCCTCGTGAAACGTATATCAAAACAAACGATTTTCCCGAAATATTCAATTACAGTAGCAGAGTACCAACCAAGGTGAACAGCGCAACAACTCCACTAACAATCAGAGGAGCCTGCAGAGAGGTACCTGCGCCCTCACCATCGTCGTCGTCGCCGCCGCTACCGGAACCAGTTGGGGAGGGCTGGCCGTCCGAGACGCTGGCAGTGGCCGTGCCGCTATCGCCTGCTTGTTGGGAGCCGTCGCCGTTCAGGCCAGGGCCTTCGCCGGCGCCGTCTTCCATGAAACGTTGAGCCTGGACCGGCATCTCGGGAATGTAGCTGGGGTCCACATTCCAAGATGCGTCCGAGGTGGGGCACTCGACGGCGTGGGTGGTGGTGGCAGCGCCGCCATTGCCTGTAGGAGCGGGATACTCGGCAAGAGCCGATTTGAAGATTTCGAACTCGTCATGTTTGTCGAGGGTGTCTCCATCAATGCTGACGATACCAAATTCGTTCTCCTCAATAGAGTACTCGTACATCAGACCACCCGAGTACACGGCGCTCATTTGGTCACTCATCATAGCAGAAAGCTCCTCAAACAGACGAGGGCGGTTCTCTATGCAGCCCCACTCAGAGAGACTAGCCGGGAGAAAGTCAGCAAAGTGGCTCGGGGCTCGAGAACAACAAAACTACGGGCGGAAACTTACAAGATGGGAAGACCATAGTTAGTAAAGTTCTCAACCTTCTGGTCCCAGCCAGATGTCTGGAAGTCACTGTTGCACCACGAGTAGTCGTTGAAGGCGAAGAAGTCGGAACGCATATCATCGCTACCACAGTTAAAGTAATGGGCTGTCTGCATGCGGTTCGAAGAAACATCGGCAGCCGAGTATCCGACAGGGACATGACGCAGGCCTCGGGCGTTCATGTAGTTCTTCATATCGCGAGTGACAGCCTTGACATAAGGAGCCGACTCGTCAGTTCCCTCTTCGTCATTGATGACCTCGTTTCCAGAGAAGAAGGCCAGAGTGTTGTCGTACTGGGCGAACATCTCGACTGTTGCGAAGACGCTCTGGAGGTAATCTGTGTTGTAAGAAATATGAGGATCCGCACGGTTGATGGAGTAAGCCGGGTTGTTGACATCGAGGACCAGGTAGATGCCTGCGTCGGCAAGAGCTGCCATACACTCGTCGTGGTCGGAATTATTGTCAACGGCATAGACACGGATCGTGTTGACGCCGAGGTCAGCGAATTCGGCAATGTCACGCAAGCAAATGTCGGTGTCTGCAAGAGGGTCGATGTTGGCAGAGGCACCGCCAGGCTGGTAATCAATACCGCGGATATAGAATCGCTCATCACCGGCCCAGAAAGCTAGCAGTCAATTAGTCAAGTGCGTCATAGTAGGGACTTGACGACCGCGATCGCGGCTTCAACCGGAGCGAACAAGGTGCCGTGGTAAATGAAGACTAACCATTGCCTGACGCGCTCACGATCGGGAGGTTTTGACGCTTGGTGGGAGGCTGCTTCTGGGACCTGGTAGGCTCGGCTGACACGGCACCCAAGGCCGCAATGGCCGAAGCAACGACGAAACTCTTCATTTTCAGGCGGGGTGGTGTTCTGTTCTGGTTGATGACAAGCAAATGACTTGGTATTAACGTCGATTATCGGGATGGCACGAGGATCCGCAAAAAGTCCAAAAGTTGATTGAGCTGTTGACAGTGGTATAACGAGAGGTCGAAGCCTTGTAGGCAAGAAAAAAGCCGACAACGAGAGAGTCGGCACGTTTCGTGAAGCGAAGAGAAGAACGGCGGGAAAGAAAGAAAGGGAGAGAGTGTGTGATGAGGCAAGAGGGAGGAGAGGAGGAAGAAGGGAAGGGGTAAGCAATGGAGAAAATGGAAGGGCTCGGGTTAAAAAGGGTCACAGCAAGAGGCAACCACTGGAGGAGGGTGGGCGTTGGTGGACGTTGGTGGACGTTGGTGGGATGGAGGTACGGGCTGGTACGGTGATCCACGTCGCGCATGACGGCCTGTGGCTGGATGGATTCGTTAGTGGATAACAGACTAGGAAATAGCAATTACGGGAACAGCATGCCGAATGGCGCTCGCCATTACAGCAAATCATGGTTGGAAGGCGACTTGAGGGTGCGGACGCGCAAGCCTGCGGGAACCGGTATGGCCTTAATTCTGGTGGCTCACGGCTGGCGTGTCTCTAAGGCGCGCTCCGGCCTGGCAGCTCGCACAGTAGAACATCCCAAGGGACAACGACAGCAGTGAGCGGCCGTAGTATGGATACCAGCAGTGATGGCCGGACTTGGAAACAATCCCATCCAGCAATGTGAAGATCCCGGTGCCGCCGTAGTGGCCAAACCTGCCCGATGGCCATCCAGATGATTCATGAGTCCAATGCCAATCCCCCTAAGAGATAAGTATCGCGCCGAATATTGTCCTGGGCATCCAGCTACTGCAGCAGCTCCTTCTCGGCACGAATCACATTCGATTCGGGTCCAGCCCATGGCAATATCTGTAAAGCGCGGTGCAGTGATCCCGCTGCAGGCGACCGGGGATTCGATTATCCTGCCGCCGGAATACTGCCAGGAGCCCCCATGTTGAGCAAGGGCCTCACCCGCCAGTGACGTCGCTCCCTTGTGCGCAGAAGCTTTGCCAAGAGGAAGAGCGGCCAGGATGCTGCCGCCATGAGAACAACGCGTGGCGGGGTGGGCAACAGCTCACGAATACGAAACAGCTCAGTTGGCAGGAGCCACCGTGTTTGACCTGTTTAACATAGTGCAATGACCAAGTTTTATTGGGCTTTTCGGCCTTGGGGGTTGGATGATCTCGTCACATCTTTGGAAGATCTTTCCTGGTGGTGTGTGGTCGGCGCAGTAGTAGGAGCAGCAGCACGAATTCAAGACGAGTAAACAAGGTTTACGACCAACAGGTCGGGGATCAATATCCAATATTCAACCCGGCACATGTCTCGACCTGCCTGGTCTCGGCTGAATTGCCTGTTGCTCTTCTTCGTCGCAACTGCAGCAGCACCAAAAAGCCTGCTTTCTGGCGGGGCCAAGTGGTGCGTGAACCACGGCCGCTATCGACACACCCACAGCCCCCGTATCCGATTTAACCCACTCACTCTCAAGGACAAACACCCGCGTTGATGCTTTTACAGCACAACTCTGGGTGTGAAGTCCACTAATTACGGGATGGGCCCCTCGTATCCCACCGCTTCAGGCACAGCCTCCCTCTACTGAAGCGCTAATAGCCATCGTCCGTCGCGCCATTGGCTTGCTATTTGAAACAGCGTGCTTCATCCATGAGCCGAAAGCCCAGTATGCAAATCACGACAAGGCTCTAGGGCCCGTCAATTGCCATGCTGCCAACCCCGAGTACCTAGAATCCTGTAGCACCGCGCACTGTCGAGCATGACTACCTACTTAATTCTGTAAGCCGAGCTCGAGATCATGTCCTCCTGCAATGTCGTCTCTCCCGCCTCGCGGACACTACCGTTGTGCGGTGTAATGGAAACAAACGCGAGTATTTGCGGGTGGAACAAATTCCAGTCTTTCCAAACAGCCCAAAAGGGAAGTAACGTCTAGGGCCCTATTTCGACGATGATCAGGCTTTCTACCCGTCCAACTCGCGGATGCCTGACAGCCGCAATGGAAGCCGTCGCACTCACCGGTACCCTGCGGTACCCGTCCCCCCGACGAGGATGGATAACTGCTTGCGATATCTGCTCACCAGATCTTCAGGGGTGTTGCCGATTTTGCCAAGACGCGAGGATGATCCTGGTCGCTAGTGCAGCCGCACATCAAAACAACGCCATGATCCCATCATCCATTTCTGGGATCTGAGACGCTAGTGCACATTGGGATTGTCATTCAAGATGGGGCTTTGACGCCAATCCTCATGCTACTGGAGCCTTGGATGTTTCGGGATTGCTGCAGTACAGCCCTCAAACGCGAAGTCTCTGCTGATCCAGGGGAGCCATGACGTTGGCCATCATGAGCACGAGAAGATCATTGGATGATCTTAGCTGCTGTTGCTGATATCACACAGAGCTTCTCCTACTACCCGGCTTGGGTGCCTGTGGCTGTGGGCGTTTCATCGGACGACGGACAGGTAGTCGACTTCTCTACCACATGAACATCAAACGGCCCGAAAGATTTAGTGTTGGATACGGCTATCCGTTGCTTCTCCACGTTCCACACCCGCTGGACCTTGTTTGCCTTGTACGCATAGCCATGATGGTTTATATAAAGGTACAGTTCAACTAACCACGCATGATAAAATGCCCTACACGCTACCCAGCGTGTAATCAAGACATATTCACTTCGAATATCCAACGCCAGAATCACGCTCGCCTGCTTCACTCAGGCACCGCAAAGATGTCTTGCACGTTGGTCCAGCTGCCCCGCGCTCGCTCCTCCCAGTACCCGTCCTTGCCTGTCTTCAGCTTCCAGACCTCCTCTCCGTCTGGCGTGTTTTCCGCCTTGACGAACCATCGGGGCTTGTGGGCTGTTCCGCGCTCTTCCATGTCGCGCCGACGAACCCGCTGTGCCTCCTCTAGCTTCACCTTCCAGGTCTCGGCGTCGTCGAGGTTGCCATCCTCCGCCAGACGCTGATCCGGTCGCAGTCTGCTATCTGTGCAGGGAATCTTGCCTTTCTCGACTTCCGTGACCTCGTTGAGGCCGGCGGCAAAAGTGGTCATGCCGTATCTCTGCGGGGCACCGTCGACCAGCTTACCCACCCGCCAGATCTCATCGCCACCTTTGCCCGGGTCAACAGTCCTCAGCGAGGTGGTCCACGTGCCTGTGAGACCGCTGCCAGTATTGCTTCCGCTGGGATCGAAGGTTTCGACATGAACATCTTCTGTTCGACCTCCAAACATGCCCTTGTTCTTGAACTCGACTGCTGCCTTGTGGCCCGAGCTCTCGTTGACTACGTGCATCGTGCCCACAGGCTCAACATACTTCTCGCCCATGACCACGTTTCGGAGGAACATGGTCGCAATGTTCCAGGAGTAGAGCTCCTCACTGCCGTCCGGCAGGCGGAGGAGAACCCGAACACGGCCATCGGTCGTGATCTCAGCACTACGACCCCAGAATTTCTGGCCCGGAGCCGCAGCCTGGCAAAAGGACCAATTGGCCGAATCGGCGTGCATGGCTAGCTTGACAGGGCGGTGCTGCACTTTCTCCACCAGCACGCGAAAGCCGCCTGGCACTTCCTTTTCAGAGCGAACCAACTCAAACGTCTCGCCCAAAAGTGGATTGAACGGTTTGCGGATCGCACGCTCCTTGTGTCGGCCGTTGCTGAAGTTTGATACGGCAAATGCCGTGACGTACAAGAGACGCTCTGTCGCTGACTTTTGCCTGATAGCTTGATCCAGAAGTTGTGCGTATTCGAGTTGCTCCGCGACTTTCTGCAAGAAGGAGATTGGCTCGTTGGATGATACTGGCATGCTGATGGTACTAAAGTCCTTCCCAACGTTTTTGCGAGCAAACGCTATCAGACTGGGCGGAGGAGCAGCGGCTGGCGGGACTGTCAATCTGCGCTGAATGGGCTTGTCGAGAGGAAGAGGCACAAGGCTTTTCGGCTTCGCAGGAAATATGTCGCGAACACCGCCGGATGTGACCGTCTCCTCGTCTTCCACAGAAGAGACGGAGGAGCTGTCTCGGAAGGACGGCTCGTCTGCATCTGACTCCGGAGTCTCATCTTCGCTACCATCAATCTTCATGACTCCCGACGCGGCATCTTCAGCGTCAAAGAATTCATCGGCTGTCGAGACGGTGTCCATGCTCCTACGAGATGTGTGCATGGGAAGGGGGACCGCCAGTCGTCGACTCCTCCGACGTTTGGTGTTGTTGAGTAGCTGGGTGAACTCGGAAACGACAGAGTCTAGATCGGTCAACAGGGCCTGGCAATGCTCGTGTAGAGAATTCTCTTCATGGCCTTGTCCTTTTGAGTTGCGCTTCGATAATCTCTTTCCCGGGGTTACCTGCGTCGAGGGCAGTCCTGGGGTCGTGTCGCGTAGAACCGGTGGCGCGACGGTCTGCAAGGCTGACTGAGTCAAGATGCTTGCACTTGACTTGCGCTTCCAGAAAGACTTCCGCTCGGGGGTCGGGGCTGGGAAATAGCCATCCCCGTCCTCCAGGGCGCTTCCTAAAGCAGGGCTAAGGAACTGGCTGCTGCTTGGGGTGGAGGACTTGGGAAGAGCAGCAACCTCTTTCGTAAGGCGGCGCAACGCGTCGCGAGTTCCTACCACACGGCTGACCAAGGTTTCAACCTGATGCCACTCCGCATCCTCGTCATGGTTTGCTGGCAGGTTGATGGCCGGCGTTCCACCGCCGCCCTTTTGTTGCGACTTTTGCTCGGCTTCTTGTGATGTTGCCAACCCTCGCGCTACCCGACTGGACTTCTCCAAAGCCCGCGCCCACTCCTGGAATTCCTTGTCGTTGGGGGCTCGTAGATGCCAGACCTCGGCGCCCGAGTCAATGCTGATTTCTCTCCTCCTCTCGTCCGCCGAGATGGCAGCTAGGCTGAGGGGGATTGCTCCTCGCAAGGCCGAGGAGTTGCGATTGTAGTAGTAGGACAAGGTGCAGGTGGAGTAGTCCAGCGAAAAGAAGCGGCGTGCATAGCCTTGGCCTCTCTTTCGACGTCTCTTGGAAAGATTGCCAACGTGGCAGTTACTCGATTGTCCACTTTCACTTGGTCCGTAAACCGATACTGCTCGTCCTCCCAGATTGTGGCTGTGCAAGCTGTCAACGGAAGACGAGGCAACGCCTTCGAGATGCGGGCTGCCGTGCTTCCGTGTCGTGTTCTCGCTGATGCGGCTACTGGCGGTTTGTAGGTTGGGTAGGTGATTCGCAGTTGTTGGGGCCGCATCGGTAGGATACGTGAGGATCACAAAGGTAGCCGTCTTTGAGGTTTGTCTAGAAAATGTGTTGTCGAACACGAGCCCGTACATGCCAGCTTGGCCAGGTTGGCAGTCATAGGTGCCTATGGAGACCTTGTCGGCCTCACATTTCCCACACCATTTGATGGGTATGAAGCCCTTGTTCGAGAGCAAGTCCTCGGCCGTGATTTGCTTCTTGGCGAATCGGCTCGTCTTGCCATCGGTTACACCATGGGTTTGATCGGCCGGGCTTTCAAGGTCCTCGGTGGCTGTGGAAAGGATGTTGGTGGCACCGCTGCCCGGGTGCTTGACTATTCCGAAGTTGCTGCAAATGGGTTAGTGACCCAGGGCCCATCATGGCCGTGCTGCGGCGAGCTCGGTGCTCACATGGATTTCTTGTGCGGCTGTACACTCCACGACAAAGTATGGCCCTCGTTGACCTTGACCCAGCGGACAACGTACGACTTTGGCGCAGGGGTGTTAGCTTGGCCGGCAGGCAGTCTAAAGCTGTATGCACTAGAAGTCCCAGGCGTACCTTGCTGTGCACCTCAAGATGCTCAATGCCAGCCATGATAGGGGAGGGGATATCGGTTGGGCGGAATTGGGGAGCGGGTGTTGCGCGTGGCAGAGGTCAATGGCGGGTTTCGGGAGCTCGAGGTGGATTGGATTCTGGAGACAAGCTGGCTTCGGGCGTGTGTCAAGTGTGACGTGGTGCCATGGCGATCTGCGCCCATACAAGCTCCGCAACAGCTGACACTCCTGGCCAAGGGCTCCCAGCAGATACCGCGTGTTGTCTGGTGAAATGTGGCAATAAGAAGAAGAAGACAAGTCCGGCCCGCGCGACACGCGAAGAAAGAATGAGAAAAAATCGAGAGGCTGACTCCGGAGTCGCGCGGCTTAGCATTTGTTCCAGACTTGCTGGTGGGCAAGGGGGGGGGGAAGCCAGGGGAGCCGCTCAGCACGCACAACAGCCCGGTCCTGGTAGAATCAGCTGTGATAGGTCAAAGCGGCGTTGCTTTACTGGTGTCTCCCGCGGGCTTCGGGGGTATGGTGGCTCAAATGGTGGCTACTATTGGCTTGTTCCCACTGCTTCACCCTCCCAACGACATTTCGTCAGCGTGATGCCAGGAGGTGTTGGAAACCTACGGTCACGATGCATACCAGCCCACATGTCTCGCATTGGTGAGGTCAGCTGCTACGACAATGGCGCGTTGCCCAGTTTACGATGTAAATATAGGCACAGCTGTGGATAATGCGTTGGCGACCTTTCTATCCGAAATTCCCGGCGCCAGCCGTGCCCGGCTACTGTGAGTTGTGCCGTACTATCAGCCGGGGCTCCCGTCAACTCCAGGGTGCCCCATGGGCGATAGGAGCCCGCGTCTTGAATTCCTAGTTGACCCTTGGATTACACCATGCTGCTTAACATGACCAGGTCGGCGGTTGGCTTGGGCTACGTCACCTCGTCTGTTGCAGTTCCGACGGTTATCCCACGAGGAGGGGAATCAATGTTTAAGGCAGCAGGGAACAAGTTGATTTCATTAGCACGCTGGACATGGTGGATGTCTTCACCCCAGCTCCGTGCGTATAATATTCAATTTTACTACCTTGGTACAGTACGGCATGGTGGTGAGTAAGCAGCCTCGAACCATTCATGTCAAATGATATCCCTGTCGAATATTCTGTAAACATGTGATACGACTACATGTATGCTTCGATATCGTACAGTTGCTCTCGGCGGACACAGTACGCACTTAGCCGGGTGATTCGGGCATTGACCGGGAGCCCAGGGTTTCTTCTTCGGTCGATGGCTTGCTGCGTCCTTGTTGTGTCGATTTGGTGGCGTCTCCTCGATACCTAGTAGCCATGTTCTGAATCAGTTGACACGATGAAGACAAGGTAAGCATCCTGAGGTATGAATCAGCCGGCAGCACACGACTTGGGGCATGGACGCTATCAGCCACGGTGCATGCGGGTCTAGACCCTCTACTGCACCTAGGGCATCTGGTAGACCGAAAAGCCCCAGACTATGTTCAAGTGGTCCTATAGTCCTTGCACGTATTCCAAAAATGAAGAAAGGAAAAAAAAAAGAAAACAAAGTGCCACGGAAAACCGTCCCAGGGCCGGCGGGGTTTGTGGAACGCGCTCGTGATTACACCAGGCGCCACAACGCAGCAGTAGCATGGCTGTCGACACTTAACTATTCCGTTGACTACATTTGGCCTATAGAAACTCATGTGTTTCCGTTCCGGTTTAAATACACATACGTACACGAAAGGATAGATCCGAGTCACATGAATAAACAAGAAGTCCAGGGTAAGCCTTTTCTGCGAGCAGCAAGCACAGGCTTCAGGGTAGGGAATGCGCACCTGGGGAACTAATATTCCTAGGTAGTGCAACGCTGGGCATACCAGCGCTTCCAACCAGCCACTCTCCCGCCCGCACAGGGCAGAGGCCAGCCTGTCCGTGCAATTTGTCTTCGAAATCCTTCCAAGCTGCAAGAAATCCTTCGAGAACCCCCATCACGGATGCTAAGCCTGGCCCGGGCAGAGGGCCTCGAGGCAGGGGGCTTCTATAGCTACCACAACCAACGCCCGCTATGCCCGCTTGTGGACGATTAGAAGCTCGCGCTAGGCTCTCTCCCCACTGTGGCTGGCTCTCCCCTCCGCATGGAAGACACCACCCCCGGTAGGCGTTTGCTGGGTGGGTGGTCCCAAGTTCTCCTTTTCCCAACGGCCACCACACTTCAAGGCCGGCTCCTGGGACTAAGAGCCATCCTTTCTGAGCCCGTGGTCCCTTTTTTCCCTCCCGCTCGCTTTTTCCTTTCTTTTGCAAAATCCCGTCGTTGGGAACACCTGGACCTTGCTTCCCCGAAACGCCGTTTGTTGTTTGCGGTGTAGACGGCCTTTTCCTATGCTTCTCTTCTTTCCTTGATGCTCTATCACACCTCTACTTCATTCATCCTTCCTTATCGTACATAATCATGTCCTTTGCCTAGTTCGATAATTTGGAGCTCCCACGTCTGTTAGCGGGCCACCACCCGACCTCGTCCTTCGCCACGGTTGCGCTCTCCTCCCTCTTTCCGCCATCACACCCACGCTTGTTGATACCCGCCGCCTGAGAGATTGGCAGCGATCGGCAAGCATGTCCACGGCACTGAGCAAGCGCCAGCAGGCGCGCAACGAGAAGACGTTGCAGGATCTCGTGCGCAACGTGACGGGCAACAACCGTTGCGCCGACTGTCACGCGCTCAACCCATGTAAGCCCCCGAACCTCGACTGCTGAAGCAGAGCCTGGACTAATTCAAGACTCGCGTCACAGCTTGGGCATCCTGGAGTGTACGAACCAACCCCCTTCGTCGATGATTCAGACGGCCGAGCCAATCACTAACACGGTGTTGCATAGCTGGGCGTGTTCTTGTGCATGCGATGTGCTGCCATCCATCGAAAGCTGGGTACACACATTTCCAAGGTCAAGTCCCTAAGCATGGATAGCTGGTCCAACGAGCAAGTCGATGTGAGAAACCCCCCTGTGCATCGTGTGCTGGGAATGCAGGCCTTGCTGACATGGTTGGGTAGAACATGCGAAAGGTCGGCAATGTTGCTTCGAATCAGATATACAATTCGGACAATAAGAAGGCACCCGTGCCCGTCGACACGGATGAGGCGGACTCGGCCATGGAGCGATTCATTCGGCAAAAGTACACCAACAACGTTGCCGCCAAGAGCGACTCCGGCCAACGGAGCCCACGGTCGGACGAAGGCACCCCCCCTCCCCTACCGCCCAAGAACTCGACGAAATTCGGGTTCCGTTCCGCGTCGTCTATATTCCCTTTGTCTTCGCGCTCGAAACGAGACGCCAAGGCGGCGGCTGCCGAATTTGATCGCAGTCCCGCCCAGGCCGCGCCTTCGAATAAGCCGTCGAGGGTATTCGGAGCATCTCTGGACCACAATGGCGGCGACGATACTGAAAAGAAACTGGAGAGACTACGAGAAATGGGCTTCTTCGACAACCAGCGCAATGCGATTGTGCTCAAGGGTGTCAATGGCAACCTAGATCGTGCAATTGAAACGCTGGTTCGTCTTGGCGATGCTGATGGGCGATCGCCGAACCCACAGGAGCCGTCCCGTGATCGCACACTACGGACATCAAAGTCGTTGACTCCTCTGACAAAAGGATCTTCCGGCCTTGGTCTGGGCATGGGCGTTCCCCAGAAGACCGGCCAACCTGGAACCCCCTCCAGTGTGTCGACCAACCCTTTTGATACGTTGACGGCCGCCCAGCCACAGACTGCCCAGTCGACGGGAAGCCTCCAGAACAAGAACCCTTACATGAATTCTACAAACCCCTTTGGACCACCAGCACCACAGGTTGATTATGTGACGCAAGCCTTCCAGAGTCTCGACGTGTCGACCCCGCAACCGCTCTTTCCTAACCACACTGGTGGCATAGCATCATCCCAGCCAATGCAACCTGTCTACCAGCAACCCCCTCCACTTCCGACGACATATTCTGCCCAGACAACGCCTCAACTGTACCAGAATTATGCTTTCCAGAACAGTGGACTGCAATCCCAGGTCGCACAGCCGCAGCCCACCAGCTACAACCCGTTTTTAACGAATGCGGCCAGCCCGAACGGGCAACAACCTGTTCAGCAGAGTCTCGCGCTCCAAACTGGTCTTGTGCAGACACCAACGGGGAACAATCCGTTTATGCGATCTCCAATTAATCGAATAGCATCACCTCCCCTGGGCCAGATTCTGGAGCAATCCCAGACGACATACCAAAGCGCACCGCAGTATCAGAGCCCGGTTTACCAGAGTCCCATGTCCGCCATGTCTGGGACGAACCCCTTCTTCAACTCGCCCGCCCAGTCGCCGCAAGTTGGACAGCAACCGTACGGTCAACAGACGTATGGCCATGTGCCCTTTGGACAACAGGCGGCACCTCAGCAGCAGTACTATCAGCAGCCGCAACGCCCTGATACTGCTTCGATCATGGCTCTTTACGGCCAATCCCAAAGCACGCCGCAAACTGCGCCCCCTACACCCAGCCAGATTCAATCGACAACCATTCCCGAAAACCAACAGCTCCAGACATCTACCCTGGGCCCTTCTATCCCGGCACAGCCAGCTCGCAGCTCAACAATGCCTGTCGCGAGCAGCAACAACCCTTTCCTGAGCAACGGACCGTCTGCTGCCGCGTCAACTGATCCCTTTGCTACAAGTAGGAAGATTAGCAGGGAGAGCATGAACCTTGGCCTGGAGATGGCGTGGTCTACGAGCGGCCGACACAGCCCCGATGCATTTGCAAGCCTCAGCGCAAGGCACGCATGATGGGCACGGCACGGGTCTGGTTGATTGTGTAAGCAAGAACGATGATGGGTTAATTTTGCGTGTATGGTAGATGTGAACGTGATGACGGCGCTATGTACAATAGTATCACTAGATGTGTTATTGGATCATGACAGCCTTTGACGGGCTTTCCCTTTGGTTCTGGGAAACCCCGTGATCACATAGAAGGCCGAGGAGGAGTCGGTGATTTGTGGCGAATAATCGTCATTCAAACAAGGTATTTCCCAACCACACTAATGGAAGTCGTTCCGCGACAGTGCAAATGAGGGCGTCGTGTACGGCTACATCGTGACCACACAATGAGCAGGAAACATTCCGGCGACTTCGTCATCGGCCCTTAAGCATGCTAATGAATGTAATATCACGGAAGCTTCCTATCTCTATCATGTGACACGAGCATTCCCCTCGGCATGTGACCAGACTGCCAGCTTCTGGGTCGTTCGTCTTTCGTCTTTCGTCTTTCATCTTCCATCTTCATTGGCCATGTATTCACTGTGATGCCATGCCCAGCGCAGGAGTGGCCCGCGCCCAGTCTAGAAATCACGAGAATATGCCAAGAGTGGAGAGAACCAGTAGCAAACCATGCCATTCGTACTGTACGGAGCCAAGGCGTGGCACGGCTTTTTACCTGATGCCCAAACCGGTTGCCATGTCCGCAATGCACACATATTACTGTTGCGGTGGGTACCCGAACCCAGCACTTGGCATGTCCAAACGATTGGTAAGGCAACGCCATTGGAGGGAGGGAAGGAGGGAGGGAGGACATGGAGGGGCTTGGCCAACGAGCAAATGTAGCGCTCAGGTATTGCTTGACCGTGCCACGACACTGTTTCAACCTGGGGGCTACTTGGGCTTGCCGGCCGGTCCTGCTCAATGCGGCCAGGCACGTGCCCCACCAAAGTTTAGTTCGCTTTTTTGGCGTAATATTTTACTGGCGTTTCTGATTAAATCCCCCTCTCCGCATCTTCTTCCCAACCCAGCACTTGACCGAGACAATCTCAATTGATCTTCACCAGAAATTGCTCCGCGAATCGTACAATCTTCCAACGCTACTGCCCCAGATCAACTCCCAGCATTCCTGCTGCCTCGATAAACAAATTTTCTCGAGGAATATCCGACCAACACAACTTCGACATCTTCTTATCACAGCTTGTTGAAAACTCGTTCGCCACCGCCTCCGACCCTCCCGCCGTCGTACCCTTCCAGCCAACATCACCACCCACAAGGCCGCGAACCCTGAGAAATCGATAGCAATGGCGCTCATCAGTAATCAAAGTAGTAATTACTGTAATTACGGCGAGGACGTCGTCCAACAGGTCAACGTCCTTGCCTCCTGCTACATCGTCGACTCTGCTGCCAGCCTCAAAGGCCTCCACTACTGCACTACCGGGGTCGCAGGTACGTTCCTCCTCCTCCTCCTCCTCCTCCTACACCAACCAAGCCTCTCGTACTGACTGCTTCCAGGGGCGGAGTGGTATTCCTGAGGTCCCTACCTCAGGTGTCCCATCCCCTCCAACAAGCCCCCCCCTTGCCGCATTGACCTCGTCCAATGAACTCGCACTTCTTCCTAAGAGCAAGAAGCGCGAGGTCCCAGGCCGTCGCCTGGGTCGGCGAGGGGGGGCAGCATACTCGATCAGGGAAGAATGTGAGAGATTCTTTTGCGAGACCATCAAGACGATTTTCCATGGTGAGGGGATACCGTCTACCGATGGCTCCGGCCTGTCAGGTGCTTATTTACCGACGCCGCCCGCGGACGATGAGTTCCTGCACCAGCATTTCCAGCAGCGCCACGGCAACGACAACAAGCCTCGCGGCTTCGAGGTCGGCGCCTGGCTCGAGTTGTGGGATTATGCTGGTGGGGCGAGCTTCCGCGCGTTTGTCGCTGACAACGGGGACGAAAAATCCCTCTTTGTCTTCTTCGACGTCCAAGGCGCTGTTGGAAGAGATCTCAAGAAAGGGTGAGCCGTCCTTGATCCTGGCGTTCGTTGTAGTGATGCTGACCAAATTAGTCTCATGGCTCTTATTGAACTAGCCGACGGTCCTCTGGAGTGCTCTAACATTGTTGCCTGTCTCGACAGGCGCATGCTTGAGGACGACGCCGTCGAACTAGGCAAAAGCCTGCAGTGGGTTGGTTTTGACATGGTGACGCTTGATCACTGGGCTCCGGCTCACGATCTGGATGTCACAAGCGACCAATGGGTATTTATGGGCATGGAGATTTAGCGACATGCCCAAGCGTTTTACATCCTTGTCCACGGACATATTGACTTCAAGGATTCGAGTTTGGCTCCCGCAAGAGGTAGCTTGTGGGTTAAGCGACGACGACTTTACTTCTAGTTTATTATTAGGGATTAACATGCGCAAGGAGTTATGGTCTAGGCCGCCGCACGGCGATGTTGTGATCAAGTAGTTCATAGTCGTGTTGGCGTTGTCAACGCTCTCTATTATCAGCTCAGCTTTTAAATTGAATTACATTGATAAGATTTCTTTGCACCCTAATCCAGAGTGAGGCTGCCCATGGTCTATAAAGCTCGGAATCGTCCTCCCAACCTACCCAACCTACCCAACCTTAAGGTTCATATTCATTTTCACCACCCTGCCGCCGCTTCAACGTTGGGTTCATATTTCAGCTTCGAATTGGCGTACAAGCAAGCCCTTTTCCTGAAGATAGTCTTTAACTTGCCTCACCGTGTACTCGCCGCGGTGGAACATGCCGGCGCCTAGTGCTGCGTCCGTTGTCGTCTTGTCAAAGACCTCCTGGAAATGACCCGGGTTCCCTGCGCCGCTCGAGGCGATGACGGGGATCTTTGTCGCCGCCTTGACCTGGGAGATGAGCTCCAAGTCGAACCCGCTGTTGGTGCCGTCCTTGTCGATGCAGTTGAGCAGGATCTCACCGGCGCCCATGGCCTCGACGGCCTGCACGAGCTCGACGACGTCCATGTCGCGCGTCTCGCGGCCGCCCTTGATGGTGCACGCGTACCAGCAGTAGCCTTCACCCTTGGGGCCGGGGGCGCTGGTCTCGATGATGTTGTGGCGCGTGGCATCGACCTTGGGCACGTAGACGCGCTTGGGGTCGATGCTGACGACAACGGCCTGGTTGCCGTAGGCGCGCGAGATCTGCTCGATGGCGGTGTTGCCGAAGAGCTTCTGGCCGAGCGAGTAGTACTCCTCGGCGGCGAGGACGGCGTCGGAGCCAATGGAGACCTTGTCGGCGCCGGACTTGAAGTACATGGTGGCGATTTCCAGGGCCGAGACCTTGGTGCCGTCCGTGTCGACCGTGTCGCGGATGCCGCCGCCTATCGTGAGCGGCACAAAGACCGTCTTGGAGGTCTGGCGCAGGATTTCGAGCATGGGGAGGTCGGCGATGGGGCAGTCGCGGAAGGACGTGATGTTGAGGAACGTCACCTCGTCCGCGCCCTCTTCGTAGTACTTCTTGGCCATCTCGACCGGCTTGCCGAGGTTGCGCACGTTGCGGTCGTCGCCCTTTTCGCGGACGTCGTACTGGTCGCCCTTGGTGACGACGAGGTCACCCTGGTCGTTTGTCCGCACGTCCAGGCAGGCGATGACGCGGCGGGTGAGGCCGTCGCTGAACTTGACGTCGGGCATGTCGACGCCGGGCTCGCTGCTCAGGGCCTTTGCGCCTTGGCCCGTCAGAAAGGCGCGGATGGCCCGGAGCCCTGCCACGCCGGATTTCTCAGGGTGGAACTGCGTGCCAAAGACGTTCCCCTTGGCGACGGCGCCAACGAAGGTCTCGCCGCCGTAGGTGCCCGTGGCGACCGTCCAGCCCTGGGCCTCGATCTCGCCCTTGGTGTAGGGCGCCTTGTAGGAGTGGACGTAGTAGTACTTGGAGTCGGGGCGAAGGTCGTACATGGGCCTGCCGCCGGTGTTGGCGCTGTTCCACCCGATGTGCGGGACGGCCTTGTCGGCGTCGTCGAAGCGCTTGAGCGTGGACTTGATCAGCCCCAGGCCCGGGACCCCTGGGTCCTCCTCGGAGCCCTCAAAGAGAGCCTGCAGGCCGACGCATATGCCCATGAAGGGCTTGCCGGCCTCTATGTGCTTTTGTATTGCCGGCAGGTAGTTTGCCTGGGAGAGCTGTGACATGCAATGGCCGAAGTGGCCGACTCCTGGCAGGATGAGTTTCTGTCGACATGGTCAGCAGGAAGATCAACACGGCACGCCAGGAGGGAGGGAAGGGGCGGTACCTCTGCTCTTGGGACATCCTCTGGAGATCGCACCCAGTCCACTTCGTAGCCGAGCTTCTCAATGGCATTCACCAGGCTCCTGATGTTGCCGGCGACATAGTCTAGCAGATGAACTGTGGGCATGTTTACCCGCAAAGGTGGCAGGAGGGGTCTCGTTGCAGATCGTTTTCACGACGTTCCAAGCCCTCTATGAGACGTTTGTGTATCTGTAAGGGGCGTACGTGTCCAAGCGACCGTCCTGCTGTCGGATCTGAGGTCTGGCAGGTGTTTCACGGGAGCGTGTGGTTGGTATCGCAATGTGAGTCAGTCAAAAAGGCTTGGGGATATCCAAAGGTGGGATGGACCCAACCCTGGTGGTGCTGGTCGGTAACTCGTCAGCGGGGCAGTCCCTCCAAAAGCCCCTCCTAATCCCTGTACTGCCGCTGTAGACCGACCCAACCGACGCTGCAATAGGAAATGACCTTGCCAGGCACTTCATTTTTCTGGAATAAACAAGCACGACTGGCTTTCCCGTCCATACAACACAGCACGCCCAAGGCCTCGGCAGCGGATCGCGAACCAGCCGGCAGATACGCTGACTAGATGTTTCGAAATACCTCAAGGCGAAAGCAATCTGTCGACTGGCCCAATGGCTGACGTATCCGTCCCGGAAGGGCGTGCAGAACAACGCGCCGAGGGGCCCGAAGCATTGACGCTCGACGAGATCGCGCGACAGGATGGCGGAGACGATGAGGACGAGTGGGAATACGAATACTCCACGACGGAAACAGAGGCATGCAAATCCGTCAACGTGGAATTATCCCGTTGCTAACACTTTATCAGACTTATTATCTGACCGTGGAGCTGTCGTACCCTGAGTTCAAGGAGAGGTTGGCTAAAGCTCACCATCACAGCAGAGGTGGCTACTACAAACACTGGCTTGAGTCGGGCCCGGATCAAATCCAGGGTCACAAAATGGTCGGCAAAACAGCAGATGCTGCCCGGAACAACGACGACGAGGACGACAACGGCGACGAGCCAACGCCGGCACCCGAGCCCGACGAAGACATGCTAGACATAGACCCAAGGCTTGCGGATCAAGGAAAGCACACCAACAGGCGTGCATCGCCTGCGTCGGGTGGTAGTGACAGCGACGAAGGAGAGGGATCGCGGAAGAAAAATACACGGCGACAAAAGGATACGGACAAGACGAAGCAGGCTGAAGAGGCGCAGGGCGGTATCGAGGACGTTGTTCGAGAAATACAGGTTATGGAGTTGCATTCCCGCAACCCGATTATCTCTTACAGGGGACAGGTCTACGAAGGACAATGGGCGGAAGTGATAGGCACAGAGGCAATCCTGGCGAACCACGACGACCAGGGAAGCACCGAACTTCCGGTCCTCCGCAACCTCCCCGACGGCGTCGACCTCCTCGGCGCCAGCGCGTCCAGAATCCTTACGTCGAAGAAACTCCTGAAGCCCAAGGTCACCGCCGAGAACTCGCTCGAGCAGATCCGCCGCGACCGCAACATCAACATCCCGGCGGGAAAATCCAAGTCAGAGGAGAGGGCGCAGCAGCTGCGCTTCCTGGAGAACATGATTGCACTCAAGATCAAGAAGGGCGAGAGGGACCACGTCACGGTGTACGCGCAGGACCCCGTGGGCAAGAACTTCAGCGACAACGTGGATCCGGACTGGATGCCGCGCAGGCGGAAGCCGTTCCGGCCTGATCCCGAGGGAAGGCCGCGGCGGGGGCGGAGGGGAGGACGGCCGAGGGGCCGGGGGAGGGGGAGGAGGACGCGGGCAGGTGAGGGTGGGATGGGAACAGCGCGCGCGGACGTGGCGGCGAGGGGGTTGTCGATGCCGACGCCGCTGCGGTGGGAGGAGCTGGCGGGGGAGAGACGTGGGGAGGACGAGAATGAAGAAGACGGTCCGAGTGACGGTGAGCAGGAGGACGAAGATGATGGCGACAGCGATGGTGATGAAGGTGATGAGGATGTGGAGATGACGGGATAGATGGGCAGGCGTACCATTGAGTAGCTCGACGTCCAGAAGCTGTCCCGTCGCAAGGTGGATGGAGAAGCGATACAATACCCGCTTGCCTTCCAGAGGCAGGCTCAACATGGCAGCACGGGCATTTTACTCAAAGTCACTGGCTGCCTGTCGAACCCTTGCTTGCTTTAAGCTTACATACCAGCATCCCGATATCTTGTGTTTGCTACCACTGTTCAAGGAGACCATCGTGCGGCTTGTGTACGTAGACCGTATGTGATCAGGAATGGGGGCCTATGATGGTAGACATGTCATCTTGCTCAGTCCTGTTCTCCCATGACCAAAGAGAGCGCAATATTGACCAATGGCCTGGATGAGAGATTGCGTGAACTCAGGATTTAGCCGGCAGACTACTCATTCGGTGGTTGGCTTTATGGATAGACTACCTCCGACCAGCTCTTCATTGACCTCTCCTTCAGCAACAGCTTGTGTCAGTCAAGCACCAACGTCTTCGCCCGTGATGGATGCCGTGGCTGACCGCCAAGGGGTGTAGACGGCTGGTGGATCTTGGACGAGCAATGGGACGAATAAGGACGGCTCGGCATGACTCGACTGTGCATCGAAACTTGGCAGCTAGATGCTCAGGGAGAAGGAAGCAAACAGGGCGCGGCTTTCACTTCCACGTCCCATGTGATACATGTTTTGCTTGTATGATGGTTGAGGGCTCGTGATAGGACAGCCATCCGTGCACAGGCACGCCGTCGACGACCCGGCTGCAATTGGTCGAAGTGAGGATCACGAGGGCATCGTGAAGGGGAACCTGTAACCCAAGAAACCCAGAGCAGACGGGCGCGCTGCGAAGTGAAGGAGTTCGTCTGGTAGCCAGGCACTGGCCCCATGTGGGCGACAGATCAACCGTGGTTCGCTGCAGCGTCCCCTCCCCTCCCCTCCCCTCCCCCTACCCAGCGAGTTGCAGAGGGGGCCACGTGAAACAAGCACCAGGACCCAGGCCTCGCGCACCCACTACGCCGGCGGCGCGATTTATCTT
>KL660655.1:75711-112967 GCA_000732775.1 Stachybotrys chlorohalonatus IBT 40285 | reverse complement strand
CCTTCCACGACCACCAGAGACGGAGCTTTGTTGTTGTCTCTTCTCTCCTCCCTACTCAGCGGCGGGTCTCCGCGTGGGATTCGTGATGCCATGAGTTCGATTGCGCCCGCACGCCGTTTTGGCGTCTACCCAGGTCAAACTCGAATCCGCCCACCACGAAAAGGACGGGCCACAATGGATACCACGGTCGCCTCCCCCACCATCAAACGCATTCTCAGCCATGGGGCCCGAATGCCGCCATACTGTATTACCCTCGCGCCAGATAACCGTGAGGTAACGGTCATGTAACTAACTGCCTGTCGGAAGGGCACGAGGCTCACGGCCCAGCCCCCCTCTTCCAAGAGGCAACGGCCCAATGTCTTTGCTTGAGGACAAATTATCCGCCCGCCAGTTCCAGATAGCCCGCTGCACGTCTGCTCGCCCGCTCGCTCGATACACCACAATCCGTCTCGAAGCAGCTTCGGGATATCGCGGGCCAGGCCTGCCCTGCCCTGCCCTGCCCACCCACGTCAGGACCCATTGTCCCTCACACCAAACCCACCCCTTGCGCCGGCTGCCCCTGTTCCTCTTGACTGCCATACTTGCAACAAGTGCAATGCGCTCGGCTGCCCGCCACAGCAAACGGTCCGGGCTTCCTTGCAGCCTACAGTCACATCGTTGCGGAAGTTCAGACCACCCGGGGGGTCGCATACGGACGGGGGGACCATCATTTTGATGCCAAGTCTACAACTTTCTTGTCCTCGCTTCGATTTGGCTCTGTACTTATTCCCAGCGTTACCCACCTTTTGTCTTCACTTGCACGTCCTCGTACACAAAATCAACTGGCTAGCGAGTTTTTCCATGGACCGAATCATTCGTTTTCGCCGTCCCTTGACATTTGAGCTCTCTGGACCACATGACGCCGTCTTCCTCCGGGTCGCCACCACCGGCGCAGGGCATCCAGGTCGATGAAACTCGGCTACCTCAGGGCCACTGTCGCTACATCCTCATCACTCCCGGCGTCAAAGGTAATCGATGCGGATGCGTCTCCTTCGTTCACAACAAGGCGGTGCCCGGCGCAATCTGTGACTGCGGTCACCTTTCCTGCTTCCACCTCCATGCCCTGGAGCAGCCGTCCCCTATCAGCAACAGGGAGATCGAGCTACTGAAGCAACGGGTCCAGTCGCTCGAAGAGCAGACTGATTGGGGCGATGAGGCCGGGCTGGGAGGCGTCCTCAACCGTGTCAGCCAAGCGGAGGAGGCTGTGGAAAAGAACCGCGAAGACATGCTCGCCGAGATCAAGGCATCATACAAGAGCATCTCTGGCGCGTGGGAGCTAATCGGCCAGCTGCAAGCACGCGTGTCGAGTTTTGAAGAAACATTTCGGGTGCACAACGAGCAGCTGTCCAGGGCGGGCAAGGAATTGCAGGACCTGCGTAATCGGCATCTCGAGCTTCTGGATAGCGACGAGAGCCTAGAAGAGCGGATCGAAAAGCTCGAGGACGCGGGTTCGCGACCATCCTTGCCGGATTCAAGTTCACAAACGACGGAAGAAACCGCAAGTTCTGGTCTTTTCACTCCGCTGGGGACTCCCGGAGGTCCTGCGCCGTCTCCCACCGAAACACGTCCTCCCGCTGTAGGGAACCCAGCACGCGCAAGACCGATCGTTTCCAAAAGACCAGGGCCCTGTGAATTGTGGACTGTCCACGTATCCTTGCTTCCATCGTCTAAGCAGCAATTTCCCTTTGAGAAAGACAGCACAGCATACAAGCGGTGCTTGTCACGTGGATTGCACAAGATGGTTGCGGTGGAGGGCATTGACGGGCCGGCATTTGTGACGGCCGTATCCCGGGCATTCAGGGTGGTGCTTCAGGGCCGCGCTTGGGCGCCATTGCAGGCAAAGGTCTGCGATGGCTCAAATGTTCGGGATTTGCCCATGCTCTCTCCTCTCGAGAAGGTACCGCCAGGAAACACATATGACATCGAGTTCCTCCGTCAAAACTGTGCGACATGCGACGAGGAGGGTCGAATGGAGGCCATATACATTGCCCTTCGAAATGACGAGCTGTCGTGGGACTTCTTGAAGAAATGCCCGGTGTATGTGGAAGGGTTGGGATCGAGCTGGACTTACGACAAGCGTCTCGACGGAAGCGACAGAGTGGAACAAAACGGGATGCTGCCACCACCTGCGACGTCTAGTCCCGGTTCTCTCAAGCGAAGCGCCTCCGACATATCACGATTCGCAAGCCTAGGCTCGACGGCGACGGGCATGCACGAAAGTGATGGACCGCGAAGCAAAGTAGCGCGAACTTGCATGGCAGGGATGGTGGAGATGCGGAGAGGACTAGGAACGGCATCATAAACCGCCATTCGCAGTTCTTTGGGTGTCATTATTATCTTGTTCCGGAACCCGCACGTGACATGAGGAGTATAGAGACTGATAGAAGGCGTTTTGGAAAACCGGTTGGATATCCTGGGTTACTTGAGAAGGGCATTTTGGGCTGCTGCGAATCGTTTGCTTGGATAACCCGGCTGGGCATGGAATGAATGTATGAGGGAAACCCACCAAAAGAGTGGTCGAACGGGAACCTCTTTGTAAAGCTGCAAGTGAGAAGTTTCTAGACCAGTAATAAGCGATCAACGATTGTTTTTCCACGCCGAAGCTACTAGATACTCGATTACGCAGATGTCGGGCGCGGGCGTGAAGCGTTCAACGTGAAGGAGTTTCCTTGCTTTGACTCCCGTTGGTGATGGATGTAATGTCATGATGCCGGCTTATCGATAGCAGCGAGTGCAAACCCCCCTCCCTCTTTCCCTCCCCTGGGTTGGGAGGGCGGCCGGCCCCACTGGCTGTGCCTCTCCGGGCTTCCCTAGCTCCACTACCATGCCGCTAGCAAAGACGAGGTGGAAAGCCACCACGCAGCACGTTGGCATCGCCCATTGCTCGAACCATCGTCGCCTTGGACACTCCTTCAGCCACTTCCTCGGCTTTGCATGCTTCTTGCATACCGTTTCCCTTTGTGTTTTTAATAGGCATAGCAATCCACGGGAATATCCCGCAGCCCAATTGCCTCGTCAGGAAGACTACTTTGCTGAGCTATTCGACACGCCCTTGGCGACGGATCACGCGCCATCATGGATTTGGATATCGAGATGGACGACGCCATCGACCTGGGCCACGATATGCCCGCCGTCGATCTCCCCCGAGGCGATGACATATTGGTGCGCATATCCCACAGGGCGCCTCGCACGCGATGTAGCACTTACAGACCTACCAGCAAACAGATGATCTTGAGGAACCGGGCGAGGTGGCCGACGACGAGCCCAAGGCCAACAGCGGCCACGGCCTAGACGACGACGACTCGACGTCCATTGTTCCCAACAAAATCCATATCCGTGGAGTAGACACGTTGCACACGGACGACATCAAGAACTACGTCAAGGCGCACTACGGCCACGTCGACAGGGTGGAATGGATCGACGACACATCGGCCAACCTCGTCTTCGGCTCCGAGCTCACGGCGCGCGACGCCCTCACCGCACTCAGCACCATCGAAGTCGCCGACGCGACAGCACTCGCCATTGGCGAGACTCTCCCCGCCAAGGCCCTGGACGGCAGGCCCGAGATTTCCCTGCGCGTACGCTTCGCCGTCGGCGCCGACAGGAAGCAGGCCGGCGCCGCCCTGCGCAGCCGCTACTACCTCCTGCATCCCGAGCACGACCCCGAAGAGAAGCGCCGCCGCCAGCAGGACAGCCGCTCGCGCTACCGTGATCGCGACGGGGACCATCGCAGGGGCGAAGGCAGGCGCCGCCGCCGGGATTCGGACGAGCAGGTCGAGCAGTTCGAGGCGAGCATGTACGACGACGCACCCCGCGCGTCGCGGGACAGACCCTCCTCCGAAGGGGATAGGCCTGCCAGGCCTTACGCAGGCGAGAATCGTGGAAAGGAGCTTTTCGGGTCTCGATCGGTTGCGCGCGACCGGTCAGCCTCGCCCGGTCGAGAGCGCGGTGGACTCCAGTCCGACGACCTATTCGCAAACTCCTCGCGCAACAGGACCAAGGCTAGGTCTATCAGGGGCCAGCTCTCGGAACACACCAGCCCCAGAGAGTTGTTCCCCACGAAATCATCAAGATCAGGCAGGAGCAGCCAGCTCGACCAGCTGGAGCAGGCCATCGGCTCGGCCCGCCTTAGAGACGAGGACATGCCCAAGGTCGTCGCCGCGCCCAGAGCCGCCGGCGGTTTCAGCATCAAGGGCCTCGCGAGCCAGCGCGTCGACGACGGCGACGACCCAGGCTTCACCATCAAAGGTGCTGCGAGCGCCAAGGAGCTGTTCCCGGATAAGCTGGGTGGCTCGAATACGGGCAAGGAGCTCTTTGACGGTAGTCGGTCGAAGCGGAGACAGAGGGCCGAGGATCTTTTCGCATGATGATGGTGGGATGGATTGGGGGGGGAGGAGGGTATGTAAGGGGGAAGCTCGGGGACGGTGATGGGGTTAGAAATGGCAGGAAATTACAAACTACGTGATGATAGATACGATACCACGAGCGCTCAATGGATTGGTCTTCTAATGAAGGAAGGCAACATGGCATCACCGCCTCTATCCAAACCATCCCAACGTCCAGTCCCGTGCGTGTAGCCTCATATACCACGCCAACTCGTCCGGCCGCGCTGGTCCACCAGTTCCGCCAATGGCTTCCATCTCACACAAGGCTACTCAGCCTCTTACCACCACTTCTCCGTCAACACCCTCCGCCGCTCAACCACGGGCTCCTCGCCCCCGGCCAGCGCCTCCACGAACTCGTCCGTCATGCCCGGCGGCCCGCAGACGTAGACGAACGTGCCGGCCGCGTCCTCCCTCGCCACCGCCGCCCTCAGCTCCGCCGCCGACAGCCGGCCGGCGCGCACGTCGACGCGCGCGCCGCACACCTCCCTCGGGCCGCACGGCGCGTCCCCCCCGCCTGTGAGGTGTAGCGTGATGCGGCCCCTCAGCCTGCGCGTGCCGAAGAGCGCGGCGATACGCTCGAGGAAGAGGATGTGGCGCAGGCCCTCGCGCGGCAGCTTCGTCGCGTATAGCAGCTCTGCCGCAATCCGCCTGCCGTCCTCCGCGTCTGCCAACGCGCCGAGCATGCTCACGAGCGGATTCACGCCCACGCCGCCCGCCACAAACACCACGCGCCGCATCTCGCCGCCGCCGGCAACGGCCGGCGGCGGGAACACGAAGCTCCCGCCCACCCGCACGCGCAGCCGCTGCCCCTCAACGTCGCGCACCGGCCGCCACAGCCACCCCGCTGGCCCGTCGGGCGCGCGCTGCACGGCCAGCTCCAGATACGGGTTGTGCGGGCGGGCCGCGGCCGAGGGGGCGCAGGTGAGCGTAAAGCCGCCGGGCTTGGGCAGCCCGGGGACGAACGTGTCCAGCCACTGACCCGGGAGGAACTAGATAAAAGACGAAGGGCTGTTAACAACGGTCGGTTGGGGCTGTGGTTTAGCGAGGTAGGGGCACCTTGATGGGTCCTGAGAGGAGAGGCAGATGGAACAGGCGGATGTTCTCGTTGATGTAGTCTATGCGGCTGATGGTGACGGTATGGAGATCCTGGACCACGGCATTCATCAGTATCACCGGGGTCACACAGGCGCTTATACAGAACCACCACCTTACCTTGTCACGAGGCTCTGCGGCCGTCCTCTCAAGATGTCCGTCCTTGGTTTCCAAAGCCATGACCTTACTACTGCTCATGAATCCGCGTACTGATCGCAGCCCTGTCGTGATCTCAGAGGCCCGTGGGGACCTGCAAAAGCGACCTGGGATGCCGAGACGAATCGCTTGGTGCATTCCTCGTATTTCCTCGGTTCTTCTGGTTTTTCCTCGGCCAAGAAGTATGGGGTGGACGGGTTACAAACCAAAGGCAGAGATGGTGATGGCATGGATTTGTCAATGGAGAGGGGCAGCGAACACGCTACATGAATTCTATATCCTCTGCCACTCCCAGAAATGATCAGCTTAGGAATAGAAACAGCACTTTTTGAAGCAATTCAAGCAGCTTGTCCGAAAGCTCTGCATCTACGCTACGAACCATGCGCCCAACAACAGGTTTCCGATTTACATGAAGCATACGCATTTCCCAGAGGAGACAGGCTGACGCAGGAATAGCTGCTCAGCGAACAATTCAATTCGTCCCTGGTCCTGGTCTACCCGATCTCCTCGTCTATATTCAATATCCGCCCTTCCAGCACAGCCGTTGCCTGCTTATGAAGGCTCGGTCCAGTTTACTTGTTCCACGACTTGGCCAGCGGCAGGGTGGGTGTATCCGATTCTTAGACGGAGACGGAGAGGCTGTGAGCACCGAGTTAGTTTTTGGGCCTTCCCATTGGTACGAATACGTGGCTAAAAACTTACCCCCTTGCACCCAGATACTCTCATCATCTGGGTGGCCTCGGCACCCGGCGCAAGGTCCGGCGAGGAAATGCCGAGAAGCTGTAGCTTTTGGGACTTGGGGACCGCGGCTTGTAGCCCCACGCCGGAGATCGAGGTTGATCCTGAAGTATTCTGGAACCGAGCCACGGCTTGAATCATGCCTTCGGCGTTTCTTTGAAGCTGGAATGTCACATTCAAATCATGGTTGTTGTAGCAAGGTAGGCCAGCGGGTGCTGCGGGCGCCTGCTGCTGCGCTGGTATCGCAGAAGATCCAATCAGGTCGAGGTCGGAGGAGGGAGGTGCTTGGGAGGTCGCAGGCGGAGCAGGTCCAGAGCCAAACAAGTCCATGATAGACTGAGCGTTGGATGAAGGTGGAGGCGATGTTGCAGAAGGTGGGGAGGTTGAGCCTCCGAGGATGTCTGCGAGCAAATCAGAGTTTGTCGTCTGACCGGCGGTTGAGGGTGAAGTTGTTGTGGGCGTGTCCATAATATCCAGCAAATCCTGCTCTGTAGGCTTGATGACTCTGGATTTGCGATTGGCAGCCTTGGCCTTCTTGGTTGCCGCAGGCCCAAGTACTCGGGATTCCTCCTTGATCTGCGGAGGCGGCATCTTCTCCAGCACGCCTCGGCGGACTTCATCAAATGAGAAGAGGTTGCCGTACTCCACAGCGCGTTGCTGCACCTCGACATCGAGGCTCGTCTGGTGAGCCTGCAGCAGACGCCGTACCCTTTCGATTTGAGCAGGATCGGAAAATCGAGTGCTAAGCTTTACCAAGGCGGTGACAATGTATTGGGTGGCTACTTGTGTCGCATAGCTGCTGTTCAGGATGAGCGTAAACAGGCCGATAATGTCGCTCTCCTTGATCTCATGTACCAGCTCCTCTTCCTCATACTGGCCACCCTTCAGAAGCGAGTCGGCAAACTCGCCAATGCACCAGGCTCCAGCCTGTGTCAGACTCTCTTGTGTGATATCTTTCTTCAAGTTTGTGTACAGCTTCTGCACGGCATATGTCTGCAGCTCGGGGGTGGTGGCAATCAGGCGCACGAAGGACGACAAGATCTGTTCCTTGACATAGTTGCCAGCCAGGGACATGACACGTAGCATGGTGTCAAAATGCCATCGCTTGTTGGGCGCATACTTGTCCGCCGCAATGCCAATCTGGCTGGTCATTGTGGGCTTGAATTCGTTGTCTGCGACTTCCAAGAATGCCAGAAGCTCCCGGATAAGAACGCGAACATTGCTATCGTTGATCAGGGTAAAGCTGAGATCCAGAGCACGTCGTCGTATGCTGATGTCGGGGTCTCTCAGGCATTCTAGGATGGTGTTGCGGTGCCTTTGAACGGCATTAGGCTCGATGGCAACGACCTTGATGAGTGTATTGAGCGCAACGTATCGGATGTTGTTGTCCTTGTTGGTTAGGAATTTGCCTAGAATATTGACGCCGAGAACCCTCAAGCCGGAGTCGGCCTCGATATCTAGGATTGTGAGTACAGCTTCGTATAGGATTGAATTGCCGACGTTCTTGGACGAGTCCGTATTCGTGGCAACTTGGGCTAGGATATCGTTGATCTGTTCGCTAGTGTGCGCATCGCCCACCGCGAGAACGCGCAGCAGCCTAAGTATCTTAACCTGCAGGAAAGGATCCGTGATGCCAGTGACATCGTGCTCCGGAGCATAGCCTGAAGTCGACAATCCCTTGAGGGTTTTGACGAGTCCAGGAACATGAACCCTGAACTTCTCAATCAGACCTTCCTCTCCGCCCTCCTCCTCGTCAGCCTCACACAGACTTGTCACGAGTGTCAGCCCGCAGAGAAGTACGCCATGGTTTCTATCGGATAGCAATTGTGTTGCCTTCTCCAAGAAGTGTTCTTGAAGGTCCGGTACCTTTCGACAGATTCGCATCGCGCAGAGAGCCGCTTTTCGCCTGATGTAGGGGTTGGAAGTAGAGATGAGGTTTTCGATTTCAGGGAACAGGTCTCGAGACATTTCGATGGATGCTATGTTGCCAAGGGTGCACAGGGCGAGGCCCACGATGTACTGGTTCGAGTGTCCAAGGTCACTGATCCACAGTCAGCCACGGCTTCGGGGTTTCTTGGACGCTGCATGCGCAGACATACTTCTTGAGAGAGTTTGTGACCAAGGTGAGGACTTCTTGGTTCTCATCGAGCAACAAGCTGGTGGCGAGGTGTCCTAGACGTTTGTCGGCGAAGCGAGGAGATGCCAGTAGCTTGATGCACTCTATCTGGCCAAAATGGGTTCGTTCGCCAAGTGTAAAGAGGTAGAGCAGCTTCGATACATTGTTGCGTCTGCGGTCAAGGTTGGTCAGAACGTAGCTACTTCAGGGTTGTCGGCACGTCGTTGCGACCCGAGGTTGCACACACCGGATATTGTGATCATGTCCATCCTCACGAAAGCTCGCACGAATGGCAGCACTCTCCTTTTGGATCACAGCACGCTCGTCTGCAATCGTCTTGGCGGCGCGAACGTTTCGAATGAATTGTTTGACTACATACAAGTCAGACTTGACATCCGTAGGCCAGGTAAGACCATCCGCAACGGCTGGACCACGTACGGGAACTCATTTTCGAATAGTGTTTCGACGACCCCGGCGATGGGTCGCCTGATGTGCGATTATTTGGACAGTGGCCCGGGAGGAGGGTGTATTCGATTTCTTGTCGACGCTGTGCCGCTTCGAGCGTTGGACGGTTTCGTCAGTAGCTTCAATCGGACTGCAGTCGCCTAGGAAGAGCCTGACGACCTGTGATGCAGACGTCTGGCCTCGGACGGTGTGTGTCGTCGGCAATGGTTCAACGTGGGGCATCCAGCACCGGCCGTGGAGCTGTGCAGCGCAGCGCCTTAACCTGGACAGCTTTCAGGGGATTCTGTACGGAAAAAGCAATGGCCCGTCCAAGTGCCGTTACCACCCCGCGATTGAAGGAGTTGCCTGTTTGTGATGTGTCAGCGTCAGGCAATCAACATATGCGCCTACCTTGCACAACCTGGGATTCATAATAATCATCAGCCAAAATGTGTCCAGCCGGGTCGAGCAGGTGCTTGCATTGAAAGAGCAGGGGCTGGCACTTCCTGTTGTGCCTTATCCTGCCTTTGCTTGGGCTCGTCTTGGCTGCCTACCCTATAGAACTACCACTCAATGCTTCGCGTGTCGTATCGAGTGTACGTACGAGACCTTGGATACAGTGGCTCGTTCGAGTGATCAAAGTCGCTTGTTGAGCATGTTTTCAGGCCTTTACCCCATATAGCTCCCGGTGGACCTTCTCGCCTGCCGCGGGATTGATTTGAACGCCCATTCTCGAGACAATATCAATCTCCTGTGACAGAGAAGAGTGCTCAGAGCAGGATACACCCTTTTATTGAACCAGCCACGTGTGACATACTTTGCTTCCAGGCGATTACCCAGCTGCCCTCAACACATGACCCCCTATAGACGTTCACCAGCTCTAGATCAAACACTCTAGCATGAGGATGATGTGGATGCCCGGACTGCACCCGACAGCAGGCCACGGGTCATTTCCACGCCAACAACGGCCGGCACTGCATGCCACGATCCCTCAGCATGGAAAAGCGGAAGCAACATATGTAGCTCACCCAATCCGGCCACCGGAGCTCCCTCGCACCAGAGATCGTATCAGATCAACTGATAAGTCGAGCGGACAGCCAGCACTGCCTCAATTGCCACGAGGATGCACCCTGGCTGCGGCTCCCAGATCGCCCACCCGCGTGCCCAGTGGGCTGTAGGGCTGAACTTGGCGGACCACCACCAAACCGCCTGCCCCTCCTTACTGTGTTACCAACGAGACCTCACGTGGGTTGCATGCGACGAATAAACAGCTATGTTGGATATTCGCGCTGGAGACTGCTATTCTTCCTGCTAGACGTCTTCCCGCGATGACCATGACGGAGCAATGGGCTGCGCATTCACTGTGGGACGGCGTACAAGATCATGGACGCTTGCGAATCTCACCAAGACCACAAAGACAAGTCAGGCATCTTAAGATATTCATGAGGACATCGAAACTTATCAGAAAGGAGCGATGTCGTAACAAGCTAGCGAAGAGAAATACGTGAAGCCCGAGAATCATTACCTGAGGACTTCCGCCATGCCAACCTGCACAGCGTCCTGTGCCGCTCGCAATTCCGCGAAGATACCAAATTTGTAGATTTCGGACTCTAGGTCGCTAAGAAAAGGCGCAAGTTCTAGCAGGCCCGCAGCACGTTCATATAGACCCTGGCCTTGCGATAAGATCAATACAGTGACGCTACGAACCCAACGAGAAGCTCTGTCATGTTCGATTATTTTTGCATCATGAGCTGGACGAACTCATTGTCTGTAAAAAGTTAGTGACCTAGGGGTCGTGCAACTCTCTAGGAAGGGGAGCATACAGTCAATGCGTCCGTCGCCGTCCTGGTCAGCCTCGCGGATCATCTCGTCGACCTCATCGTCGGTGAGCTTCTCGCCGATCGAAGTCATGACGTGGCGCAACTCGGCAGCAGAGATGAAGCCATTGTTATCGCGGTCGAAGACCTGATGCTAATTAGAAACACTACCGTGGGCTCGTTGCTGCGAACGAACCTTGAAAGCCTCACGAATCTCCTCCTCGGAATCAGTGTCCTTCATCTTGCGCGCCATCATGGTGAGGAATTCTGTAGGTACGATTTAGTACAGCAATTAATAAAATGAATGCTAAAAGTCATCGACTCATAGCCTTTCGACAGTGATGATAATAACCTACCAGGAAAGTCGATGGTGCCGTTGTTGTCGGCATCAACCTCGTTGATCATGTCCTGGAGTTCAGACTCGGAGGGGTTCTGGCCTAGGGAGCGCATGACAGTGCCCAGCTCCTTGGTGGTAATCTGACCTGTTGAACCGTCGATCAGCTGATTTTTCCTCAAACGTATAATGTCGAGAGGCGAAAGGAGTGGCCAGAGAAGAGCGATCGAGGAAGAGATCGAGAGAAATGTTGATCTAGGACGAATGACGTTCGACGCATGGCTCTTCACCACTTACCATCACCATCCTTGTCCTGTGGCAGCGCGTTAGCCTTAGCTAGAGGTAAGGTTAGCTGTTGAGATAGACTTACAAAAAGAGAGAAAGCCTCCTTGAACTCGGACACCTGCTCTTCGGTAAGGGAATCGGCCTGTGCAAGAAAGCGTAATGTTAGTCCATCGACTCCCTGTGAAGCTGAAATCGAGCCCCCCAAGGAGCTGCAAGAGTCCTCCAAGCTGAGGAGTGCAAGTACTGGATAGGCCCCATGGTAGGAGAAGTACTACTTGCCATGATGAGTAGAAGCGATAAGCGACTGTAGTATTTGCGGGCTGAAAGGAGGCTGCTGCAGGTTTTGGTGTTGGGACGTGAAGGTGTCGCAGGAGAAGTTGGCGGGGCTTTATCGTAGTCTTTTGAACTGGCCCTGCCTGTTTGCACGGGAGCGTCAGGTCCAATACTGTGGTTGGACGCGCACCATTGCGGGGAGGTGGCTCAGGCGGCTCTGAGCCTTCTTCAGGGGCTTTAAGGATGGGCCTCCAAGCCCAGGACACCGTGCACCGTGCCTCGCACAGTCCTAATTCTGCGTCATCAGACCACAGTGGTTGAATAAAGAGGTATCTTCCCACAGATCAGCACCTGAACAACACCCCGGGCGACTCCGTGCCAATCCTTCACCTGCCGAGAGCAATCACTGTGCCACGGTTCCACTGTCCCTTGCACCAACCGGGTGCTCCCTAGCATCTCGAGCACTGGCTGTACCAGTAAGCAGGACCACTGTAGGTAGTCATCACCTGGATTGAGCAAGTCTCGTCGCTTGCTAGAGCTTGTCGTAACACGCCTACCGTGCTACCTATCGCATCCGAGCGGTTTCGGCCACCTTGAACCACACCTATGCCTCGTTCCGCCGCAGCCTTGACGATATTGGGTCCATAATATACCGTTCCACATCGCAATACAATCCATGTGAAGCCTTCCAGCACTTCACGATTCATTTGACAGTCGCTGTCCGTCTCCTGCGTCCGCCATGTGGCGAGACCGCACCAACCTGTAAGCTCTACCTGGACCGATACGAAGGCATGACCAGGTCGCAAGGCTCTGACCCGACCACCTTTCTCCCAGTTACATATCCTACAGGCAGTCCTACGCGCACCACCCTGCTCAGCGGAGCAAGTACGGAGCCGGCCCGTCAGGCTCCAGCGCCTTCAGCGATGCCTACTCGACCGGCAGCTATGCGCCCGAGGACCGCCGCGGGCTCCTCTCGGCCGGCGCATTCGAGGACGATGGCGACGCCGTGATCGAGATGGACCTCCTGCCCCCGCGCTGGGCGGACGTGTCCGACGAGGTGACGGACTTGCTGGCGGACATTGCGACCAAGGGCCAGAAGCTCGAAAAGCTGCACCAGAAGCATGTTCTGCCCGGCTTCAACGACGACGACGCCAAGAAGGCCGAAGAGGCGCAGATCGAGAAGCTCACCCAGCAAATCACAAAAGGGTTCCATGACTGCCATCGCTGTATCCAGCGCGTCGAGCAGATGGTGCGCGAATCTAGGCAGGCCGGCACCATAACCAACGCGGAGGAGACTATGGCCAAAAACATTCAAATATCACTAGCTACAAGGGTCCAGGATGCTAGTTCTCACTTTCGAAAGAAACAAAGCACATATCTAAGAAGTAGGTTACCCATCTCATTAAGGATCACAGGAGGGAAACGCTTTGACTGACATTTCTGTCCATAGAACTCCGTGGAATGGGTGGGTTTGGATCTCTTAGTCCAGGGGAACAGCCATCTACACCACAGCCCAGCTCTTACTTGGACCCTTCCCTACAAGAATCCGATGCCGACAGGTCTTTCTCTCAGTCGACCTTGCAAGCAGCGTCTCAGCAGAAGCTATTACACTCCAACGACACAGCCATTGCGCAGAGAGAACGTGAAATTGAGGACATAGCCCAGGGTATTATTGATCTGTCTGATCTCTTTCGCGATTTGCAAACCATGGTCATCGACCAGGGCACCATGCTCGACAGGATAGACTACAATGTCGAGCGCATGAACGCCGACGTCAAAGGCGCTGAACAGGAGCTCAAGGTTGCCTCAGGCTACCAAAGAAAGTCTACCAAGCGCAAGATCATCCTACTGCTTCTGCTTCTTGTCGCCGGCATGTTCATTCTTCTTCTAGTGAAGCCCAAGAAATCATGACCAGCGAAACATGATGCAGGGAATATGCCATCCATGGTGCTCGGTACGACGTGCCTCATAGGACTGGCGATCCGCTGAGACGATGCGAATGTTTTTGTAATATCCAGATGTATTTCATGAGTGGGACAAGATACGGTGCATTTGGAGTCGGGTATCATGGATTTATTTCTTTGTCTAACTAGAATACAATCATCTAACCTGCCTCGGCCCTCGTCCGTTGGTATCGACCATTCCAAATTCCGGATACTTATCAGCATGGGGATACCTGTCAAAGGCTTTCGCAAACATCCGTGTCTTGTGTTTCCGCACTTTCACCTTTCGTTCGTCAATGAGGTCCAAAAACTCATCCCCATCAGGTAGTAGCCCCGGACCCCAGGCTTCCTCGAAGGAGCTTTTCAGAGTCAATGGTGCCATAGCATGGTCATCCCTGCTGCGGTGCTTCCACTTGCCAGGTACCGTCCCTATCACAAGGCGCTCAAGGATGGCATTGCGAACTGTTTGTTCACAAATCCGTATTCCCTGATCTCTGAGCAAAGCCAAGATCCGTAAGCCGCAGGCCAAATCAAAGCGACGAATACCTAAAGGGTCCCCGCTGATCATGGGGAAATCGTGCGCCGTATCCTTCAGACTATGATCAAAGCCCCATCGTACTATCGCTCGCTGAAGGCGAGGGGTGAAGATCAAGCTCAGAGGATGCTTAGGATGATGGAAAGATAGGTCAGCGGGCATGAACGCAACTTCTGGGCTAATCCTGATGCCGAGCGCAATGTGGTCGTCCCTCTCCTTAGCTGGGTCGAACTTCGCTTGACGATGGTGAGCTGCGGCATTTGCTTGGCCTAGACTATCCCCGTCGGGGTGGACTGAGCCAGAGATACTGTCCCAAATGTTATCATGCCCAAAGCTCGTATACATTTCGGACTTTGTGTCAAGCTTCTCGTCTGTATCTCGGGACGATAAGTGAGAATGAGACTGTGCTGGCAAGTACCGTTGCGGAAGTTGTGGAAGATCGACATGGTGAACGGGGAACAGGCCCCTCTCGCGCATATAGAGCTGCACGATTTCCAAACTAAGCTGGCTGATTTCTTCGAACCTGCCCCCTCGGCCGAGCAAAACAAGGATGCTCTGCCATGATGCCACGGGGATGGCAACATCAAAAACAGCGATGCGACGGAGAATATCAATGGCTTCATCCAGTCGAGGTTCTGATACTTTATAAGCTGCCACACCTGGTGAGGGTTCTCTGCACAAACGAGTGAGAAGCTTGTTCACACTCTGTTGCGTCATGTTGAGCTTGAGACCTTCCATACGATCAAGCAATCTCTTGACTCGGTCGAGAGAGTGGTGTTCGATTGCAGCGTTGAGTAGATGGGCTAGGCGGTGAGAGGTTGTATCCTCTATTGCCATCTCAACGCCTCGTAGCAGCTTCTGCCTTTTCCAGTCTTGCTGCTTGGCCGCGGCCGTGAGTAGCATTTCTCTCGTCTCGCCATCATCAAACTCGTCAGGGTGGATGTCGCAATGCAATAGTTCGGTCAAAAGTTCATCTTTGCCATTCTTTGCAAAGAAGATCAACGCCTTGCAATATGTTTGACGTGAAAACTCAAGACCTAATTTTTCTAGTCGATGAATTTCAGATGCGACGTCGCGTGCAGATGCTTCTCGAAGTGCGAGAGATTGCAATGCCCGAGGCCCAATGACTCGCAAGCCAAGCTTGTGAGCAAGGTTTACAGCGAATTCAGCCGAGATCCATGTGCTTGCAAACCACTTTGCTACGATGCTGTCGTTGTACTCTCCGTCATGGCCGTTCGCAACTGACATCGGTGTTTTTTGGTCCTCGTCTTGTGAAGAAGCACGCTCGTGAGATCGTAATAGCGCCAACTCCTGAGGCGTGAGTGTGATTTGCGGGGTGTATTGGACCATGAACTGGAGAAAAGGGACGCATCTGGAAACTGTTGGAAAATCACGACGATTGACCAATGTCCTGCGCCATGCTCGAGCAACATCTGACATGCCGGTTGAGTAGAGTGTTGGAATGATATAATCGTACATGTTGAGGCCGTAGGAGCGTGTTAGTGCCTTCAATGTATCCTGTAGTTCAAGTGTCCTATCAACAACAAAATGTGACACAAGAGCACCCAATTTCTCTGGTTCCGGTAGAAAATCATGCTCGAGCTCTTTGTGGCATGTTTTTGCCAGTTGAAAGCGGCGTTGGTCCAGACAGGAGTGTATCACACGTGTGTAAAGCTCCGGCCAGTAGAAATCATTGGCCTTAGCCAGGTTTTTGGCAGTGCGAAATAAAGCTGACCAGCGCGTCTCGTCTTCGAGTGCAGCGTTGAGCAGCGAATTACGAATGCCTTCGGCACCGGGCTCGGCCAGAAGCGCACATTTTCCTTGTTGCTGCATCATGGCGAATATTTGCCAGGTTCCTTTGCTGCCATGGCGTCGTCTCGCAGTAAGAACAAGCTGCTCCCATTGAAGCAAATCATTGCTTGAACTGCCGAGAAAGTTATAGGGCTTGAAAAATTGCACTTGTTGCTGCCAAAGTCGACCGTTGTTCTTCCACCAGGCTCGTCTTCTAGAAGTCGTAGGACTAGATCGTCTGGCATAGCTGGCTGAGGAGTCCTTTCGTCTATCTTCATATGCGTTGCGAGCGGAGGGGCGAGGTATTCGAACCGGTTTGCGTAGGTCACTCTTGGTCTCCAGGGGCAGCGTCTGGAGTACCTTGCCGTCCGACAGCGAGGCTTCAGCATGGGGTAATTCCGAGCCTTGTTCATCGCTCCAACGGGATGCGTTTGCGGTGTGTGACGAACGAGTCGAAGCGGCAGAGGACCGCTCACGGCATCTGCAATCAACTCGGGACGAAGGCGACAACACCGTTCTTGCGAATGGGGCAGCAAGTAGACGATGCCGCGTACATTGCCAGATGCCTGGCATTCCTTGGGAGCTCGCCGGTCGGCCGCGACTCCGAAGTCACCGCATTAAGTCATCGACCGCGGATTGATTGGAAGTTTTGCCTTTTTCTTGGGACAAGGTCTTTCCTGGCGGCCGGAGATTGGTTGGTCATCCATGTATGATATGTACGAAGCACCGAGCCAGCGCATGCACGTGATTTTACACTAGCTGACTCAGACATTCAGTCCCATTATGGCCTCACACCCTCGAAAGCCGAACGTACCACTTCTTGATCAACCACGTCAACAAGCTCTTCTTTCCCACCAACCACCTGCATATACCCGAAAACCGTCAAGATGGGGTAAGCCAATATTCGAAAACGCTTTGGGGAGCCTCGAGAGGGATCTACGACCCATACTGCTGGTCCAATGGACCAGCGGAAGCTCTACCAGCTCGGGACGATTACGATCATAACTCTGGCTAACATTGGCACAGCCTCGTCGACGCCAAAAACAAGGTACCCGAGTACCAGCGATTCTACCAACAGGCCTACAAGGCTCACACTCGTCTTTGGCGGATTGTACGACCGAATTGACCTTCTCGCTCCTTTTGACAGCCCGCTAAACGCACGCAGCACCCCCGAAGCCGCATCCTCATGACCCCCTACACGATCCTCCTTTGGGGCACCTTCGGAGGTACGTTCAATCACTTATGATCAAATACTGTTTTGGTGGCTAAGGCTTTGTAGCTACTCTGTACGCTGCTGGACGCAAGATCGCTGGCCACAACACCTGGTTCGGCAAGGACTAAGCTATGGTGGTTCCATATTCCGCATTGAGGAGGGCGGGCGAAGAGTGTGTCGAATGTTTGACTAGTAGTTCCTTAGTACGCGGAAATAGACTTTCGACCTCTTCGGGTCATTGACAGCTTCTTGCAATCCATCATTGACTGTTCTGACTGGATGGAGGCATCGTTGAACTCATCATAAAAGGAAGCCAGACTCCAGATATCTAAATAACATTACAACGGGTAGTTTCCTTCTTTGCGATGCGACTACCTCTTCAAGAATTCCGCTCGGGCTGTGCTGCTGCTCGCCGTTCCGCCGACATTCCAACTGCCGTAGGTCCTTGATACCACTCAGTAGCCCGTAGCGCCTGGCGCCTTCTCGTCCTTTCGTAAACCCATCAAAACCTCACGGAACCGTTCTTTGCCGGAGCCAGCAGCACCGCCCTTTGTCCCCTTGCCGCTGACATCAACCAGCTTGGCGATGCGATCCCAGCTTGTTCCGCCGGAGACGGTGTCCTCTCGACTAGCGAGGAACTGCTCTGCCTCTTTGCGGGTCTGCGCAATGCCCTTCTCCTTTTTGGTATTGTAGTTCTCGTAGAAGTCGTCGATGTTTTGCTGAGCCTCCTTGATGGTCTCCTCCCGTTGCGCAGCGAATTGTTCGGCCCTCTTTGCGTTTTGCGCATCTCTGCGCTCTCTCCACTGCTTCACAACCTCCGGCTCCTCTTCCTCTTCCGCAAAGGCCTGGTAGCCGGAGTTGTATGAAACCGAAGGGCCGCCAGTGATGGAGCTGGTGCCGGGTGCCACACCAGTACCCTATGCCACATTGTATCAGCACAAGCCGCTCCAGCTCGAGAGTCCACCGCTACTTACTGCTGTGGGATCTGTCAAATCCGGGAACTGAGACTCAAAAGTTGATTGCGCATTGTCCCCTTGACCCAGTAAATCACCGCTGGTGTCGCCAAAGGCATTGGCATCTGCGGTCGTCGCGAACTGGTCGGCGTCATCTCCAAGTAGAGCCTTCTCGCGAGCAAGGAAATCGTCGGTTGAGGGGTCCAGAGATGCGTCCTTGACGTCCGTTTGAGCTATGAGAACGATGCATTAGTGCACTACAGAGACGTTACTCAGATGCGGTATGCACACTCACCTCCAGAGTCGAACTCCTCTAGGGAGGGGAAGCGATCGGCCATGGTGAGTCCCGCGAGTGTTAAGTTCAAGCTTCGGAGTGTCAAGTCTGTTTATCGTGCGGGCAGGAAGCTGGTTGTGTTGGTTGGCAGCGATGATGCTCCGTGCCGGTCCCTCCTATATCACTTACCCCAGAGGTGTTGATGATGTGGATTCTGCCAGGCGGTGAAGGAGCTAGCATGAAGCAATCAGAGGCTGTGCAGCAAACTTATTGCATTAACCCACTTAAAAGCACGGCCAGTTGCATCGGTGGATGCATATTGCTGCTTTGAAGCACCTTACATGTTTACGTTTCGAGCTTTTGGATCAGGAGCTTGCAGCTTAAATCCAAGACAGTTCCCATTCAAACCCACCAAGTACTCCTAGGAAGCGCGAAGCAAGATCCTAACCTCTGCATCGTCCAAGCCTGACAGACAACTGGGCCTGTATAGACCAATCCGGGGTTATAGAGTGGCTGGCAATATCGCAACCAAGCTACAGCAGCAGTGGGATAGTGCCTAAGATCAAGTCTCTTAGGCGGATCACCCAGGCGTCCATATTCGGATTTTCAAGGATAATCGTAGCCGCGAAAGCCTCCGCCCTTCATTGATTAGTTGGCTTGAATCTTCCTCCAGCTAGAGAACGCTCACCAGCTCGTCCGCGGCGATCATGGCGTACAACGATGACGCCGTTCTTGCACGCCTGTCGGCACTGAACGAAAGTCATGATAGCATTGCCACAGCGGCCCAATGGATTATGTTTCACAGGTATGCTCATGACCTTGGCGATTGATGAATCTGACCCGTATTCATGCAATTGCTCATCGATCCGCTAACACCTGTTGGCGTAGGCGACATGCTGATAGAACCGTTCAGCTTTGGATGCAGCGTCTCAAGGACTCCTCAAGTGCAAGGAGACTAAGTTTGGTCTACCTCGCTAATGGTAATATTCCATGCCTTTTCGGAAGTCGAGTAATCTGTGCCGGTGGAGGTTCCTTGCTAACACAATGATGAATTATAGAGGTGGCTCAACAGTCAAGAATTCGTCACAAGGAGGATTTCATCATCGCGTTTTCTCCGGTTGTGGCTGAAGCAGCAGCCATTGCCTATAAAGGAGCACCAGCTGACATCCAGGCCAAATTGAAGCGCGTAATCGACGTGTGGAAGGATCGGAGCATTTTCGAGGCACCAATCCAAGCGGCTATTGAATCCCGTCTTGATGGTAGGCGATTTGTCGATGATTATTCGGACTGATGCTGACTGCTATATACAGAGTTGGATAAAGCACGGGGAACGGCCAAATCGGGCTTCGGAGCCTCGCCGTTCTCATCGTCCTCTTCCTCAGTGCCGTCCGAGTTTGCGCCCTTGGTGTCAGCTCATCAAAGTGTGACGAAACTGAGTGTTCCTCTCAAAGCATCCATTTCCACCGCCAATCAAGAGTATGAGAAACATACTGATCCCACTACCGCACAACCCTCCGCTCCGGTGTATGCTGCACGACTAAACGGCCTACTCAAAACACTGGCCAACGCGGAAAGTGCTGTAGCCGATTGTGTCAAGGCCCGTGAAGGTCTAATCTCGGGGCTAGAGAAGCTCCTTGACGCCAACAGATCGGCTTTAGACAGTGACAAGACGGCACTGTCAGAGCTCTCTAGCCGAAGGGAGGAGATTGAAAACAAGAAGCAACAGGTCGAGGTGGCTATAATGAGAGCCCTCGGACCCGCTGATGGGAATGGATTACCGGAAGAACGAGGTGATGGTAGCCCTGATGACCCGGAGTGCGACAGGCCAAAAATGGAAGCTTTAACACCGCCTGCCATGGAGGCTTTAACACCACCGGCAATGGAGGCTTTGACACCGCCGGCAATGGAACCTTTGTACGATGAACCGTTGGACCTCCCCAACCAGTCGGAGCCGGAGCAGCCAAGTGGGAACAACGGCTTCCATGCGGCTACCGAAATCGCGGCAGAGGCTACCAGCCAACAGATTCCACTAAGCGATTCTCGACCTTCAAACCCGAATAAGAGAAGGCGAATTGAGGGTTCGGGCGACTTCCCGGACCTTGGAGGTGATGATGGAATCGACGCAGAGGTTGCAGCGATGCTGTCCTAAACTGCGCACGAAAGCCACAAACAGGCTGAAGGATTGTGACATGATTCAGCGCGGATTTCATTGCCGTGGATCTTTTGTATTCTAATTTCCTATTTGTCAATGTCGAATGTACTCATACTTGGACGAAGATGTCAGTTTCAAGGAGAATGATATTCTGCCATGCTTTGTGATAACACTAAAGCCGTCACCAAATAGCATGATGCCTTAGAAGCGTGTAATAATTGTAATACTCGAAGTTGACACCCAAAGACCTGAGCCGCACATGATAGGTGGTGGTAAGGATAAGGGCTATACGTCACCTGTCTCACAATGAGCATCTACTAGAACCGGGGATTGATCTACCATATTCAGCTACTGCTAAGCACTTCATTCAACAACCCAACAACCTAAGATGGTGTCATGAGGGAACAAAGCAAAGCAACGGAACGTAGAAGAGACGGGGCATGCATGAATTATACGGCATGTCGAGTGGGTGACCCAAGGCAGGACCGTCGGGGTCAGTTGGTAGGTACAGCAAGTACTTAGTTAATTCTGCGTCGAGATTAGTCCCTCAGATTAAGGTAATTACTAGGTGAGGTAAGGTAGGTAGGTAGTAGCGTAAGCCAACTCGTCCAAAGTCGGTGATGGTGCCGGGACTGATGCGGGCTCCACTCGACATTTTCTCTATCCTACAAGTCATCGGCAACGCTGGAAATGCCGCGACAATGGCAGCATTGAGCTGAGGCAACTTCACCCAACCCCCCTGCCTGAACACGTCTGGAGGCCTGCCGTCGCCCGAAATATGCACCACGCCAGCGCAACTTGACCTCTGCTCCATTCAATATGGTTTCGGGAGTAGTTCGCCGCGTCCTGCTCCCGCAGCTGGGCGAGAGCTGTGTTGCGAAGACATCGGCGACGCATTGCTGGTTATCACAAGCACCTGGCTGCACAGCGCATTCTGTTGCTACAATCCCCCAGAAGAGCCTTTTTCACACGTCTTTGCTTCGCCAATCGTCCTACCCTCTGTCTCAATCACCCAAGACTCCCACAGCTCCTACGGCAAACCCTCCGACTCGTCGCGTCATAGAAGCCCAGAATCGATTCTCTGGCCTACGGCATGGATCATTATTAGCAGCATGGCGCCGATTCTCCACCAGCAATAGCAATCGCCAGAACGTTCAAGGCAGCACCCAACGAGCAACAACGCAGGACCCCGACGTCGAGCCTCGGAAAGAGCATGAAGAGGAGGACCACGACCATGGCTTCAAGAAGAGCGAGAGGGCCGCCAAAGCCGCCCAGGTCAATCTTTCTGCAAGGCTCTCCAAGGAGGGTAAGGGACAGAGCAAGAATGGGTTTGGCGAGGTTTGGAGATTGATCAAGGTCGCCCGTCCTGAGCTCAAGTCGCTCGCCGTGGCATTCATCTTCCTCGTGATATCCTCGGGCGTCACCATGTCCATTCCCTTCTCTGTTGGCCGCGTACTGGACCTCGCAACAAAAAGCGATGCCGAAGATGCACGCATGTTCGGGCTCACGCTGAACCAGTTCTTCTTCGGGTTAGGAAGCATCCTCACCATTGGGGCCATGGCCAACTTTGGGAGAGTCATCATCCTGCGTATCGTGGGTGAGCGAGTCGTTGCCCGTCTACGATCACAACTCTACAGACGGACATATGTTCAAGATGCCGAGTTCTTTGATGCCAACCGAGTGGGCGACTTGATATCGCGCCTAAGCTCCGACACTGTCATTGTAGGCAAGTCTGTAACCCAGAACCTTAGCGACGGTCTCCGAGCCCTCTTCAGCGGCGGCGCTGGTTTCGCTATCATGGTCTGGACAAGCCCGCAGCTGACTGGTCTTCTGCTCTTGATGTTCCCTCCTGTTGCGGTGGGCGCATTCTTCTACGGCAGAGCGATCCGCAATATTAGCAGAGCCATCCAGAAGAACCTGGGAAGTCTGACGAAGATTGCCGAGGAACGCCTTGGTAATATCAAAACTAGCCAGGCTTTTGTTGGAGAAGTCCAGGAAGTCGGCCGCTACAACAAGCAAATCCGGAAAATATTTGCTCTGGGACGCAAAGAGTCGCTCATCGCTGCTACTTTCTTTGCTTCAACTGGCTGGGCCGGAAACATGACCATTCTAGCAATGCTAATTGTCGGAGGCGGGTTTGTCAAGTCGGGTGCCATGTCGCTCGGCGAATTGACCTCGTTCATGATGTACACTGCGTTTGCAGGCTCCAGTCTCTTCGGGCTCTCTGGCTTCTACTCGGAACTCATGAAGGGTGTCGGCGCTGCTAGTCGACTCTTCGAACTCCAAGATCGCCGGCCTGGCATACACCAAACGGTGGGCTTGCCCGTAAAGTCCGCGCAAGGCCCCATCAAGTTCGACAACGTCAGCTTCTCATACCCCACGCGCCCAGCCGTGAACATCTTCAATGGCCTTAGCTTCGAGATCCCTTGGGGGAGCAACGTCTGCGTCGTGGGGCCTTCAGGCGGCGGCAAGTCGACGGTCGCATCACTACTGCTGAGATTCTACAACCCTACGTCGGGAACTATTAGTATCAATGGTGTCGATGTTTCTACCATGAACGTCAAGTCGTTAAGGCGACGCATCGGCATGGTCTCGCAGGAGCCTGTTCTCTTCTCCGGAACTATCGCTGAGAACATTGCGTACGGCAAACCTCAAGCTTCTCGGATGGAAATTGTCACTGCTGCCAGGAGGGCCAACTGCAACTTCATCAGCGACCTGCCGGACGGTTTAGAAACGCAGGTCGGCGCTCGAGGATCACAGCTTTCAGGGGGGCAAAAGCAGCGAATAGCCATTGCGCGGGCGCTCCTCAAGGACCCCGACATTCTCATACTTGACGAAGCCACTTCGGCACTGGATGCGGAGTCGGAGACGCTAGTAAACGAGGCCCTGGCCGGCTTGCTGCGAGGTCGCAACACCACCATTTCCATCGCACACCGTCTGTCCACAATCAAGAGGTCGGACCAGATCATCGTCTTAAACAACGAGGGCCGGGTGGCGGAGATTGGAAGCTACAATCAACTTGCAGCTGATAAGGACAGCGCATTCAGCAAGCTGATGGAATGGCAGATGAGTGGTGGTGAAATTCCCATGACCACAAAGGGCAGCGAAGTTCTCGCAACAATCACCGAAGAGGAGGAGATTGAGCAGAAGCTTGAGGTTGATGACAAGATAGAGGAAGAAGAAGCAGTAGAAGCACCATCGAACGACAAGACGAAACGGTCCTGAAAAATAAAAGGTGCAGAATGGGAGGTTCATTACTATTTGGAAATACATTCAAACAGCTCTCTGCTCTTGATGTGGAAGTTATGTGTAACAGAGGCATTGCACTCTCGAAAAACGGTTATTGTACACTATTACCAGCAGAGATATCGGATATATCAGGATCAAGCATGTTATAGTTACGGAGTTATGCAAATGTGTCACTCCACTCTGGTGGAATTATTGGTCGTAACAATACAAAAGATTAGTATCTAAAGCTCAATCCGTGCCATCTTGCCGGTGCTACGCAGCACATGAAACGCTGACATACATTTCTTATAATTACCGAGCCGACGGTTGAGTAGCTCGGGAATCAAGATGAAGAATATCATAACCGAGCTGATCATGATCACGATTTTGTAAGATTGAAGTAAAATTGCAAATAATTGGATTGACTCATGCACCATATATAGTGATAAGTCCGAGTCCACAAGATTGACTTGATTTGGTTACGATGTGTTTGTCTTGAGTTGAAAAACAGACGGGGATGGCCGTGATCACATGTGAGGCTCGAGCTGAGATGCCGTGGCCGGCTGAGAGCTGCCAATGTCTCAGCTACAGTAAGCCTTGCCTGTAATCACCAATCACGGCTCCCGAAGCAGGCTCCAGCCAACCTCAGTCGACTACACTTTGTCTCATGCTCCTGTCAGTTCAACCGCGTAGATTAAGCTCACTTGCTTCTCATCTTGTTCAGAACTGTTTCGGCCGAGACTCCCGGCCTCATTACCTCATAGCACGCCCGACTTCGCTTGACCTTGGCACGCCTTACCACCGTCATCACCGAGCCAGCTTCCTTCATCATGGAGACGATTACATCGGAAGGGACGTTCGAATGCGACGGTGCCAGTCTGTACACCAAGACCTGGACAGTACGTATACCTCGCTATAAGCACGTACTTCTGGCTGACGCGCCTTCTCCAGCCTTCTGGTTCCGTCAGGGCCAAGCTCATCTTCGTGCACGGCTACAGCGAGCACATCAACCGCTACAATGACTTTTTCCCGCTCCTCGCAGCCCACGGCATCCAAATCCTCGCGTGGGACCAGCGCGGTTGGGGCCGCAGCGTAAACAAGCCGGCCGACAAGGGTCTCACCGGTACCACCGCCCGCGTGGTCGCCGACATCGCGGCCTTCATCAGGCCGCATCTGCCGTCGGATGTGCCCGTCTTCGTCATGGGTCACTCCATGGGTGGCGGCGAGGTCTTGACCCTGGCCGGCGACGCGCACTACAAAGACCTAGTGTCACAGGTCCGCGGCTGGATCGTGGAGACGCCCTTCATCGGCTTCACGCCCGAGGAGGAGCCCGGGTTCCTGAAGGTGTTCCTCGGACGCTTGGTCGGACGCATCCTGCCCAAGCATCAACTGTACCAAGAGGTGCCCGCGGAGATTGTGACGCGGGACGCCGCCGTGGCCGAGTCGATCCGCCAGGACGCGCTGTGCCACAACACGGGCACCCTGGAGGGGCTGGCCTCGATGCTGGACAGGACGGCGGCGCTCACGGCGGGGCAGGTTATCCTGGGGAAGCACGTCCAGAGCCTGCTGTTCACGCACGCGACGTCGGATCGCGTGTGCAGCTTCCCCAAGGCGCAGGCATGGTACGACCTGCAGACGGTTGGGGATAAGACGGCCAAGGTCTACGCCGACGCGTATCATCAGTTGCATACGGACCCTGTGCGGGATGAATTTGTGAAGGATCTGACGGACTGGATATTGAAGAGAAGTGAGGGGGGTAAGGGGGAAAGGAGCGCACCACCTGAGTCCAAACTGTGATCGTCAATGTTGTGTTGTTCGTATTATATCTGAGTTGGATAATGCTCCTCTGCAAGCTATACTTTCAATGACAATTTTGTGTACTTGGATGATTTGCTCACAGCCATCATGACTACTAATATCTATTCTCTTGCCATTGCCCTACCGAATTGACAAAACATTAACATGACATAACCTGAGCTCAACCGGAGTCGTTTGATCGGCTCGGATCAAATTGTGAAACCCCATCTTAAGATAGACTCAATGATCAATCTTAAAACACCACGGAGTTCAAAGTAGTCCAGTAGCCCTGACTCCATGCCTGGGGTGCTTGAAGCTCAGCATTTTACTCATTATCCGTGTTTCACTTTAGTATCAAAAGCCGAACCTCTTGAACAACCAGCTCATCCATGAAAAGAATAGGCAACTATGAACAGACTAGGGGTTGACTTTAGCCCCAGAGAGCATGGAATGCAAGACGTAGCTTGATTTCCAATCGTCCGTCCCACGCTGTGGGTGATCATACCAGCTGAAGCATCTGCCGAGGCGCCGATCCAACAAGCGCCGGAACCAGACCGTGAGGCCTCCCTAGCGCTGGGAGCGGGCGAACTCAGCCACCGTGGAACGATGCATGGCGATGCATGTACGACCGTGGGGGCAATGTTCCGGACCACGGGTGTTGTCTTCATTCACTTCTTGCTTATGTTACGCTTTGTTCGCCTAGGGGGGGGGGGGGGGGGGGGGGGGGGGGGGGGCAGTTGGACAGGCCCTCGGTTGTGGCAGTGCGGCAAAAGGATGGATTGTACGGCAGGGACCACTGGTCTATGTCAGCAAAATGCCCGCCAGACGGCCTCTGGAGGGACGAGACAAGCTTCCCTGCCAGTCGGAAATATGCCGCGAGGCCGTAAAGGCCAAGCCCGTCGACGATGGATCAGACCCTTCCTTACCTGTTGAAGCTAGGACCCTGAAAGCTGTTGGCTGTGTGGAGAACATAACCAGGGAAGACAGACCTTGTGCGACACTTTTCAACAACATCATTCCCATGTTTTGATTCATTCTTATCTTCGATTCTATATAGCACACAGACCTGGGCGCCCCAAACCCCGTCTTTCACCCTTGCGCTTTAAGCTCAGAGAGAAAGAGAGAGGGAGAGAGAGAGAGACAGGATCCAGTCCGCCGCACGCGACAGCAGTGCCAGCAGTCGCCGCCACCCTGCTGGACCAAGAGAAAGCACATATATCTCATATAACCTCGAGCATCGAAGCGCAGCCATGTCGCCCGATCCCAGCAGCAAACCTACCCATCACTCCAATGTCATCAACCTCCAGGTGATGGACCCGGTGCGCAGCGCCTCGCGGGCGTCCGGCCGCGACGCCTCCAGCACAGCCGTCGAGCCCGTGGCCCCCTCCGACGACGGCCACGACGCCGTCGCCCGCCACCCCTCGCACGCCAGCGACGTGGAGAGCCAGGTGACGGGCGGCGCCACCTCACGCATCCCCCGCCTCAGCGCCGAGAGCGACCCCTACGGCCTCTTCTCGCGCTACAAGACCGAGTCGGACCTTGACCAGATCAAGGCCAACTCGTCCCGCAAGCGCGACGCCGGCGGCCACTTCGCCAAGTCGCTCTCACACTCGGGCCGCCACGCCAACAAGGTCCGCGGCTTCTACGAGAACCAGAATGCCGCCATCGAGCGCATGCTCAAGACGGCCGAGGAGCACCGCGCCGAAGCCCGCCAGGAGCAGGGCGAGGACCAGCTCAAGTTCAGGATCGCCGTCTGGGGATCCCTCGCGGCAAATATCCTCCTCTCCGGTCTCCAGATCTACGCCGCCACCTCGTCAGGCTCGCTCTCGCTCTTCACCACCATGGCCGACTCAATCTTCGACCCCCTCAGCAATCTCACCCTCATCTTCTCCGCGCGTGCCATCAAACGCGTGGACCCCAACCGCTTTCCCGCCGGCAAGGCCCGCCTGGAGACCGTCGGCAACATCATCTTCTGCTTCATCATGGTCGCCGTGTCCATGATCATCATCGCCTTCGCAGCCGAGGAGCTGGCGATGCGGGAGGGTGGCCGTGAATTCTACCTGCCTTCCGTCCTCGCAGTGTGCGTGGCATTCACCACCAAGTTTGGGCTATTCTTGTACTGCTGGTCTATCAAGGACAAGTACAGTCAGGTCAACATTCTGTGGCAGGATCATCGCAACGACCTGCTCGTCAACGGGTTTGGTATCCTCACGTCCGTGGGTGGTGCGGTGCTGGAGTGGTGGATTGATCCCATGGGAGCCATCCTCCTGTCCCTTCTCATCTCCGGTATCTGGCTACACACGGTATTCCACGAGTTTATGCTGCTCGTGGGCGTGGTGGCACCTGTGGAGATGCAGCAGCTCATCACCTACATGTGCCTCACCCACTCGGAAGCCATCCAGGGCATTGACACGGTGCGGGTGTACCACTCAGGCCCCCGTCTTATCGCCGAGGTAGATATTGTCATGGACCCGTCCAGCACTTTACTTGCGGCGCACGACGTAGCAGAGGAGCTGCAGTTCAAGCTCGAGGGCCTGCCGGACATTGAGCGGGCCTACGTGCACATTGACTACGAGACCACACACAAGCCGGAGCACGCCTACAAGAAGGATCTGTAGTACCTATGATCCAGGCGTACAAAACGTGTAAATGTTACGAAGTGAGAGGCATGAACGGGCAATGCTTGGGGTTTAGAGGTGTGTCCATCGTGGAGCGGATGGCGCATCATGGCTACTTTGATAGATTGTTATACCACAAACACCGTTGTTGCGGATATGATCCTGGTCATAGGATGTGTCGAAAAGCCACGTCTAGATATTGGCCAAGTGTGCAGCCAGGTCCATGAGAGTGTCTTGTGACCATGCGCGTTGGACCAGAAGCAGGCTTGACAGGATGAAGATCTCAAACGCAGATACGCCAGATGTCCCGAGGGGCTTCCCCTAAAACATCAGGATGCGGGGGAAGAAGCGGGGAGTCGATAAGATCGGCAAGCCCATCCACGGAAACTAGACAGCAGCTTGGCTTGCATTGTGCAAGAGCGAATTCTTGCTTTTGACCGACCCTCGAAACCCGCTGGTGGCGTCGATAAGACAGGGAGCAGCAGAAGGCTGATTGGACGTGAGGAGCGACGATTCTTGAATAGGGTAACGTCTAACGGTTCGTTGCAACGTGCAAGGCGCGCGGGAAGTCAATGTCGAGGAACCCAAAGACAAGCCTCCAACGGCGGTGTAGGTGATTCGTCGGAATCACCTTGGCCCACCGGTCGGAGCCGATGCAACATTTACCGGATGCATTATGCAACGTCTAGACTGCTTGCTTACTGGCACATGTAGTGAACATGGGTGTCCGGTGCCAGGTGACATGTTACGACGACGGCGACTCGCTCGCTATTCGTAGACGATGCAGAAACTGCGCCGGGCCGCTGAGTCCGTCAGGTGACACAGGCCAACGAACGGTTCAGGTGTTCGGTGCTCGTTGCAATGAATATGTGCCGATCGCCAAATGCACGCCGTGTCCTGGTGATGGGAAGATGCATCGATCCATGGACGATGGCAATTGGGGGTTCGGCTACAGTGTGGAGAGATTTTGTGGGCTGGGCCAGTGTGAGGGCCGAGCAGTTGCAAGCAGCTGCTTCCCCCGTCTTCGCTGTGACGTAATTATGGCATGCATGGATGCGCCGATGCGAACAGCTACAGCTACAGCTACAGCTACTTACTACTAGCACCTGTAACCTACCTAGAGCTAATTACCATGTCCAGCAAGAGCTAACCGTCGGCCGGAATAGTCTCTTCCTTAGCCGCCAATTCCGACCTCAATCTATTTTTCTGCCGGGGGTTGAGCTTCCTCCACCCAAACACCACTTCGGGCCCCCAACTGTTCGTTGCCGCGTCAATTACTCTCCTTCATGTCCTGCTACTGCTACTACTCTTGACCACCTCTTGCACGCTTCAACCGTGTCTTGCTTCATGGGCTGCGACCTGCTCCATCTTTGAGGCTTCTCCTCCTCCACCCTCCGCCCCCCCTCCCCCTCCCTCGTAAGGCCTCCAAACATCCACCCTCCTACCGCCATCATGTCCGCGACAGGTGGGGAGCAGGTCTACGCGACGGTATGTGTACAATGCTATGTGCGCGGAGCTCGTACCAAAGAGTCTGCAGCTAACGAACCTATTCGCAACCTTGTAGCTTCTGCTCAGCGATTCGTATCTCCCAGGTACTTCTTGGCCTTCCAATTCCTCGTCATTCCCGTCGCTAACTCGCTCTCAGGCGCGCTTGTTCTCGCCCACTCGCTCCGCGATGCTTGCACCACGAAGAAGCTGGCCGTCTTGGTCACACTCGACTCCGTATCGGCAGAGTCAATAACTCAACTCAGGGTTCGTCCACCTCCCCCGCCCCTAAGTCCCTCAAGGACTGAGCATCGCAAGTTCAACTGCTGATGATGACTTCCAGACCATCTACGACTACGTACTAGCCGTGCCTCGAATTCGCAATGACCAGCCTGCCAACCTGTACCTCATGAACCGAGCCGATCTGCACTCGGCCTTTACCAAGATAAATCTATGGAGACAGACGCAATTTTCCAAGATTGTTTACATCGACGCCGATGTGCTGGCCTACCGCGCCCCTGATGAGCTCTTCGACATAGCCCACGCATTCTCGGCTGCTCCCGACATTGGGTGGCCCGATATCTTCAATACCGGCGTCATGGTTTTGACCCCAAACATGGGCGACTACTACGCCATGATGGCAATGGCTGAAAGAGGCATCTCCTTTGACGGAGCCGACCAGGGCCTGTTGAACATGTATTTCAAGAACAGCGTCAATCGCCTCAGCTTCACCTACAACGTCACTCCATCTGCCCACTACCAATACGTTCCCGCCTACAGACATTTCCAATCCGGCATCAACATGGTGCATTTCATTGGCTCTAACAAGCCGTGGTTTACTGGTCGAGATGCATCGTTTGGAGCATCACCGTATGACGAGATGGTCGGAAGATGGTGGGCCGTGTACGACCGGCACTATCGTGTCCAGGTGTGTGAAGCTAGCCATTGCATGCTCTACTCTGCGAGTCAATTCTGACCAACCTCCCAGGAGACTTCGACTCAACAAGCGAAGTCAGCTACTGAATTCGTGCAGTATTTCACCAAGGGCGAATGGCAGCCTCAGTCAACGTTCACGCCAACAACAACTGGTGAGCACCATCATCCGGGCCAACGCCAGGACCTTGGTCGAGAAGCCGTCACAGGCCAGCCAGTAGAATCTCATGTTTCCCCGCAACCCGGTCACGACCAGCCTGGGCATCATCGTCACCATGAGCCACCTCACGACCATGGAGCCCACGCTGGCGAGCCGGCTCCCCATGTTTCGCACCCTGTCCCCTTTAGCGCGCCTATAGACAACTCCTCGGGAACCCAGGCTGAGGCTCGAGTAGAGCAGCAGGTTTCCCATCACAACAGTGGAGGAGCACCGCCGCCGCTGGAGCATAAGCCTGAACCGGCCCCGATACCCATGCACAGCTGGGACGCTCAAAGGTAAATCAAACCACCTAAGTCACTGCGATGTATTCGTCATGAAATCAAGTGTTAACATTACTCCCGCAGGCAGCCTCCTCCACTCGATTCCAAACCCGAAGCGTTGAATTTCCCATCGACCCATTATGCCATGTCACAGGACAGCGCACCGTTCGTTCCACCAGAAAGGTATCCGAGTCCCCCTAAGAACATGTGGTACGAGGTTCCAAAAGAGCCTCCTGCCCCGACTACCCGCGCAGCACCGGCAATCTTTCCCTGGGAAGGCCACCAGCCCCGACCCTCTAGATGGTTCCCCAAAGACCAGTCACAAGCACACACGAGCGACGGCCCTCAAAGCGAAGCGCCTGGTGAGCGTACTGCCGTCACCGAATCAGACGCCCCTACTGAGTCATCCGTCGTAGAAACCTCTGAAGCGGGTACCAAGAGCGTCCCATCTACGCCTGCTACACCAACCATCAAAGTCATACCGTCTGATCCTTGGACGTCCTTCCCGCGAAACAATGCTTGGGATGCTGTGCCGGAGATCACTCGTTATATCGATGGCCTCCAGAAGCATCGTCGCTCCAAGAGCCAAGGCGTGCTGGGAGGTGCTCGTCGTGGCCCAGGCAAGATTGACTTGGATATGGAAGACCAAGGCAGCAGTAACGTGCGTGGCTTCGTGTTGACCGATTTTCCAAGTGAGGTCGAAAGACCCAGTCTGCCCGTTACGCCGGCACCTATCCATCGGCCTATTCTCTGGGGTCAAGACGAGTCGGGAGGACACGAGGAAGGCGACGAGTCCACCACGTTTCCGGTGGCTCAAGGTGTGCCCGGGCAATCTGAATGGGTATGTGTGCATGGGAAGCGATGGACACCGAACGACTGCCCATGCGGAAAGTAGCTGACGTGCTGATGCTCCGTCATAAGGATCCCGCAGCGCAGCTAAGGAAACTGGCGCAGCAACAGTCGGAAGCTTTACTGCGCAGGCTATCTGGCGATGATAAGGAGTCTGTTGGCGCGAATCGCGACATCCCGTCACGGCCGCTTCCCTTTGGCTCTGAGCCAGTAGTCCAGCCCTCCTATCCGGCCCAATCCACTCAAGGGGTAGTAAGCCCCAAGCCCGTCAGGGTTGGGTCGGCCTCGATTCCGGAGCCAAGCTACACCGGCCCGGGGGCTGCGTGGGAGAAGGGGGAAATCCCTTCACTCAGGCAAACCCCAAAGTCACATACCAATGGGTAGCGGGATGTGCTCGAGTCATGATATGCGATTGATGCTGCCTGATTATGACGACGACGATGGTGCGCGTTTACCGAAAAGCCCACACAACGCCTGCACATGCTTGTTTCTGACTCAAACTTAGAACATGGACTCCTTTCTTCTCCTTTTATCGCTCATTTATCTTTCTTGACTGTTTGCTCTTCATCTCTGTAAGTTTGGTTGTGTCAAGGGGGCGGAGTCGGATGTACGTTGCTAGCTAGGCTAGACGGAAGTTGTACAATAATGGTCAGCAGATCGCCCGAGCGGCATGTCGATAGCATTTCCTTATTTTCCTTGCTTGTCACCGAATCATATTCTTTCTTGCTCACTACACAGAGCACTCATCACGGGTTGGAAGCGTCATCAGCGTCTTGTTCCCCTACACTGCTTTGTCCTTCACAAACTCTTCTCCGGGACCAACGATCTGGATGGAGTTTTTGACATGGACCACGACCTAGTGGGGATGAGTTGAGGGTTGGGGGTTTGGAATGTCTATGTACGATGGTGGTAACGTATATGCCTGTGTGATATTAAATATTGGTTCTGTGGCGATGGCTTCATCCCAGTTTCTTCAATCGGTGCGTGGTATTCAATGACTACAGCTGTCTGTCAGTCCCAACACTGCAAGTCGACGACCCTGAATTTGGCAGAAAAAGCACTCCGTGTTTGGTATTGAACGGAGTCTTGACGCTACATTATTGTCGCTATGTTGGCTGTTGCCTATGCGTGCCACGACTCCGAGAGCCACCTGGACGTGGCTATCTTACATATGGATGCCCACGATAAACCCCATGTCTGCTCATACCCGCTACCCTAATTCTCCCAAGCTATGTCTATTCGTCATCATCCTCGTCGCTGTCCTCCTCGTCATCATCAGAATCATTGGTATCCTCCACGGTGGCCACCCTAGCCTTGGCATGTCCCTCTGCGGGGCCTGCTGGCTGTGCAGCAGGCGCGTCGGGGGCGGTTCTTGGGGCAGGAAACAGAGGCTCGTGGTCGCCTGCCGTCGATCCGTCGCGCGATTCCGTCTGCGGGGTGGTGGTCTCGTTGTTGCTGCTGTTGTCGAGATGAGGGCTGGTGCGGAACAACTGCGCCGAACCGCCCCAGTTGGGCGCGTGGGGGCTGGGGGATATGACGGTGGGCTCTGTGGCAGGAGGCCTTGATGCTTCAGCGGCGGGTGCTGAGGAGAATGGGTTGCTTGGCGACTGCGCGTCGCCAGTATTGCCACCGCTGGGGTGGATGTGGGATTGGGAGAGGCCATGGCTGGTGTTGCTTTGGCTCAAGTTCGCAGCCTCGCCATGCGTAGCCCCCGGTGCGGGAGAGGGAGTGCTCTGCGGCATCGGAGGCGCGGCACCATCGAGTCTCTGCAGGGGCATGAGCGTCCATCCGGGCGGTATTGCTACGCCCTCAGGAAGCTCCGGGCTGCCTGCCGGGATCGCCGTCGCTGTGGAAGCAGTTCCATGGCGAGCCACGAAAGGTGTGCTGATCCTGGGTGGGACGACCGCGTTGTGTAGGAAGTGATATTGCGGAGGTAGTTGATACGGAAGTGTTGGTGTTGGCAAGATGCCCACGGCGGGGGGCACTCCGGGTTGTGTCTGGGTGCCTGAGCCGAGATCTCGTAGTTGCTGCTGTCGTTGGCGGAGAATATGGAGCTCCGCCAACAGTAGGTTGATGGTCTGCAGTTCCGCCTGCGAGGCTTGCAGGGACTGCAGCTCGCGCTGAACCAGCCCCTCGGCCTGCTGGACTAGACCCGCGATGCTCTGGAAATTGTCGCCAGGAGCTGGTGGTTGAGGAACGGCGGCAGCGGGAGGAGGGACGGTAGGGGTAGGCGCCGCGCCTTGATTCCTAAGTCCACGAGGAAGGTCAAACTGGCGCTCCAGCTCACGAATCTCCTCACCCCCTGCTCCGAACCCGACTTGGATCGGACCGAAATTGAATATCCTAGGTCCTCCTTCTCCCCCTTGGGGCGCCGGGGCGTTCTGTCCACCTGCGGCGGCGGCATTGTCCGGGCCACCCGGTGGCGGTGGTGGCTGTTGACCCTGCGGTTGCGGGCCCCCGCCAAACTGGATTCGAAGGCCGGCGGCACGGTTCTGAGGGCCACGGGCACGCTCTTCGGTGACGGGGGTACGACAGGTTGGACAAACCTGCTGACGTTCCAGCCAGCTCTTGAGGCAGCCGAGGTGCAGAATATGACCACAGGGCAGCTTTTTGGGCCTTACCCGGTCGATAGCACCAGGGTTGTTGGCAGGATTCCAGGGGTGCATCTCTTCTCGGCAGATGATGCATGTGTTCTCCCGTGAAAGATCCTCCTCGGTTGCGTCGGGGTACCGCTTCATCTCCTGGATGGCGCGGCGGTAACGTAACAGAGCATTGAGCCTCTTAAGGAAATCTCTTGATGTCATGAACAGATCCCTCATCATATGAATGGGGAGGCCATAGAATCTGAGCAGCATAAAGAAGAGTGCCACATAGATGCCAAGCTTGATCATGTCTGCTGCAGTTAGCGAGGTCAAGAAGCAAGGGCAAATGGATGAGGACACGTACCAGTGACAAGATCTAACCACAAGACAAGTTCACCCTTGGCAGCCCATCCTGGGACTTCTATGTCCATTTCGTCGATGTCATCCTCGTTTGGCAACGTCTCCGAGTGTTCCGGGGCGGGTTCGCCAGCGGCAGCAGCTGCTTGCTCTCGTTCGCGTTGTCGCCTGAGGATAGTCTCTCGTTCCCTACGCACCTCAAGTCGTCGCTCGAGCAGCCGTTTCCTAGTTTGGGCCTTGATGATGTTCTGCTCAGCAACCGAAAGCAGATAGCGAACACCAGTGCGCCAGGAGCAGGTTGCCAGAACCGCAAATTCGAACAGGAACATAACCATCATGTTTGGCCTGGCTTGTTGGATGACCGTGTTTGTGGTGTAGCGCAGCAGCCATACATCGTACAAGAAGCTGGCGGTGAGCGATATGCTGAGACGGGCGTGGAACAATCGAGGGTTCGCAGGAGGCTGTTGCTCGAGAATCTCAACCCGGCCGTCGCCTATCCATCCCCAGACCTTGCCTGTGACAAGTGCCGTGAACATAACCAAGAACCAAGCTCCAAGCTCCTCCCTGAATATCGTCATGGCCAAGCATGTCTCAGTAATGGCGAACCAGGCTCGCTCGGTGAGTTGTTCGACTTCTACCGCCCGCAGTGTGCCGAAGCATGCTCGAATGAGGCCGTAGATGAGGCTACTGTACAGGAATAGTGTAAAATTCACCATTACCTGGCAGATAGTCTTAGTCCTGGGTATTCGGACCGTAGGGGATTGAGGAATGGAACGTACGAGTAGGCAGAAGTTGCTCTGGGCCAGGTATACCATGGCCGAGTAGAAGTTGGCCCTCTGAAGGAATGCCGACAGGACCACGGAGCCGGCAAGGACCGTCGAGGCCTAGGAGGGATCTGGTTAACATTCTCGTTCTCGTTCATTTAACACGTGCGTGGGATGGAGCGCAAGTCGTGGCATCGCCGTCGCCAAGCAGGTGCGCTTTCGGAATGACATACCCCGGCGTACCAGCCAAGTCGCATCTTTGGCATTTGTCGCGATATCTAGCTTAGATGTTTGAGTCGAAGCAGAGGAAGCCGCTGCTATATCCCCATGGTGAGGTTGGATGCCGTGGCGGAGGTAGACTCGTTGGCCGTGTGGAAGCTCCCAATCACGAAGAGCACCCTTGATGCCACGTTATCGCCAATTGACCAGCGATGACGCAGGGGCCGTTGGCTGTAAGCGCACGTGACGGCCTCTGGACCGATGAAACTACCTTCCTTACCTCAGCATTGCTTAGTAATTAGGCAGTCAAAGTGCGGTCGGCCACTTCCTCCACCGTAGATTCATGGTGGCTACCCTAAAGCTCTAGATTGAAGCCCTTGCCGTATATCAGTTGATGTCGATATTCCATCAAGCTCAGAAATCCCCGTGATAACCATGACCACACGACTGTTATATGCATTGACACTCTATTTTACTATAATGGGCTTGAAATCCTTATGTGGTGGCCTACCACGGTATTGTCGTCTTGAAGACACGATCGAGCTACATCACCGTCAGCAAGACATGTCTCAACCACTGCGAACGATGTAAACAAACATACGCTGTAGAGCTTGCGAAGGCTCTCTTGACAAGGACAAAAAAAACTCGATAAAACCCCCGCATGCATGACAGGTTCTGCTACAACCAAACGCGTCCAGGCTCAAACTATTTGCTCGAAATTGGCACATATCAACCTCCACCGCTTGGTGGCTCTGGCTTACACGATCTATAACACAACAATGAACAACCTCCCGAAGCCAGCAATTAGTGCGACCGAGCCAATCTCCAGTAGCCCTACGTTGGCTCCAAAACATCAGACCATAACCTTAAAAACGGTACACCAACCGACTCGTGACGCAGACAAGGCTCGCCTCCAACGGCTGGACGTGCCCACATCGTGCTTGAATTGGCGCGTTTACATAGGCTTGACCAGCCTCGAAGGCGCTCCATTCCAGGGCTTAGCCTCGCGCTCGAACCACTTGGCAGAGGAAAGGGTAAAAACCCTCACACCAGCGCCAGCGCCAAAACGAAGCAACAGAGAACAAGTCCGGCCTTGTTCTCTGCCTCGACTCCAACGCCCACGCCTCTGCCGCGACTGACTCGCGGAAACCAACGGCTACACACGGTCACGCACGTACTAGCTGCTAGCTTTGGAAGTTAGTAAAAACAGAAGCCATGTCCGCCGGAAAAGAGGAGAAGCTAGGTAGGCGGTGGACAACGTAAATGAGAGCCCCGTTCGGCGGATAGAACCGAGGCAAACTGATGCCCAGAGGCCAACGACAGAGGCATGGATGGGGACGGGGTGGACAGCAGCATGACTGGTGCCACCGGAACAAGCAAAGCAATAGTCGGCAAGCACAGGCT
>KL660655.1:57568-75681 GCA_000732775.1 Stachybotrys chlorohalonatus IBT 40285 | reverse complement strand
GCCCCCCCCCCCCCCCCCCCCCCCCCCCCCCAAAACAGCCAAGGTCGTTGCTTAGAACGCCGCCAATGCCCAGGTCAGCCTCGTCAGCGAACTGATGCGCCTAACCTCAGGCGAACGAGGCACATTCACCACCAAGGAGATGGCTATCTCGAACCAAGCAACGAAAATAAACGCCATGAGATTGTGTAAAGCGAATACCTAACGATATGGTTCCTGCATTGGTTCTCGCGCCCTCCTCCGTAGATAACACCAGACGCTTTCGCACACACGCCCCCTCCTCCGCTCCTGACGGTCCGGGGGGGGGGGAAGAGGAGGAGGGGACATTTCCTGCAAAGTAACCGTCCCGGTCAGGTTTTACCCAGCTAGAGGTAAAGATGGAAAAGGCACGAGGATGCGACCCTGCTGTGCAGGAACAGCAGTGGTGATGCTGAGGGGCGTGTGTATGCGCGCCGTGTGTTGGGCAGGCGGGACTGGGAGGGGAACATGACGATGCGCAACGAGGCGGGGCGAAATGCAAGAAAGTGGTGAACTGGAGCAGGAAGACACGCGCAGCGGAAGCAGCAATGTCCTTCCCGGCGTTGCATGCGTGGACCAGAACGGCCAGGTGGTGTCAATACACGAGTGTCTGATGCGGATGTAAGTGGCCTGCCGTGCGAAGCAAAGCCGAATAGGCGGGGTGCATCGCCCAGCCTCGCCGTCACTCATCAATATCTTGCCGTGCTTGCATAGGCATTTATCTCGACCAAAAGGATATATGGGAACCGGTGTATCACGAATTTCCTAAACAAGACAACCTGGTCCCAACGTCAAGAATGCCGCCACCCTTTCCGTTACCCGCAGGAAGCATGGCGGTGGTGGTTCCCTCCACTTCCTCTCTCCACGGCAGGGAAACGAGAAACGGGCAGGACGGATACAACAGACACCTAGTGGTGGACATATAGGGCTAGGTTGGCTTCAGGTCAAACAGGAAAGGAAGCGCTTCTCCGCACAACGACTACACAATGCCACGTCTCGTCCCGTCTGTCCAAGGGCTAGATTCGGCACCGTTAGTGACCGTAACGGAAGCGTTTCCGTCATTTCCGCTAAAAAAAAAAGTGTGCGGCACATCCCGCCACTGGAAAAACCATTGTAGGCCGACTGTCCTGGAACATCAGCGCCCTGGGTAGGTAGCATTGGGACGAAGGATGAGCCAAAAAGGGGGGCGGGCTCAGGCTTTTAAGGCTGGGCGGGCGCTGGATCGGATGCAGAATGTGAGGTGATCGGGGGGAGGGAGGGGGGTTCCCGTCGTCGCACGATAGATTGAAATTCATCTGTAGGCAAATCTGCAGCCAGTCAGATACCCTGCTGCCGTCGGCAGCCCCCCCCTTCCTTCTGGCCAGGAAACCGGCTGTCGTCCAGATTGCTGATAACCACATGCTCCTTCATTTGGCAATGCCGTATGTAAAGGAAACGCCCCAAAGTAGACGGGCCTTGCCGGGACGGTATCTTCAGGCCGGTGAATTGCTCAAGCAGCAGAGAGGTTCCCCGAAGCCACGCGGAAGCAGCCATTCACCAGCATCGCAGCGTTGCGCTCGCGTGTCACTCCTTGGCCGGAACGAGCCTCATCCGCCTAAAAAGGCATGATGTGTTTTCTCTGTTGGCCCGAAGCAAATGGGCGTTCGGGGGAGGCGTTGCCATGGCCTCCCGCCCTGCGAGAAACATCCGGCACCTGGGCGTTGACAACTTGAACCTGGGCATCGCGGCTTGCAGTAGTGACGCATTCTCCCCCCTCCCCAAACCCGCCCGGAGCTAGCTGGCCACTGGGATTGAGGCATCCCGAAGCCACAAAGCACCTGTCATGGCCTAGATGCGCACCCAATGCCGAAGGCGCGAGATGCAAATACCGACCGGCGCAATGTGGCTGCTACCGCCGGAATAATCTGTCCATTACCATATAGCGAACCCCGAAGCCAGAGCCAACGATGCTCCTCACGGCCAGAAGGTCGATCTCTCACTCTCTCTCTCTGGTCCTCAACAAAACGTCCAAGGAGAAATACCGAGACAGCTCCAGCAGCAGCAGCGGAATTTCGCCGCCAACGCTGATCTGTACGTGGGTGGAGATCTACCCATTTCTTTCCTACTCGGGAAACCAGGGCCACGAGCTTCTGGACACCGCAATTCCCCGATCGGAAGAGGGTAGCAATCACGGTCCGTGCTATGCCATGCCACAGGGGGGGGGGGGGGGAAACACGCCGCGTTTTTTCCTTCTTTTTTGGCGTAGGCGTTACTCTGCGAGCACCATGCAGGCAAAAACAGCCCAACTGTGGAGAGACCCTGCTGGAAACGATTGCGAGGAGAGCCCCGTTGCTGCACGGTGAAGGAAATGGACATCGACCCTTGGCATTCGCACATGGACCGCATTTATGCTGTGGTCTGTACCAACACATGATCTCGCCCTGTCCCTTTACCTGCCGAACAGATTCGGCACAGTGAGTGAGCAGGTATTCGTCCGAAATCAACCAAATGTTTGCGTCGGGACTCATGATTGGTGCGTTCGCTTATGTGTGTAACCTCAAGTAATTATAATTACCCACACCCACCACCTCCTCCACCACCGGGTAGGCTGATAAGAGCATAGTGTAAAGTACAGGCAGGCTGGGTATGCATGTGCTTGGTTGCTATAAATGGGAATATGCATAAATTAATAATTCATCAGCTGTTGATGAAGTCACTCATCAATTTATGCCCCTAGCCTTCGCATTCCGTTTGCTACCTCCATGGCCTGATTTTCGTTAGTCCGACATGCCGTCCAAGAGGATATCCTTACCATTCACCATGCCGGATGTGTCAAGCCATGGTGAAACCTTCATGGGTTAGCACAGACCAGGCTTTCCCCATCCCTACTTGATTCCAGGTGTGTCGAATCGGCCACATCTCAAGCGCTCCCGACCACCGTGTTCGTCCCGGAAACGGCGACACACGGCGTCCCGACGGCGGAGTGAGAGCCCAGGCCAATTTCTTGGTTTGGTGAATGACGAGCCACCTGCGGAGCCCCTGTCATAATATTATTGCACGTGGCCAGTCTCTATAGGGCCCACTTCCAGAGGGACGAGCTGCTCGCACTCCAGACTTGGAGCGGCATGGCGTTCTTTCTACCCAGCCTGTCGGGTCCCGTGGCCCTTGCAAGCTGTTTGTTAGCACAACCATCTTACGTGGGTACAGATTGTGGTGAAGCCCTACCGTACCGTACCGTACCGTACCATACCATACCAGTTGGTGTCCTGCTGCTGTGCCCTCCGGTGCCTGTGCTCTGTTCTGCGGTCAGGCGGCCGACTCGGATCCTACGCGACACCAGCCAACCCCACGATGTCTGCTTTGCTTCTCCCCTCGCTCCCCTCGGAAACCCACTTGCACCTTGCAGAAGGCTTCCCCTTCTCTTGCAATCATGCCATGTGCCTCTGGGTGCATCTACCGCTGTCGTGCTGTGCAATTCCGAGAATAGATGCTGGTCCGCTTCGTATTGCCCGTAACTACGCCATTTGATGCCATGGGTCTCTCCGTCGGTCACTCACTCTCAACAAAGCCAATTTTACTCCCCGGATCTAACCTCAAAGCAAACCGAGGGGCCCGTGCTCTGACGCCCCCCTACCCGTCCAAATTGGTCACGGCCCGGGAGCTGCAGCCCACCAGGTTAGCTCTCGACGTGAGACACGCAGAATCTGGGCTTTCCGAAGACCTTATCGCAATCATCATTGCCCCGTGATAGAGGGATACCCCTCATTCTACGCGGGTCTGGACCCTCTGACACACTAGCTATGCGGCGGGACAAGGTCAGGCAGGTGGAACCCTATTGGGGAGACCATTTGGGGCCTGCTTCTAATATCGTGCCAGCCCGCCTGGGCGAGTCCGTGGATTGTGGGTGCTCGCGCCGAGGGGTTGAGTTTAACTCTTTTAGAACACATGGACTCTCAAGCATCGTGCTCTGGGGTACACCCTCGAGAAGGCTCAGATTGTAGACGTGACAAGGGAGCGACAAGTGCCGTGAAGTCACCGATGTTTGGGTATAAGCTGGCTGGCCATAGTAACAAGTTGTAGCTCTGATCTAGATGATTCATGAATCGAACCTCGTAGCTATTACACGGCTCTTGATAAGTCCTGCTGATGAGGCTGTCTAATGCATGCGATATTTATCCATGGCCTGGACTTAGACGGGCTTGTGACCATTTACACATTGCTGGTATCTGCGCGCACATGGACCGACCACATTGGGCAAGTTATTCGTATCCCAGAGCTACAAGGGTGATTCTCAACGTACAGTATACCTGACACCTCATCTAGTGAGAGCCCCCGGGGGGGGGGGGGGGGGGCGCTGCTGACCCGCTTATGACATTGCAGGTTTCATGATACAGAAGAGAATGTACTCACCTCTGTAACTGAACGGCCCAAGTGCGGCATCGACTATGTACTAATTAGGTCTCCCCACCGGCCTCTGCGTCTTGTCCTACTAGGTCGAGCTAGTAGGAAACAGGGGACCGCCTCATTCCTCACGTCCAGGATTAGGCCTTGGTTGCCAAGAGACCATCAATATCGACGTCGATCCATGCAGTAGGCTGCGGGGCAGGTTGACGTCCATGTTCTATCTATGCACGCAATGCGGACGTCCATATGGTTTGTGCGGACGTTGCCTAACTGTTTCTCGTCATGGGAAAATGTCTTCGATGTGCAGTAATACTATTGGACCAGCATGCTGTGAGTAGTGCTGTAGTGTAGCCGTTTCGGACAGCCCTTCTTTTCGCAAGATCGGGTCTGGCTGTTCTCCCAACAATTGTCCGGTCTACCAGCACCGTAACTTGCATCATGCACCCTCCCCATGGCTACAGTAGAGCCAGCAACTCTGACCTCAGCAGCAGACACTGATATGTAGATCGCAAAACATGATCTAGGCATGAGTCTGCGACCTACTGTATTACGCAGAAGAGATGAATGTGTGGAATGCTGCCAGTTGAAGTTGAGCCCCCAGCAGGATCAAGATGCCGTGGACAATTTGCCAGGAAATATTCACCAGGTTTGGGACGAAACGGTCGATCGTGGTCATCACAAGCAGTAATGAAATCCCCACATCATATTCACCTAGCGGCGCCAAAGACGAAGTGGGTGACTAGTTGTAGCGAAGCCCGAGGGGCGAAAGACGAGGGATGAGAAGAAAAATGCAAAGCTTGATCCCTCATCACATACTAGAGCGATTGTTGTTGCCATTATAACATTCGCATTACCTCCACAAGGCAAGGTCTCACGCTTGGCGTAGCGCAACAGGGGCAAATACATCCTCGTGTCTTCCATGTGCCAAGATCCAGAATGGTCCTCTGCCCTTGCCGCATATGTGAGGCCTTGTTCAGCTATGTTGGAGAATCATCCTAGAGAATGGCGCGTGACTTCTGATCAGGCCGATGAGCTGGAGACTGAAACCTGATGTTTTCAGGCTCTCGCTACCTTAACCGGCAGGCATACTCCTTCGGGCGGAGCGAACCTCCATGGGCTGTGGATGTGTCTAAGATAGCGTGGAAGTGACGAGCATTGCGTGTTGTAAGACAACAGCCACCCCACTGATTTAAACTAACGGTCCACGTTTTGCCTGCGCCCAAGACCTGGTGCCAAAAGTTTAGTGCCAACGGATGCCTTGGAGATGTTAGCGGGAAAACGGGATGTGTCAATCCTAAGACATGAGAACCGGTTGAAGCCTTGGAACAAGGGCAAAGAAACAAGCCGCTTCAGGATCTGCTTGCGAGGTTGTAGCACCTTGTCTGACATGCGCTGATATCAAGAGATGCGCATTGCCATGGAATTCTCGAACTTTGTCGCATCGTGCGAAGAAGACGTATTTGGACTTGTCTTCTAGAAGCCGAAGTGCAAGCTGGTTCATGTGGAATTGAGTATCTTACTCAATCGCATGATGAAGCTCAAAAAGAAAGCCAACGTGTACGAGCCGCCGCCTTATGACCTAGGCATTTCACATGCCGCGTGACCTCGAGTTCCTTCAGCGATAGAACGGGGTGGGCTGTGCGTAGTGAAGGAACTGGTGCATTCATCGACAAGCACTGTGCACGCAGCTTGTTGAACGGCATTGAGTTGAGCCGTCTTGTAATGGGCTTCTGGGGCGGGCCCGTGGTTGAACGTGACAACCATCTCCGAGGCTTTCACGCCGACAAGCATACCTTGCCATCCGGGTTCCAGTACGTCAGTGCGTGAACAAGCATTTCAAGGTGGTACGAAATCCAGATTCCCCTATCCAGAGACAAGGCAAAAGCGCAGATGCACGGGCGCGTACCAAGTCGTGATGGCGTTTTGCGACAACGGTAGATCGTAGAGGCTTAGGCAAGGTACCGGCGTGTAGGATGTGGAGATGCATCACACTCGTCGAAATGGGTGGACAGGACCCCAAGGTAGGGCTCGACCATCTCATTTACCGACCTATGAGGCGTCTGCGAGGCGCTGTCACTGCAGCGGCGACGCCGATCGTTCCCGTTGGGGGTTTAATCATTCCCCGGGAGCCAATCAACGCCAGGAGCTCCTCGTTGGTGGCGTGCATGCTGCCTGGTAGGGAGCTGGAATGTGGGCTATTGCCTATTTACCACTTTTGTGGTGGCATAAGGCCGGCGGCTGCGAGGGCGAAAGCAGCATAGCATGCCTCTCTCCTGGTGCCACTTACCGTGTCGTCGAAATGCAAGGTTAATGAAGCGGGAAAGCTCGGGTGCAAGGACAATGCGTGTTGGAACGGGGAAGAAGAAATTAGCCATGTACGCACGACTGGCGATGGGTTTGCTACAAGGCGTACGGAGAGTGCCAGGGTGATTGCCCTCAGCATGACCAGCTATCAGTTCGATGTTTATGGACGCTTATGGCGACTGTTGACATGCCAAGCAAGTAGGTTGTTGCGTAGGTTTGATCTTCGGACGACATGAATGATGCGACTTGCGGGGGCGTGGGTCCAGTCTGCCAACGAGCCGCTGGGACGGGAGATTCGCAGGGCTGTGCGCCCGGCCGCACATGGCATGTATCGCACTGATTACCGCTTTGGGAACAGGCGGCAGGGGGCCTGTTCCCATACCCGGAGAACGGAGAACAGAGTGCGTCAGGGTGCTGGGTCTCCGCTTGGGTAGCCTGGCGGGGGCCGAGGCAGGGCGAGGTTGTTGACGACTGGGGAGGACCCTAGAGAACAGGGAGAACACTGTTTAAAGATCAGACTATAGTGGAGGACAGAGGCAGGGTGACCAGGGGGCGTGAGACGTGCATCGCAGGGGTCGAGGAGATTTTAGTTCAGTGCTACACCTTCACTCGGGCGGGCTAATGAGGCCTAAATGTGCCAGCTTACTGTACGTACGTGCGTGCGATGCTGTCCGAGGTAGAAGCCAGGGCCATCCCAGGTTCATTGTCCGCGGGGGACGCGTCGAGCCAACTCGTCAGGAACTCGGATGCAAGAAGTTGGTCGGATGAGATGACTTGAGCCCCAAGCACACGGCTCGAGATCAGATTGCGCACGAGGCTCTGTGATTGGCCTGGTGTGAACGCCAGGTCGCCGAAGTGCGATAGGCGTCGGGATCTCGTTGGCAGTGTGATTGGATAAAGCGTGTGGGGAGAATGAAAAAGAAAAAAAAAAAAGAGTTGCAGTGAGACATTGGGTACAGGCAAGGGAGCAGTCGGACCAAGCGGTGGAGAGAGTGGGAAGGGGGTGCGTTGGGAAGCTGCTTGCATGTGCTGCGGTGCACCAACAGCGGCGGGAGGGGTGAAGTTAGCACTGACTTCTGGCACCTAGCTTCCTGGTCTGTGCTCAGCCCTACACGGGTGTGGACTACCCTGGACAGTCCTCAGCCACGCCCTAGCGCTGCCGTCTTCCCGCTTCTTGTTTGCTAACAGCACGTCCCCCCTTTTTGTGCTAGATGGGGGGGGGGGGCCTGCAAACCGCACCATCTGCTCAAACAGCAAGCAACCCAAAGGCATGGACCACCACACGCAAATCGAGGAGGATCAACGAGCTCTGCCGGTGGCGCGCGTCATGCAAACACGAGCATTATATCTCACTGCTTGACAGCATTCCCAGCAGCGGGATGTCTTATGTTCCGTTACCCTCGCGATATTGTCCCCTGGTGCTGAAAAGTAGGCTGACTGCATGTACACATCCCCAGGCATCGCTGTGTGGCGTGACATGAATTTCCTCCTGGCCTGACTGCCCGGCCTGGCCCCTCGACTGAGGCCGTCATAAAGCGTTCAGTAGCAGGGTTGGGGTATGTTGATGTGAAGCTCTTCCATGGCAAGGTCCTGACGCAAACGAGAGCCAGAAGTTCTTAGCCGATGTTACGGTGCGGTCCATCTGGGGGAAGTGCTCCTGGTAGGTTCCGGGTCATTAGGAGCTGCAAGACTGAGGCAAGGTTGCCTGGGTTCCTGGGCGAGGGGAGAGATAGAATCTGCACATATAGGCGGGAAGGGTCGGCGACGGGCGCAGCCATGTGGTAAAGGCGATCTGGCGAAACAATAACAATCCCGGGGTCTGACGCAAATACGACCCAACGATCTCACCGACCAAATGAAAGTCGTCAAAGGCAAAGCAAGCCCTAATCAAGCCTTTGTACGGTAGAGCATGGATCCGCGACACGCCCTTGCTACTGTGCCATATCGCCGGGCTTACAGATGAGTTTGCCAGTCCGCAGGCATGTTTTTCTTCTCTTTTTACGGCTCCTCCTCATCCTGGCCCCTTTCTCGCCGGTCCCAGGACAGAGGTAAGCCCATGCTGCTTGTTGCTTTTGGCTGATGCCTGCGCTTGTTGCTTTTTTGCCGGGTTCCCAGAGTGCCGACAATTTCATGATCGCCGCGCATGAGCGGCGGATGTGGTTGCTTCTGCTGTCGTGGATTACTTGTCAGAGCTTCTGGGCTCGGCTTCGAGCGTGGATCACCGCCAGGGTTATCGAAAGGGGCTGCTGAGGCGGACCCAGAAACTCGGATCCAGTGCCTAGTCCTATTGCGGCAACCATGATGCTGGGAGCGATCCTTTCATGATGCCACGAATCGTCCTGAGGGAATCCTCCTTGCACTCGTGTTGGTCGAAAAAGAAACGGTATATTTGGCGAAAGAAGTCTGTACAGTCGATCCTCGGTCCTCTGATAAGCGCCAAGGCTGCATTCAAGCACGATTCCTAGTGGTGTGTAGGGGTGCGGCATCGTCGCGAACCTTCGTTCTCGGACTGCCACGCACCGAGTCACATGCCGCTCAGCTGCAAGTCTAGTCTTTTCAAGTCGTGCCTGACTACAGAATGATAGAGGTCCCGGTGAGACGGTACGTGATTGGGGACAGGTGCCTTCGCACCGTCGGTGGCCGAGTAGGGCTGAGCGGGCGGTGGCACGTCTTTGCATGCACATGAGATGACTACGGGTGGGCGTCCTAGGGTGAATGCCTTTCCCTATGCGAGGTACTGCATTACTCCGTATATGGAATCCGAGTCAATACGACGTGCAGTAGACTGGGCGGCGCCGCCCACCAAAATTTCCCGGTCGAGCCTCCATCCCCTTTCCCGAGCCTCGACTCCTTAATCCTGACTCCAACCACGGCGCTCTGTAATATTGTGCCTGAAGACGCCGCCCATGCTGCGAGTTTGCCGGAGAGCAATTCGTGGGGTATTCGCTGATTGCAATTGATATCGCACTGCAGGCTCGATTGGGAAACACACGAGATGCCCGAACTGGCACCGTGGGAGATCTCATGCCTGGGAATGGGGTCGATCAACCCATGGATTCGCCAAGGCCGCGACCGTGAGCCCTGATTTCGTGGGCCTGGGGAGCTACCATACCTGGTCTGCCGCATCGCGGATGCAATAACAGACGACATTATTAGTCGAGTTGCACCCGAGTGCTCGGATCCAGGGGCCCCTGTCGCGATGTGCTCGACTAGGGTCCGTCTGGGCTATGGGGAGGGGTGGACAGCGGGTTTCTCAGTCAAGCATTACCCTGTATCTGACCGGCCACCTAGCCACAGAGATGACAGATTGAGCAGACGGCATTCCCGAAAGGCGGGACCCTGAATGAATAATCATGGGGAGCGGAAGGACGGATAAGAGCTGGAGCCTCCTTGTGGCCCAAACCATATGTTTTCATGGTGTTGGGGCCAGATTGGTTGGGGTGATCAACGAAAAGGCATTTGTATCGTCTTTGTTTCAATATGTGAAGCTGCTATCCGTACATCTTGGGCAAATCTTGCCATGTATTGGGATTGTACCTTGTTGTTTCGCTTTACGTATTATAATATACGCTGATGGATCTGCGGCCGATATGTTCATCCCTTCACCGTGACGTAGACCACTGCTGCCGGCAGCGTGCCACGAGGCTTCCACTTTCCCTGCCATGATAAAGGAAGACGGTGATGCATTGCGTCGTATCGACCTGGTACGCTATTTGTGGACATATGGTGACGATACCTAGAGTAGAGGGGTAGATTAACTGGGGCCGGGGGTGAGCATATCTGACAATCTGAACAGAGATGATGATGGCCCTGATGTGAGCTCCTGCCATGAATGTGTGGAGAAGGTAGGTACAGCATAGTGATAAATAAAGTAGGTACGACAGGCCAACAGAAGCCTGCCGATTAGACAGATTGATGACTGCAGCAATGTGTTGCCATTACCAAAAAGCACATTGTGTTTTCTTTTGTTCATCTGCCCACCCTACTTGGCGTCCCGACCAACCTGTTCTACCATGCATGATTTGATGCCTCGTTCCCCGGAGTTGATTTTAGGTCCCCATTAGCCACAACTACCCGTGGCACACACGGGTCGCGACCCAAGGGAAAGGGCGCTAGCCTCGGGATCTTCAATATCCGGCAGAAGTTATACAGATCGAGGCCACCTTGTCATAACCGCCCACGTCTTCGCATCAGAAAGAGGAAGGACTATTCGGGAGCGGTAATCTTGTACTAATGGTGATGGGCGGCGACCGCTAGGTACCGGAAGCAAGACCCGCCGAGTAGTGCTGGGATCACGATATGGCGATCTGCCCACTGTCCCGCAACGTGCCCGATGCAATGCAAGTTGTCTTCCCTCCTCCAGGGGCCGCAGTCTTGCCTTGGCACAGAGGCGGGACGAGCAGAACGCACCGCAAACATCGCGTCCTGCACAAATCTTTTTTTAAACCAGCGAAATCAGCGTGCATTAATGCACTTTGCCTTGTGCCTGTCCGCACTTGTGCACAGCCCGGGAAATGGGGGACGCCAACCTAGCCTCGTAACAGTGGAGCACAGGGATAGCCAATCAGAGCAGGTGTCCCCACGATCAGTCGATACCAGAATGGGTTAAACCTCATCAAGGCCTTGGGGTCTCGACGGTGTCCAATATCAGAAAGAGAGGGCTCCATTGATGTCGTTCAAGGCAGAAAACCTCTGAATCGTGCGCCCTTCAATCTCCCCCAAGGCTGTCCTCGCCCGTGGTTGGTCTCGAACGGCGGCAGAGCTAGAGATGGAACTAGACTCGTGGCGTTTCTAGTCAACCTCACTCTAAAGCAGCCTCTCGACGCATTCGTGGAGCTTAACCCTGCCGACAGCCACTTGCTAGCCGCGCCGTTGAAACTAAGTGAAGGTGGAAGAAGGAAGATAGCTCAACGGTCCTTGGTGGGGAGTCGCAGGTTGACACACATGTCGAGGAGAGGAAGGCTGAACTGTCAGTCCTGAATGCTGATTGGACCCCTCGCTGCAGTGCTTGGTTCAGAATCCAGTTGAAGGGTGCCATGCTCTCTCGGCAGGGGAGGGGGGCAGGTGCACGCACTACTGTGTGCTGCTGTGTCACCCCACCTATCGACATCATCAGTTTTGCGCCGGGACGCTGTCGAACTGACCAGCAAGGGGCTCGTAGCGTGGTTCCGTGATGAAGTTTGCTCGGAAAACGGTGCGTGCCGTGGGAGTGAGAGAAAAGGGGGTCGAGGCAATCTTGAGAGAAGCCTAGCGCCGAGGTCTTTGCACGCGGAAAACCGTGTGAGCCTGCCCTTGCGACCGCCGGAAACCTTGTTTCGACGAGAAACCACAGCTTACACGGACACTCGACACTAAATGTGGTGGCTTGGTTGATTTGGAGCATGTTCAGTCTTACCACATAAAACTTGCTTGGAATGCAGCACATCACGCACACGGCTTGAATAACAATAATCTCCAGATCACGGTACATGGCACAACGTCGTGGTCCGATGGGCACAGAGGGCCTCTGGACGCAGTTTCGCGGTGGGGCCCTGGCGTGGAGAGATGCCCATCAAAATATGCTGGTTTGTTTCGCACAAAAACCATCCAGCATACGGTCGCCCTAACCGGGGGATCGGAAGATGAGCTAGGCTGCACGAGGAACTGGCGCGAAGGGACCGGACTGGTATGCCCAATATCATTCGACGACTCTGCCCCTGACATCAGCGGCCCACCAGCACACGAATTACCGTATTGGGAACCGAAAGTTCTGACCACTGGCTGTCTTCCAGTCTGCCCAGGCACAGACAGGCACACCGTCCCCTACAATTGGTGGTGGTGGTGGTGGTGCATACCACAGGCCACAGGCTACAGGCGACGGGCTACACGGACACATGGACACGCCAAGACCCAGGCCTCGGCAACAGTTGGTCTTGCCGCCGACTCGCATCATGATTGGATGAGGTGACACAATGACGGTAGGTGCTCTCTTTTCGAACTGATGGTCCTCACACGTTTGGTCTCGTGCTCCTGGGGGGGGGGGGCGCCGCCTGTCTGTCTGTCCACACTGTAGGAAAGACGACTGTCGCTGTCCCACGTTTTGAAGCCCGCCATGTCGCCAGATTGTACCCACTCGCCTGTAGCCACAGCATGCATGCACATAGCCGTAGCCAAACCCATAGCCATAACCGCAGCACGCACAGCACCGCAACTACCGGCTCACTGCACTGCACCGCAACGCACGGCAGCAGCGACGGCAGTGCCGCCGAGGGTAAAAATATCTCAACTCCTGCCAGCACCTTACGGACGGCATCTACCCTAAGGCAGGTGTCGACCTCATCTCAATGCAACTTACGGTAGCACCTGCAAACTACCGATTGATGGCGGCAAGCAGAAGCAATACCGGAAGGGAGCAAGACAGGAAGTACTCCGCATCTTGGCCACAAAGACTCTTCCATCGTACGGTATTCTGTACAGTGCAGTTCCTACAACAAACTATTCACCGTATCAACATTCACTAACGCATCCATCCATTCATTCATTTATTCATTTATTCATTTATTATTCCCTTTTGTGCCTCCCTTACCCCACATGGTACGTGGATCTGGTTGGTCCAATTATTGTGGGCTTTGTCTCGCGGCCACGATGCTTCGCTCATCTCCGCCTCGGGCTTGGACCCCACGCAGATGGTCACAGCAAGACAACATCAGCGAGATCAAGTCACGCACGAGGCTTGTTCATCAACAAGCACGAGAGAACTGGACTGAGACATGCTATTACGGGCAAGAAACCCCAGAGAAAGGCGACGGGGCCCTGCACTCTGCGTGTCTGAGACGATCCCGGGCAGCAGCCTCGAAAAGGAAAGGTAACGAAGTGCCAGTGCCTTGTCTACTTTAGGGTGCGTTCCTGCTGCTGTCGCCCAAGTCGAGTTGGAAATTGGGGCGGGATTGACAGCAGGGGTTCAGAGAGAGCCCCAATCATTGTCGGGACTAGCTCGACAAGAACAGAAGAAACAAATAAACAGCATGACAACACCCCGTCATGAAAATCCTCAATGGGCCAGGCTAGGGGGGGCTTGGCCGGCATCAGTGGGCCAAGCCAGCGAGTTGTCATTGCCATTCCTGGCTCAAGACCAAGAGTCAAGACCCAAGACCAACACCAAGCCCTTTCCCTCCCCCCTCCCCCTCCCCCTAGGCTCCACCACTGGGCTGGGCGAGGCTTTGTTCATCGTCAGGGAGAGCGCCGACGAGGATATGGGCAGGGGCTGCAAGCAGGGGTCACGACAAGGACATGGGCCCTCAAGATGGATGTGTCCATGCCCATGATCACGACTGCAAGGATCCCACGGACTACTGGCAGCCCATGGCCCACGGCATGCACGCCCTTCCCCCCCCCCTTCCGCAGGAGCCTCGAGAAAGCTACCGCTGGTCAAGTACTGGCTACTCTCTTCTCCGCCATGCTGTCAACTGAGACAGCCCCTGCTTCTGCACGCATTCCGACCTCTTGCGACGCCTTCCACCACCATCATTGACGAGATCCGGTGTCAGACTTCGACGAGGTACCGGCTACCGCGAGACACTTGTACCTGTCGTCCCCGTCCAGCCGGCAACTGGCGACCTGTACTCTCCACACCAGGATAGGGATCGCCCTACCCCTATAGTCTCACCCCCCGTTTCCTCGAGCGCAACTTCCAGGTGGCACCCCCCTCCCATCTTTCCTTTTCCCGCTCAACTGAGGCCTTTGGCAGACCAGTCAACCACCTGGGTTCCGGAAACTTAGTGCGGACTGGAAGGCGCGGTGCGTGCCCCGGCCTCCGAGGGCTTGTCTCGGTGCGGTGGGCGTGGGTGAGAAATTCGAGGGTGTGCACCTGGGCGCGGGTTCGACAACCTTCGGGTTTGGCCTGTGCAGTAACCCAAGTCGACTGTCTCTCGCACACACACTCCTCCACACCCCCTGGTCCCCAGTCGAGGCTGGCGCTCTACCATCTGAGCGAGAGGGCGATCCGCTTGTTGGACCCTGGCATAGATGAGTGCTGTGGGCTATATCTACAATCCAACTCCCCAACTCATCATCCGATCTTCAGACCAGAGTCACGACCATATCCAAGGAGCATCATCATCAATACCCTAATCATCGCAGTCCTCTTTTACACTCTCTTCATCTGCGATCATTGCTTCCATCCGTTTGCCCTTCCAATAATTATACCAACCGCGCCCCCTTCCACGAACACCATCTTGGCTACATCGCCTCCACATTGGTCCTTGGACAACGAAGCACACGGAAAACCCCCCAATCATCAACGCTTCCTACATCTTCAATCGAGGAACCCGCCAGATAGCAAACACGAAACCAAGTTGACGGGGCATGAAACAGTAGCTACCAGTAAGCTACATGCGACGAATGGGGAATTCAGGATCCCTGGAGCTAACACGAAATTCTTGCGAAGTAAGGTGACAGTTCAGTGCAGCAACGCTGCCTGCCACCGCTCACGGCAACCCTCATCACCCTGTTAACTCTCACACGTACACATCCGCAATGGCCTCCATGACGGAACAGCCATATGGCATGTATCAGCAGCAGCATGAGACTGACCAGTACGCCCGATATCCCGACCCAGCCCAGAACGTCTTCTCGTGCGGGCCATCAGACATGAGCATATCGGCGGACGCTTTTGGCGCCTACCAGCGACCCAGTCACGATGCCTATCCTACCACCCTCGGGTTCGAGCCTTCTCTGTTCGCAGAGGCTCCCAACTACCTCCTCAACCGCACGTCTCCAGGCATGTACCCCGAGGACGGTGAATTGAGACTATCTTCATCCAGCCTTTCATCTGCTCCCTCTGCCACTTCTTCCGCCATCAGCTCTCCTCAGTCTCACCACGGACAGATGGGTCCTCTTTCCGACTGGAGTGCCCACCCTTTGGATATCCAGCCCACCATCGTTGGCAATGACTACGTCGCCAATCACGACTACTCGGGCTTTCACAACCCTGGTATGGAGGAGCTCAACTTCAACTTCGTAACAAAACAGCCAGGTTTTGTTGGTGAGTTTCCTGCAGCTTCTTCCGTCGGCTCTCAGCCACCTAGCCCCGGCCACCACTCTTCTCTTACTCCCATGTCTCTCACGCCTCTCGCGGTTTCTACTTCCATCTTCCCCAAGCCTTCGATGGACACTTCGAATGGTGCCTCTGTCTTTTCTCCTCTTTCCGGCCCTTCTTTTTCTTTGCTATCCTCTGAGACATTACCACACCTGTGTCGTCCCGCCACCAATCATGGCAGGGTTTCCTCGCCACGAACCCCCAGAGCCTCTTTTCATCACACTGGCGGGCATTTTTCAGCCCCTCTTGACTCTTGTTGGTCACGTCCAAACCTTTTCCATTATCCAATGTTGGCAAAACCAGCTGCTAACGGTTCAACCTTGACAGACCCATCCTTGATTCACCCCGAGGCGAATCGCCCTCCATTGGGCGTGCCTCCGTTCGAGCCGCACTTTCAGCATCCCACCCACCACTACCCGGTTTCTCCTTCGGCGGCTTCCTCCTCACCGCAACCTCCGATGCTGCGAACCAGCAGCGCTTCGCCATTCCACCACAATGCCGGCTTCCAAAACACCTTCAACGCCAGCCCATTCTCCGCTCCCATGGACTCTCACACTCGCCGTCCCAGTGTCACTGCCTTTATTTCACCGACGTCCAACGGAGATTATCACAGCGGGGACGAGACCAAGGAGAAGCAGCGTTGCACCTACCCTGACTGTGGCAAGACCTTCAAAGATCTGAAGGCACACATGCTCACCCATCAGACCGAGCGGCCCGAGAAGTGCCCAATTCAGACGTGTGAGTACCACGTTAAGGGGTTCGCCAGGAAGTATGACAAGAACCGTCATACCCTGACGCACTACAAGGGCAACATGGTTTGTGGATTTTGTCCGGGGTCGGGCTCAGCCGCCGAGAAGTCGTTCAATCGTGCCGACGTTTTCAAACGTCATTTGACTGCTGTCCACGGCGTCGAGCAGACTCCACCGAACAGCCGCAAGAAGACTTCGAATGGTCTGGGCGGCAGCGGCAAGAAGCTTTCCGGTTATGCTCCTGATGCCACAGGCAAATGTAGCACTTGTTCACAGACCTTCTCCAATGCTCAGGACTTTTATGAGCACTTGGACGACTGTGTGCTACGCATTGTTCAGCAGGAGGACCCTGCCGAGGCCATCAATGCCCAACGTCTTGCTGAGGTAGAGAACGACAAGATCGTTCACCAAACACTGGAGAAGAACAACCTGCCCACGACCACTCAGACCACGTCCTTTGCGGAGGAGGACGATGATTATGATATGGCGGATGAGGAGGATATCGAGGAGACTTCTCGAACCTGCTCGCCAGCGACCAAGAAGAAGACCAACCCAGCGGGTGGTGTTCAGAAGTCGCGTGGCCTGACGCATTCTCGTGGCGGTGTCAACTTGGCCACCAAGACGAAAGGCCGCAAGCACCGCCGAGATTATCCTACCTCGTGGGGCTTTGATAAGGGTCGTATGACCATGAAGAAGAGGGTGATGGCCGTCTTTGATGGTCCCCGTCGGCTTGCTAAGGACGACATGATGCTGTGCACCGATCACGAGGTGCGCATCAGACTGGCGGATGGCAAGTCCTACATCACCGATCTCGACGTGCAGACGCTGAGACGTGCCGAGGCCTTCCACAATGCCACTGAAGACGAGAAGGGTCCTTGGATCTCCGATGATCCCACTGAGGAGCAGCTGAACGAGATGCGGCAGATGCTTGCTACCAGCCCTGCGAGTGTCTAGAGCCAAAGCCTTGTCCTACTGTGCACAACATAAACACTGACGTATACGAGATGTTCCGCATATTTGGATGGGATTTATAAAAAACCACGACTTTAGAAGCATGGAGGTAGGCGTATGCGAACTGTATTGGACAAATGACCTGGTAAGGTCTACGACAAATGGATGGGAATGCCTTGATGGCTTTGATGACTCTAATGGGCTTCGTGCCCGAGAGTTGGACGATTTGATACCCTGTGTTTTCTTTTCTTTTTTTTTTCTTTTTCTTTTACTCGCTTCTCTCTTACCTTCTCTTGGCGGATGTCTGCGGTGGGAATGTCATGCTCTGGGTGTTGGGAGCATAGTACCATCGATCGAGGAGTCATCATAACTCTTAATCTGTGCTCACTGGGAAAGCCGGGGGAACCGACACCATGTACAACCTGCATCTGACCTTGTGGCAGATGCAAATACTCTGGCCGTCGCACCAATGGTGGTGGTGCTAAACAATCAATCATAATGATAACACTTGGAACCTAGAACAGTCCCCTGTGCCTACTCTCGTGTGACTGCTTCCATCCTTTCGTCTGATCTTTGTGGCTTAATTGATGTTGTAGACTTTGTCGTTGTGCTTGACTAGCGCAATAACCTTTATA
>KL660655.1:7694-57479 GCA_000732775.1 Stachybotrys chlorohalonatus IBT 40285 | reverse complement strand
TGTCGGACTGCAAACGAACGCTTGATTTGTTCTCGCCATCCGTCAAGAAGGTTGTGACTGAGTTTATTCTGCCGACGTTTCTTCTGAAACATCTGTCTGGGCCGGATTGTTGCTGGACCAGGGACCCATACGACAGCCGTGTATCTGCAGCACAACGACGTACGTATACGCCCACACGCGCCATCCTCGGCTTCTCCCGTGTCTTTCGCTATGCTGCCAGATGCGAATGAGACCCGGCCCGCACCACTGCACAGCCACAGCCCCGCGTCGAGCACCAGGGACGGTTACAGCAGCACGGCGACGCCGAGCACTCGGTCGTCTAGGCGTCGCCGCATCTAGACCTGGCGGACCCCGTGGGCGAGACGGACTGCCGCCTGTTCAGCCACTATCTGTGGAACGCGTCGCCGCGGCTCGTCGAGCTGGCGGAGCGGGGACACGCTGGGGTCGAAGCGCCGCCGGGAGGAGGAGGTAGGGGACGACATCTCGACGCCCTTGGTCGCCTCCCACCGGCGTGGCCACGACCGACCATCGAGGACATCTGGGAGAGGGACTGTGACGGCGTGGAGAGGGAGTAGACGGCGACACACGTGAAGGAGGATGTCATAATGCGCAAGAGGTGGCTTGTCGTAGCTGTGCTGAGGAGGTTGTGACGATGGCCCCCCCCTTTTTTTTTTTTCACCTCCCGCCGCGATGGTGGGCATGTGCGTGTAGATACGTGTCGGCCATGTCCATTATAGAAGAAACGACAACAACACCAAATACCTTGGACGGATACCCTGACGCAGCAGCTTCCATCCCCCAACTATATACCTCCCGCACGACCCAGCTCCCACCCTGATAGCCTCCCTCAGCTGAAAATCAGCAAGCCAGCCCGCCGATCCCCCAAACCCACAGGAGCACCCGAAAAGCCCAAGCGGCAGCCATCGACAGACCCTTCGTTTTCAGCTCCTCATATCCCCCCCCTCTTTAAAAGAGAAACTCCTTGTCCTCTGATTGGGCCATGCCCATCCCGCCCCGTGCCGTCACAGCTGAGGATCCAGCTCCCGCCTCGAAAGCCAAATAAACAAGCCCCATGCCCGCGCACTGGCGATGATCTTGCGACGGATTTGCATCACCTGTTGGGCTTAGCAGCTGGGGTCCGCCTGGGGACGCACGCATACGTATTGCCTTTCCAAGCGGCTTGTGGCTGATGGTGCGGCACGCCAACACGGCGCCGAGCTTCGCGGCTGAAGGCGCTAGAGCCGTCAACTTCACCTATTGGGACTCGTCTACGAGAATCACACGGGACAAAAGGTCCCGCCAAGGCCTCATTTTCAAGGGGGGGGGGCTCTATTCGTAGTCTCTTGTTCTGTGCCTTCTATTTTGGCTTACCAAGCCTTGACGATACCGCCTTGCTCTCGCTTCATGCCGTCTCTTCCCCGTCTCTTCCTCTGGCCCCACGACACGTAGCTGAATCAACTAGTTGGGCGCCTCAATCGTCGGGCCCTTTTCGTCCACCTTGACCACCAAATCATAGCTGACTCGCAGGTTCTGCGCCCCGCTGAGAGCCCGAGTGACCTTGCTCTCGTGCCTCTCCCTCACTAGCCTGCGCAGCGCGCCCACGAGGAAACCGGCGATCACGTCGACCGACCACGAGTCGGGGATGAGACCAAGCACCTGGTCAATCTCGAACCAACCGCCGAACCGCTCGAGCAGTGCCCCCGTCTGCTCGACCCGGTCGCTGACGTCCTCGATGGCTAGGAACTCCCGCAGCACCGCGTTGAACAGCTGTCCCTGCTGCTCCACCGACGGCATGCTTTCCCGCCGCCCAGGTTGCGCCAGGTAGATGCTGCTGCCGCCACGTAAGCAATAGGACACGGCCGTGTCGTAGTCGCCAAGCTTATGCACCAGCAGCCGAAGAGCGTCCTGGTGGTGGCGCTCCCGTCCGGCCAGGATGATCGTCTCCGGCACCAGGAGGTCGCCAGGTAGTTTCGCTATGCGCCCTCTGATGGCTGCAACATCGAAGTTGTGATTGCCGCCCAGCAGCTGTAATAATCGGAGACGGCTCTGCCATACCTCGTCGTCTGGAGGAGCGTTGTCTGTAAGGAAGTGGCTGTACGTCGGCTTCGGAGCGCTGAGCGCCCTGTAGGCATCGTAGGTAGCCATGACTGCCTCGCGGCTCTGCGACGAAGACTCAAGATCGCCGACGACGACATCGAGGTAGTATGTTATTAGCTCGTTGACATGCGTCGTGTGACCCTTTCCAAATACCAGGTGCTCGAGGTAGTACTTGACGGCATTAGGTGCGTGCTCTCGCAGTATGTCGACCACGCGGGCCGGCTCGAATTTAGGAGCTTTGCCTCTGTTTTCTGTAAAGACCTGCACGCCGAGTTTAGGGTTGCGGTTGGCGAGCCAGACGCCGTATTCTTGAACGAGGCTCTGGTTGCTGATCTTGGTCAGGTAATCTCGCACGCGCTGCTCGCCTGTATCGCGGAGCTCCTGGCCGTCATCGCGCTCGCCTTCGACGATGCGCCGCCACGTCGCCAGCACATCACCGGCCATCTTCCTGCTCTGGTACAGCCTGCTCAGCACGTAAAGCCGATGGTAGCTCTCCAGTAAGTCGACGGCCCGATCGAAGCAGTCGACGCCTTTGTCCGCGACCTCGAACAGCTCTGACCGAATTTGGCCTCCTCTGCCCAAGCCCCTCGGACGATCCTGATCCAGCTCAAGAAGAACGAGAAGCAGAGCAGCGTCGACGGTGCGGAACACCTCAGTCTCGTCCGAGACACTGCCAAACCCTTTCATCTTCCTCCATGCTAGCAAGAAGCGTCGCAGAAAGAGCTTGATGCTTGGCTCAAGGCTCCCCATGGGATTGTTTGCTTTGCTCGCGAACTCGGGGCTTTGGAGAAAGGCGTCGGCCACATTCTTGACACCACCATGAATCCATATACCGCGACGTCCCTCTATGATCTCGTTTCGCACACCTGGAATGAGGGAAAGAATCACTCGCGGGTCTACCTTGCTGCCTACAACACCATCTTCCAAGGCATTCATCTCCTCGTCAGTGAGCTGCTCATCCTCGGGTGACACGAGCAGGCTTGTCAACAGAAGAACGCCGGCTTTCTGCCGTATGTAGCCAAAGGTCAGAAACTCCAATTCAGTAGTCGGCTCCCGTTCTCGGATTGATGCAAGAACGCGGAGCACGCCTTGCCTGTCTATGGATCCAGGCCGTAAACTACTAGCAGCGGAAGCAGCCTCAAGTTTGACATCTAGTTGAATGAGCAGCGGGTTTCGTACTGCCCACCATATTCGCCGTCCTGACCAGACGGCCAGCCGTGCTTGCGACTTGGCAAACCGCCTAGCGAATTCCTCTCCTTCTGAGTTTCGAGCAGCTTCCCAACCGTCATTCAGAGATTCGTCGTCTTGGGAGTCGAATTCTCGCTCAAAGAGCTCCTTCTCCTTTGATAATCGCTCTATTGACGAAGCTGTTGGGGAATCGGTGTTTCTGAGAGACAGTGTAGAAGCCGCTGCTGAGCCTGAAAATGGGGAAAACCTCCTCTGGCAGAGCGTTTGGACGACCTTTTCAAAATTTACCTCTTCGCTTCCTAGTAGTGTACGTAGGCCATATGATATAGACCTGTCTGCCTCGGGTGCTTCCAACCAATACCTCGTCGGAGTAGGATCGTTGATGTCCAGCCGTTGAATCTCAAGACTACAACATGGCCCGTCGTCGAGCTGTCTCGTCACGGAAGCGAGCACGAACCCTTCGTCCTCACCCAGCTGACCGGGGCGTGAGGAAGCCATGCCTTGAGACGAACTATCCACTACGACCTCCTTAGGGTATCTCTCAAATTGTAGGGGCGACCGGGTAGGATCGCCATCGAGATTCACAAACATGCCCAAACCTGGTTCCAGCGGACTTGTGCCGGTGACGACGAGGAACTCCTCTGGAGTTGGTGACACAATATGAGGTTTTAGAAAGACAGGCCGATGCTTTTGTACAGCATCCGATGTGGGAACCGGTGTGCTGGGCGCACCAGGCGGTGGCGAGCCGACCGCATCAGCTGGAGGCTGGGGACTCGACGATAGAGGAGGCGGGGTCCCTCCACGAAGATGAGGACTGTCGGTACCTTCTCCCCGAAGGATGTTGCCCATGATGGAAGTCCCTAGACTTGAGCTCCTCCCATGGCCTTGGCTTTGAAGATCTCGCAGCGGCCGATTTTGTGCCGACGAGGCGCTCCGTTGCACTCCATCCCCGGTACTAGCCACGAGGCTCTGTGCTTGGCCCAACTCTCCTGGCGGTGGCGATTCGTCGAGTGCAGATATGTTCATGAGGGGAATCTTGAGTTGCCTCTCAACGTCCAAAAGAGCATAGGACTTTGAGTCTGCCACGCACGCGATGGAATCCCGGCGAACCGTCAATGTGCTGCCGGCGAAATCAATTGTCTTCATAACACGAGCGGCACTTTCTGCAATATGAGCCACCCGTATGCGCCTGTTCAAGGACAGTAGCATTGCCACCCCGACGCCTCTGTCGTTGCCATCGTTCAAAATCGGCTCGTTGAGGTCGACTCCGCCTATCCAATTGCAGTTCTTGACCTGTGTAGGTCCTTGCGGCGTTTCGAAGTCTGGGCTCAGTTCGGGCAACGAGTAGAATGTGACAGTCCAATTGCAAAGCACGCATGCCTTATTGACTCGAGGCAGCAGGAGGATCTGCTGGACTCCTGGTCGCGAAGTCGCTGGCTCGGCGTAGCCCGGGGAGAGCCTCGAGGCAAGTATATAGACGGCATTGCCGGCCGGGTCAGAAGGGTCAGGGGGGATGCGAACGAAATGGAGGAGCTCCGAAGCCGACGTGCCGACGTATAAGTTGCAGTCTAAGCAGCCATGCGGTCAGTGAAGCTGAAGACAGCCGATACAAGGCAATTCCAATTGCTAACCCCAGTAATCGACACAGGTTATTTTTATATCATCCTGTGAGCCATCGGCAGAGAGAGGCACGTCGTCGAGCAGAGCCCGTAGGACATATGGGCCGTCTTCTTGTCGGAGCTGCTGAGCGAGGGATGGCGCGGGCTCCTCAGCGGAGCCGATCGAAGTCATGACTGAGTCGCAGTGCGCGGCATTATCTTTTAGCTGTCGTCGCTCGTATACGTACAATCACCGGCGAGCCTAGGTCATCTGCGACCACGCCACCATCATCAGCGCAGGAGGTTGACTTGGTAGCCTTGTCACAAGCTTGGAAGCCTGGTGGGCGCGGTTATGATGATGGCGCTGACGAGGCTGAGGTGGGGCGTCCAGCTGGAGACGGACTCCCAACCCCCTGTGGCGCTAACCCCTACTGCAAGGTACCTATTGGTTGGCTCAGGGAGCTCTCACAGCCGGTTTAGTGCCGGCGGCTTCGCAACTGCGAACACGTTCGTCTTTACAAGCCACGCACCAACTACAGCTCTACGGCGACCTGTCCCAGAACGACAAAACTATCCATCGGTTCCTGACGACCTTCTCCCGATCACTGCCGCTGCCACCGACACAAGTCGTGCGACGAGCGGATGGTCTCGTCAGAGCCTCGAGGACGTGAGACCGACTCCTTGAGGCGGCATGGCGGATTCGTTGGAAGCCGTCACGGCGGCGATCCAGGCCGAGCCGGCAAGCAACAATGAGCAGTCAGAGGGCGAGAACAAGTTTCAACATGCCATTGCGGTGTGGAGAAGTGCGTCTGCTTCGCCTTTCCCCATGGCCTGAGCCACGTCACTAACGAAATGCAACAGATCTCGACCTCAACACCCTAACTTCCAACCTCGACCACACCGCATCCGAGATTGTTGCATACCAGCGCGACTCGACCGTTCAGCGCAAGGACCTGGCGCAAAAAACAAAGGACTTTAGGAAACTAGACGATGCAGCCAAGTTGACCGAAGTCAAGGGGCTACTCAAGGGTACGCTGAGCTGAACCACCCTCTTACCACGGGTAACCTGCACTGTCGAGTTGAGCACAAGCTAAATATGTATAATCGCAGCCTACCAGACATTCATCGATCTGCTGACGAACCATTCCAAGTCGGTCAACTCGGCTTTCCTGCAGGCTTACACAGCGCTATCCGAGGTTCCGGACCCATATCCGCTTCTGGAGGCTTCGGTCGATTCCATGCTGGTATCGGAAGACACCTTGCCCAAACTCACTGACGAGAACCAACACCTGCAGCAAAGCGTGTCAAAACTGACCAAGCAACTGGAAGACACGGAGGCTAGGCTTCAGACCGAATGCACTGCTCGAAAGGACCTGGAGGACAATCTGGAGAGCCGAGTCAAGGAAGTCGAAACATCATGGAGTGCCGTTCTCGAGGAAAAAGAGGACAACTGGGTGTCCAAAGAGAAGAGCCTGGAAGAGAAGGTGGAAAACCAGGATCGCCTGCTGAACGAGATGAAGGCGAGCTACGAGGTAAACCAGCGGCTTGGCAAGGGGAGCGAAGATTCAGATGCTCAACGCGGCCGTGTTTCCAGTGCGGAGCTTGCGATGCTGAGTTCGGACCTAGAGCGGACAAGTGCGCGACTGGCGGAAGTTGAGACGAGGAACGAGCAGATGAGGCTGGAGCTGGCACATGCCAAGTCTTCGATACCAGCACAACCCGAGACTTCGTTGGAAGACGATCCTGGATACATGCGGGTGCGCTCAGAAAACTCGTCCCTTCTGCGCAAGCTCGATGCAGCCCGCGTGGAGAGGGACGCGCTCAAACGTGACCTCGACGCCAAGGTCAGGTCTGTCGAGCGAGAGGTTGCTCTCCTGAAAGAAGAAAAGGAGACCCTCAAGGCCAAGGTGCAGAGGTGGAGCGATTACGAAGACATTAAGCAGGAGCTTGAAGTGCTCAAGAGCATTGAGTTCTCCACCGGAGACGACGACGATGGTCGCATGCAACTGGAGGATGGAGGCGCCAAGGGCGACACGTTAGAGAAGCTTCTTTTGACGCGGAACAAGAAGCTGGGCGATGAGCTTACGATTCTGCGAGTATCGCATCAGGATTTACAGACACGCTTGGAGGATCTTCAGGAGGAGCTCTCGCGGACGAATGCTGAGCTGGAGAAGGCGCAGAGACTCAACGAGAAGCTGGAGAGCGATCTAGAAAACATGCAGGCCGAGGGCGCGAATGCTTTCCCGTCTGGCGCGTCCGTGGCGGGGACATACGTGACGCGTACGGCTGGGCGCAGAGGAGGACGAATCTCACCCACGTCGTCCATCATCAGCGGGATCGACCCCCGCGCTTCCTCGCTGGGAGACCGGGAGCCAATGGGGGGCGGCTCGGGCATTCTTCCCATGATTACAGCGCAGCGCGATCGGTTCAAGAAGAAGAACGGAGAGCTCGAGCACGACCTGGCGGAAAGCCATAGAACAGTGCAGCAGCTACGGCAGGAGGTGGCAGCGCTGCAGAAGGACAACCTGAACCTGTACGAAAAGACGAGATACGTGTCGACCTACAACAGAGGAGGGGCGACGGCGTCGTCTTCGTCTGCGTATGCGGCGAACCCCAACCCGTCGACGGTGTCGATGGGCGGAACGGGGAACCCAGGCATCGAGATGGACCGGTACCGCAAGGCATACGAGTCCAACATCTCGCCTTTTGCGGCGTTCCGAGGGCGGGAGTCGGCAAGGGCATACCGCCGGATGAGCTTCCCGGAACGGGTGGTGTACTCGGTGACGAGGATGGTGCTGGCGTCGCGGACGAGCCGCAACCTGTTTGCGGCGTACTGCCTGGTGCTGCACGTGCTCGTCTTCTTCTCGCTGTACTGGCTAGGCTCGGCGGACATTGAGAAACACGCCAGTAACCTTGGCTCCTCGGCGGCCGCTGCTGCTGCGGCGGCTGGGGGGGGCAGCCCACTGGATGGAGGGGCTGATCACGGGGAGTGGAAGGAAGATGGGTTTACGGGAGGGCAGTGATGACGATGGAGAGAGGCTCGGCTGTAGACTAAGAGGGTTTCGTTTTCCTGGACATGGAATGTATGATATGTAAGGGCCTTTCTCGGTTTCTCTTTTCCCACGGGACAATCACAGCAGAAGTCGTGCTGACTGTTTGGAGGTTTCACGTTGATTCGTTCATGAAAAGGGGAGGCGAAGTAGTTGATGGTCGGGTTACAAAGGACCGTTATTGCCTTGGTGTTGGACTCAAGCCTCTGCAGAAATTCAACCGCTACACAACAAGGATAGAATTTGACGACTCAAAAGTCCTCATCGGAAAATGCAAAATTGAACGAGGCCAAGCCTTTCTTTATCCCTTGGTACCCATACCCGCCCAGCTGAACGGAGACAAACGGCGCCACGTTGCTCCACCCCTAGACGCCGGCCCGCCGAGGCGACCCTCGCCTCATCGCGGCTGGACCAGTAAGACATGGCAGACCCAAGATCCCGTCCTCCCTCCCTCGTCTTTTCTTTGTGTATTCCCCCCTCCCGTATTTGACAGGGTGTGTCTGTGGGTGTGTGTGTGTGTGGGTGGGTGCCACGACGAAGAAGCCGGTCAGGCAGACGGTGGTTGTCCCGCGAGCCGCCACGACGAGGTTGGTTGGTTGGTTGCTATTTCGGATAGCCGCCCGCCAAGGATCCACGCTGGGGGGAACGTCGATTGTGGTGGGGCGGATGAGCTTGGGACGAACGGTGGACCGCAGCGGGGTGTTTGGTTTCTCGTCTTGCTGGGCTTGTTTGGAGGAAAACTTGTTTTGTTACTGATGTCTGAGATTAGAGAGAGATTCGTCAATTCTTAGCTCGTCTTGTTTTCCTGTTTGACTTAGAAACAGGAGGGGCATAACGGAAAGCTCTGTCTTGATAAAGGCAAAGCACAGAAGCTTTTCGGCGGCGCATCTCGAACAGAGGCAAAAAGACAGGGTGCAGCCAACAAAAACCACACCTCCGGATCCCCCCCCCCCTCTTCCTTCAAATATATCCACTGATTTTCCCCGTCCATCGCCAAATATCGCGTGGGCTCCCGCGGCACAGCTACCGATCTTTCTATGCGGAACAGAAGATAGACAGAGAGAGAGGGGGGGAACACGGTGCATCTGGGACCGGCATAGACTGGGTAATTCGGCCGCGAGCTGCCCGTTTGACGCTTTGCACGTGCCCTAGTCTACCTTCCGCAACGAGCCCTGTAGAGGAAGGAATAGATGAATTAGCCGCTCTGCCAAACCCCGACCCTGTCCTCATTCCAGAGCAAAGCACCCGCCAGCATGTCTTCTCCGGTCGTCTTCGTCTTCTTCTTCTTCCCCAATGGCACGACATGGATCTCGTCCACGCGCTCGAGGGCACCACATTCAACGTAACCCCCCAACTGCCGATCCCCCCCACATCCCATGCCGCCAATCAGCTTCCCCACAGCGCGCCTGGCTGCTTAACCGCCCAACCAACCCGTCCATTGGCTCTCGATGCTCGGTTTTGCCCATGCAACCGTCCCTCCCCTTGCTCGAGGACCCTCGATGGCAGCCGGGGCAAAATTGGCCCTTCCAGCCACGAGCCAATGGCCTCTGCTCGTCCGGCCACGGCGGGGCTGGTTTCTTTGCCGCCGGCTGGGGCATGGCGGCTGACTCCGGCGTAACCATCCATCATGTCCGTGTATATTAACCACCACCTCTCCCCAAGGCTCCTTGTACATGATTTTGATGCTACCCATCACCATTCCTCATCTCGAGATCTCGTATATCAAGCCCCTTCCAGGGTCAAGATCTCCTTTTTCTTTTCCTTTTTCCTTTTTCTCTCTCCTCTAGTATTTCTTATTTCCTAGGCTTCCTCCGTCTTTTCTTATATCTGCATAAACCGCCTGAGCTGGCCTTGATTCAACCTCCATTGAAATTCTCTGCCTTGTCTTGCTTGTTTTCAGATAGCCTCTCGATACCAAACATCCATCAAGATGCACTTCTCAACCTTTTTGCTGTCGGCTTTGGCCATGGTCGCTTCTGCCGCACCCACCAACCCCAGGGTCAACCTGGGAAACACCGTCGATGCCTCTGATGCCGTGGAGAAGGTGTCCACCTACTTCAACCTGTTGGCCAGCAAGGTCCAGTACGCCAGGGTCCTGAACAACGCCCCCGTCTGTGACCTGTCACGGGCCCAGATACCTGTTGGTGAGACAGCACCTTGATAATTCTGCAAGTACCCTTGGACTAACACCACCCAAAGCCCCCGAGGCACTACCCCCGGTAGCACCCGGCCTCCAGGTTCACCACGTCGCCGTGGGCCGCGGCACTCAGAACTACACCTGCGACACCAGCAACTCCACTGCTGTGCCGGCGGCCACTGGCGCCGTTGCCGTACTCTTCAACGTCAGCTGCATCGCCGCTCTGTATCCGGACTTGCTGGAAGCCATCCCCGGAATGGCCATCCATTTCGACGTCACTGATGCACTGCAGCTTGGTCCTGCCAGCATTGAGCCGTCGGGCGTCCACTACTTCACCAACGGCACCACCGCCTTCTTTGACCTCAAGACCGACGAGAACGACTTTGGCCACTTCTCGGGCGTCAGGCTCAATGGCACCGCTGCCCCGACGGCGGCCGCCACCGGCTTGGGTGGAGAGCGCGCCGTGCCTTGGCTGAAGCTGGGAGCCATCGAGGGCACAACGGAGAACATGAAGGAGGTGTACCGTGTCAACACCGCAGGCGGAAGCGCGCCTGCGACATGCGCGGGCATGCCTTCCACATTCGAAGTGCAGTACGCTACAGTGTAAGTCTCACCGCCTCATAACCCGAAGCAGGCCTGTTCAACAGCTGACATTTCATGTGCTGTAGGTACTGGTTCTTCCAAGGCGACCTGTAGTCGGTCACGAAACGATAAAAATGGCCCGTCAGGATGGACGTGATGAACATTTCTTCTCCTTCTTCTCTTTTATTTTTAGTCCGGTTTAATGATCGACATGGCGTTTTCTCTTAGCGATATCCAGAAGTGTCAATCGGATTAGTAGTGTTTTGTTCGTCTTGGCCACTGGTGACATGTGATTGATTTCTCATGACGATACATCTTTCTCGTGAATAGAGAGTCCGGCGCAATGATTCCAGTCCCGTTGTGCTATGGTCGCCAACCGTCCATTCACTGCTTGGCTCGGCAGGTCCAGTCCGCCAACAACATGTCATGCAACTAAATCCTGGAGGCCAATGACAAGCCAATTGGAAGGTGGAGCGGACACGGCTCCAATAGGCTGCCACTGCCCTTAATCGGCCAGCATCTCAGCGCATCGCCGCCTTTGGTGGCAGGGGTGCCTTCGCCTTGCTGCAAGCCTCCGGCTGTAACGTGGCGCGCCCGTCGCACGCGCACCGGCATTGGGGGTGGGAAAGGTGGGCGGTCCCAGAACGCTCCATGCAGTAGGAGAAGCGCAGTGTCCTTGTTTGTACACTTTGGCCTGGCGGTGGCGGCAAACGGTGAGCCCACGACGGGGGATGACAGCCTGGAGGTTGCACAGAAAATGAGGCTGTAGTCAGATAAGGCGGTACGGAGCCCTTGGGTGACGGTACGTATCTCGGCAAGGTACCCACCAGACGCGGGCGGCACCTGTAACAGCCCTTGACGTGCGGCACCGACCCCTGTAGCGCACGAGTACGCGGGGATGGGCGGGGACAGGGAAGGATCAGCCCGCATTTGCATGAAAATCGATGGAACGCTCCATCACAATTCCATGACGGTGTAAGTTGTCGAGTAGATACCACTGAACTGCAGGCTCGGAAAAAGTCACATCACCGTGTTGGAATAGTATTCCGTGGGGCTTTTGTGTTCCGATTCTGGTCCCACCAAGCGGCTGCCTGCATGTGCTTTACCTGAAGTGCCTCGAATCCTCGAAGCTCCCTCAATAAACCCCAGCGATGGTTTATGCTCGACCACATGCAAGCCTGTGCAATGAAGACCAAAACATTCAATGCAACTTGTCGGCCGCCACCGACGTCGCACAGCCCAGACGGGGCAACATGAATCATATGCCAGCAGAGAGCAAGGCTTGAAGAGAGCAGAGAAAAGCATCGCCTTGCCCTACCATACAACACCCCCCGCAGTTAGAGGGCTAGCTACTGGAGCTCTAGGCTTTTCTAACACAGCCTCTTCTCCCGCACATTTCCTACTTGATTGCATCCAGCACCTGGAACTGGCAACGTGTGAACACAATCTCCTTGTCGACCCATAAGTCCGTCTCTTCCATCTCGAGCTTCAATCGCCTCAGCTGGTACGTTTCGTGGCGTCGCCGCTGGTGCTCTCAGGCCCCACCACGCTGGGACATTTCACCATAGCTTCGGCTACCCTTGCTCAGGCACGCCGACTCGACCCACGCTGAGGCTTTACTTGGGCTTCGGAAGCGTCCTGTCGGTCCCTTCCAGCCTGGAATATATCTGTGTCATCATTGCCCTGTCCAGCACTCGTTCCTGGCCCGTCATACTTATTGATGCTGGTTGTTGTTCTTCGTCTCTGCATTCCGTCGGCTTGGAATTTAGTCCAGGCGACCCTGCTAGCCTGACCGTCGCGTCGGCCTGTCAAGGCTAGTATCTGATGGCTCTGAAACGGTCGACCCCGGATGGAGGGGATGTGCCAGACCTATACCCTTCCAAGATCAGGACCACAGCTGGAGATGACGCTGGGGCTGCCCAGCTGAGCCTGGCCCACGCTGAAGGTTCCCCACCGCGCAGGCTGCTGGCAGGTAAACCGTCCCGATCCTTACCTTGCCGTCCCAGACCATCGGTATCTTGTTTCGCTCACCTCTTTTTTTCTTCCCTCTCTGCACTCGCACATATGAACTTCCCCTTTCGATGCCGAGCTGACAATCGCCGCCGATGCAGAGACCTGGCCAATGGAGCAAATGCCAGTCGAAGTATTCAACATCATCCTCTCCTACCTACCACACGGCCAGATTAGAACCCTCCGGCTGGTTTGCAAGGAGTTCGAGTTTAAGGTCTCGGGCCAATACTTCCGCAACGTCGTCGTACCCTTCCGCCCCGAGCTCTACAATACCCTCGTCCGGGACGAGAATGGCGTCCTGCAAAATCCCACATCGCAACTCTTCGCCAATGGCATGCGCATATTCGAATCCTTCGGCCATCATATCCTACGCTTCGCGCTGTCGCTCGAGCTCGAGGAAGAAGCCCTAGCTGTTCCTCCCATCAAGGGTCTTCAACAAGCCATCCCCGCCTTTTGGGGCATCTATCGATGGCCTCACCAAAACTACCATCGATACACCAACCTAGAAGCCCTCGAGGAAACCGCCGACGAGACGCTTGGCATGAAGGAAGCGCTCAAGTGCTTAGCCAAGGTGAATAACCTCGGCCTGTGCTGCGATGCTGGCCTCGGCTTCCTATTGGGCCCCGAGGGACAAAGGCGTAAGAAGCCCTTCCGCCAACCGGTATTTACAAGTCACAACTGGCGACAGGAGCACCGCGAACCGGCCGGAGGACCTACGATCACTGTGGCAGACTTTAACGAGGCTGCCAGGACACGAAGGCTCATGCAGTGCAACACTTCGAGCAAATTGAGACGGCTGTTGATGGATAACATGCTTGCCGAAGCTGGTTACCAAGGAGAGCAGATACCCAAGGCCGCGCGTCTGCTGATGGACACGGAGGGGGTGACGTTGCCAAACATCACCTTTGGGGAACGAACAGCCCACATTTGCGCCTTGGTCGATAATGTCTTCCGGAGCGATACGATACGTGACGACTTCGGCGACATAGCCAGTCTTGATTGGCAACTTCAGGCTCTGATACCCTCGAGCCTGACAATGGCGCAGAAAGAACTGCTTCTCGAGCTTGAGTGGGCACATCGAGCAATGATCCAGTCCTTTGTTATCAGCGTGGTAGACAACGCCTTGCAGGGTTGCTTCGACAACGTAACCACCTTGACCATTGCGAAAATCCCCAGCTGTCATGTCCACATCCTGCAACGCGAATGTCTTTGGGCTAGCCTCCCAAACTTACGCAACGTGTCGCTAGGTGTACTGGCGGATTGGAGACGGATAGTCAAGGTTGCCCCGGGCATCATTGATGACTTGCCTGTGTCACCAGTCGAGTCGGTGCCCAAAGTCTTCGCCTTGCTCAGCGAATACATTGGCGCACAACCCAACATCGAGAGCCTCCATTTCGAGTGGATTTGCGGAGGCGAGTTTGCCCCAAGCACGTACCAGCGCAACCAGTACGTGCTACCTGCACCTTTTCTTGCAGATCCCGCGGCCATGGCCGAGTCCGAGATCATGGACAGGGTCTCCGACGCTATCCTGGATCTACCGCATGTCAAACACCTGTCGCTCAAGAACTGTTGGTTCTCGCCTCATATCATGATACAGGCCATTCGTCAGATGGCGCTGTCATCGCTCGAGAAGCTCGAGCTTGAGTCTGTGTCCATCACAGGCCCTCCTACCGAGTTGCACCAGCCGTCAGTCTATCCCAATGGGAACCACCAGCCCACTGTCACCCCCCAGCCAGGCATAGGGACCCTACTAAGTCTAATTCACCCGCCTCCGCCTGCTCAACCGTCCAATGCGTACATGACTTCGTCTGAACCTGCTTTGGTAGCCTGGTCCGACGGTTACGATGTAGCTGCTATGCACTCGGCCCCAAGTTTGATGTCGTGGGCCGGCATCATAGACCATTTTTCTCCTGGGATCAAGATCAACGATTATGTCGTTAACAAGGATACTTCAATACAGGCCCGGCAAGAGCACTACATGGAGGCATCAATATATATTCCCGACATCTCGGCCCTTTGCGTCGACGAAGACCGTTATGCACTCGGATGTTTATCCTTCAAATCCTGCGGTTACGTGATCGTCGATGTTCCCCGCATAGACAATTGGGCCGTTATGCCCCCAGGTGAAGAATTTCTCGTACAGCATGTGAATTTCAACCACCATTCACTGTCCATGATGTCTTGTAAAGACAAACTCTGCGGACGCATCTATTCATCCCTTACTGCCCTGGACCGCATTCTGCTGGATAGAATCTTCAGAATGCGCTTCACTTGGGAAAATATCTACGATGAGGACGTGGTGCAGGCTGCAAAGGATGATGGGTTCGAAGTCCCTGGCCTAGGACGGTTCTCGGGTACCCTTACGCAGGAAAAGTCGCTGCCAGTGGACCATGATGCCACAAAAGAACCACAGGGCGAACCCGATGACGAGCTCACGGAAAATGATGCTGATATCGCCGGCTCCGCGGCGGCGTAGCTAGCCGCACTGCAACTGTAGATATTCCTGGTGCAGTTCTCTGAGAGTGCTTGCACGGCCGCCACCATGCTCACTGGCGCTCTCTTTTTCTTCGCCCATTCTTCCCATCATGTTTCCTCCCACAGACGGGAGAAATGCATTACGAACACGACGAAGTAAAAAGACTGAAGAAGTCGGCACGTTGGCTTTGTCGGATCATTGCGCTTCGTGTTGATGAATGCCTTTGGCGATGCTCGACAAATGTAAGATAAGCGTGGATTGGCTTGCTAGGCAAGATTCGAACGAATGCTAGAATGAGGAAATTGAAATTTAAGCAATTTTCGGGAGGGAGGTTATCATGGGATATGAGCGATCTATTTGTATGGATGAGGTGATCAGCGGAAGAAAAAGCATGGGCGGCGGCGAACAGCATGCAATCAGCGAAGAAGCAAATCCATCAATGAAGAATATTGTGTCAATACCGTCGTGGTCCATCTCTGTCTTGCATGCCCCAGCGCCCGTCGAGGGTGGAAGACCCGCTTCCTGTAAGCAGGTGTGATATGTCAATGGGCAGTGTGGCGTGTAACGACGCCCAAGGCATGCACAATAACGATGGTTGCCTGTTTGCAGACGGCGTCCTCGGCAGCCAAGCCACACCCAAATGCTTCACGATGCATCACACATACACACGGTTTGAGGACTTTTTTTTGATTCGTTGGTCTTCATCAAGAATTAGCCCTTGCCAAAAGACGAAAACAGTTGCATGCGGTTTTCCCTATAATGCCATGCGTTCGCACCGTAGTTTAAGCCCCATGTCCATACACCAGGAAGATAGGAAAAGAGGCTCCACGACCGAGAACCCCCATCCACCCCGAAATGTCCCAAAACAGCTTTATTTGTCCCCCAGGTCGAAGAAACCCGAGCAAGGCGAGGGGCAAGAACACGTCATTGTATTTCCCCTCAGCTTTGTGCTTCTATGGTTTCTACGCCCTTTTTAACATTTCCTCCCCATGCCGGCCTCCCTGCTCTCTCGGCATTTAGGCGGAGGTGAGGGCCTTGCGGACGCGGGCGCCGCGCTGGCGGGAGGACAGATGCTCGCGCTCGACGACCTGGTCGGACTTCTGGACGACTTCCTCGCCCTCAGTGAGGATGAGCTCGATGTGGCAGGGGTTGGACATGTAGGGGTTAATCTGGAATGCATGTTAGCATGTGGTGGGAACCACAGGGGAAATCGCTTCGGTAGGGGTAGAACGTACGCGACCGTGAGCACGGTATGTTCGCCTTCGCTGCTTAGGAGCCTGGTTGACCTGGATGTGCTTGACAATCAGGGCACCGGTGTCGAGGCCCTTGGCGTCAGCGTTGGACTCGGCATTCTTGAGCAGGCCGAGGAGGAACTCGGCCGACTTGACGGGCCAGCGGGCCTTGGAGACGCCAAACTGCTTGCCTGCAAGGTAACACCATCAGCACAAAAATCCCAACGCACAACAACCCGTCAATAGGCTGAGCGGTTTCCCCTCTTCCCCCCATTCTCTTCAACCAAGTCGTGCCCACATCCATTTACCATTCCTTCAATCGCTGGGAGTAATCGTACCTTGGGCGGTTCGGCCAATGCTGCCGGCGTAGCGTCGGAAGGGAACGGCCTCCTTGTGGCTCTTGACGTTCTCAAGGAAGGTGACGGCGCGCTGGAGCTTCCAGCCGTTGATGGCCTGGGCGGTCTCGCGGGTGTTCTTGAAGGAGACGCGGAGGTAGGCACCGCGGGCGCGGGCCGATTTCGAGGGCTGGATCTCAGTGGCGGCGTAACGAACCTGCAGTCACACACTTGGGTCAGCGAGAACTGCTCCCATTTCCCACGATATATGCGTCGACGAAATTCATTCCTCCCCCCCCCTGCAGCCCCAAATGCAGGTGAACGCAAAACTCTGGGAGACAGATGACGACAATAATTTCCTCCTCTTATTCAATCGACGTGGTAATAGGGGGCGCAGGACTCACCATCGCGACGGCTTGATTTGTGGTGACGGTATCGGAGGGGGTTCGAGGTTGTTCGCTGGTCTGGAGTTGTTTGGAAATTCAGAACTTTTGCCCTAAAGCCACCAAAGCGCTGCAAGGTCTCGCTTACCCGATTGGGGGTAGTTAGGGTTTGTCAGCCCTGTCCAGAATGTCAACACTGTCAAATTCCCAATGCTCGATTTGAGACAAGTAATGAAGCAAAGCGTTTACGCAACTGGGAAACCCCCCCTTAATAATTTGACTGAGAGCAAGACTTACGTTGAAGGGGTTGCCTTAGATTTCTGAGCTGTAATTGTGAACACGACTGCTTTGATCAAGTCCTTCCGCTGTGATAAATTCGAAGACTGGCGGATTGTGCTGTAGGCCGGATCACGTGACTGCTTACATGATCTCAGCTCCTACTCCCACGTGATACCCCACCATCTCTTCATGAACCCCCCCCCCCTTGGCCGGATTAAACTCGGCCCAGAAAAAGACCCCAGCCGCAGGAAAAAAAGATAGGTACTGTGGGGCCAGAAGCTTTTTCCAATTGAAGGAAAGTTTGGGACAGGAAGAAAAAAAAAGAGAGCTTCAGAAATTTCTCCTTCGTTTGGCACGGGTTTCTCCAACACCGACAACACTCACGATCCTCTCTGTAGGCTCCCACAATCCCCCAAAGCCTACGAACTTAGGAGGATCTTCCCCCCCCCCACTATAAACACATTCCCCAAATCTTCTTGTGCTCGCTTGAACAGCTTCCTTAGCCATGGCGCCTTTCCGTGGAGGAGCTCGTGGAGGCGGTGGCATGCGCGGCGGATCTCGCGGCGGCCGTGGTGGTTTCGGCGACCGTGGCGGCTTCGGTGGCGATCGTGGAGGCCGTGGAGGCTTTGGTGGTGGTCGCGGCGGCGGCAGAGGTAAGTTCAACTTTATCCAATGCCTATTAAAAGTCTTGTTTACTGACTTGCAATCGCAGGTGGTCCTCGAGGCGGTGGTGGTAGAGGTGCCCCCCGCGGCGGCGCTCGCGGTCGCGGTGCTCCTCGTGGAGGAGGCCGAGGTGGTGCCAAGGGTGGTGCCGGCGGCAAGGTCATCATTGTAAGTCCCTGACCACTTTCAGCCGGCTCTCAATCTCGTAGTTTTTGCTAACCATGGGAAATTGCAGGAGCCCCATCGTCACCCCGGCGTCTTCGTCGTTCGCGGCGGCAAGGAAGACGGCATTGCGACGCGCAACCTCGTCCCTGGCGAGTCCACGTACGGCGAGAAGCGCATCTCGGTCGACGAGACGGTCCAGAACGACGACGGCACTACCACCACCTCTAAGATCGAGTACCGCATGTGGAACCCCTTCCGTTCCAAGCTGTGCGCTGCCATCGCCGGTGGTGCCGACAACATTTATATGAAGCCTGGCTCCCGCGTCCTCTACCTCGGCGGTGCCTCGGGTACCTCCGTCTCCCACGTCGCCGATCTCGTCGGCCCCACGGGCTTCGTCTACGCCGTCGAGTTCTCTCCTCGCTCGGGCCGTGACCTCGTCACCATGGCCTCCAAGCGGCCTAACGTCATCCCCATTGTCGAGGACGCCCGTCAGCCCGCCCGCTACCGCCTGTCAGTGCCCATCGTGGACGTTATTTTCGCCGACGTTGCCCAGCCCGATCAGGCTCGTATCGTCGCCATGAACGCCAACTGGTTCCTCAAGCGTGGCGGCGGTGTTCTCATCTCCATCAAGGCCAACTGTATCGACTCAACGGCACCGCCCGAGGAGGTTTTCGCCAGCGAGGTGCAGAAGATGCGCGCAGAGCAGATCAAGCCCAAGTACCAGCTCACTCTCGGTATGCCTTCCTCCCTATGCAAATCCACCCCAGAACCACCTACTGACTGAAATTACAGAGCCTTTCGAGCGTGACCATTGTTTGGTTGCTGGCGAGTATCTCCGCGAGAAATGAGATGTCTACGCAACGAAAATTATGCTTGGTATGCTTCAGAATATCCACGGTTTATGACACAGTTGTTTCGGCTCAGGCTTGAATACATGCTATAAGCTATGGATGCATCTGCTGGTCATTTTCTGTTCGTTTTGCGGTCGCGTGTATTGGCTGGGGAAGGCGTTCCGGTTAGGGTGGATCTTGTACACATCTTTACATTGAGTCAACGGCGTAACAACCTATTTCAGACGTAGAGAAGACCATTTCAGCTACTTTCTACCCCATCTTATATGATGAGTTATGACGCTCGCACCACCGGCTCACAGTAGCTCTGTCAACAACGTTCGTATCGTCATGAGCTGATCAATGTTCTTCTCCCCAAGTGATTGAGGATCAGTATTACCCCTAATGTTTAGACATCAATTGAGACAGTCAATCCTTCTGCCGTCCCCCATCAATAATTCCTGCCATAACGCCTTGCCAAAGTCTACATGTAGACTGGATGATCCATTCTTGGACGCCGTTCCGGAAGGAAATTATGTAAATCCATACGCAGATGATGTATTTCTATGTTCTGCAACCACGCCGCTTGAATTCTAGCTCTGCCGTAGGACTAGGCGCCTTGGTCATCACCATCGCCATTGGCTTTGGTCTCTTTGCGCCAGGCTTCAATCGAATGTCATATTGCAGTAGAAAGTGTGCCACAATAAGTTTGATCTCATTGCTGGCAAAGAACCGACCTGGGCAGGCGTGCCTGCCGGCGCCGAAGTTGATGTTATTATCACCAACGGACGTAAACTGCCACCGATTATTCGATTCGGGAGTCTCTTGCCGCATACGGTAGAAGCGTAAAGCATCGAAGGTTGTCGGATTTGGGAAGAGCCGTTCATCCTGGGAGATGCCGGCCAGAGGGGCGAGGATCTTGGTACCCGACGGGAGCTGTGTACCGTCGGAAAGTGTGATGGGTTGCATAACTTTACGAATGAAGCCAGCTGTATCACAATCAGTATGGCAACCAAATTAGAGTCAGAGTTGAGCACAAGATGCTTACTTATGTTTCCCCTTAACCGCTGGACTTCGCCCATAAAGCTGTCAAGCTTTCGAAGCTTCGACATGCTTTCCTTCTTTCCCCATCCGTCCTCTTCCTCTAGGATCTGATATGCCTCCTGTCTCAATTCTTCCTGAAGCTGAGGATCATCGGCCAGGTCGAACATGCAATCGAACAAGAGGTTGTTGGTGGTATGGATGGCCGCCGCGGCAACAATCAGCTGCAATTCGGCCTGAATCTGCACGTCACCTTTCTCGTTATCCGGTAACGCCTCGACGAGCCATTGTATCATGTCGTTTGGCGGATTTTCTGATATCATGCTACCGTTATTCTGCCGTCGGAGGAGCTCCAGGCGTTCACTCAAAACAGGCTTCAGGAGTTCCTTTGCCTTCGCGATATCGCGGCGAATCTTGCCTAAGTCTGAGACGAGATATTGTCCCCATGGGCGTGCCCATTCCGGAAAGAACTGAAGTTTGATGCAAGCCATAAAAACGTGGACGGCAAAGTTTATGCTGCAGTCCATCCACTGATCCTGGCGGCAGATGGCAGGGCCGACAAAGGCACGACCGCTCAACCGAGTAACGATGCGCAGACCAAACGGCTGCCACTTGACGGGAGTCCAATCGTCGCATGAGGGAAACTCAGTATCGATGATGTATTCCAGCTCGTCTCTCAATTGCGGGGATAGATTGGCCAGGTTTTGGGTCAACCGAGTCCTAAGCACGAGATTCATCAGATCACCGTTGTGACCTGGCGTAAACTTGGTGTACTTGCTTTGCAGAGCCTTGGATAGCAGTCATTTAGCGCAAAACCATTGAGTTCTTCGATTCATCTTACATCTGATACTGCCTCTGTCGCACTCAGAACATCCTCGGGTAATGACTTGAGTTCAGCAATGTACTTGGGAGGCACAAGCACTTGGATTCCCTCAGTGGCTTTGATCTGGTAGAGAGTGTCTCGGAACTGATAGTACGTCAGCATGGCTAGAACCCATGGTCGAAGACGCGAATTACCTTCGCATAACTATCCCTGATCAGATTCTCGGCGTCGAAGATCCACTTCCTCTTGGATGCCTTGTAGAAAGGCACCGCAAGCTTCGAGTTGTGTTGAGAAGGCTGCAGAAGCCATGCGCAAAGCACGATGACACCGACTGCGACATAGTATCCAAAGCGAGAAGGTCCAATGATGCTGTAGGTACTCGGGGCATCGTCCATGGAAGATGATGCGTAGGGCGATGAAGCCATGGTAGAGTCGTTGTCCATGGCCAGGCACAGGCGGAAGAGGCGGTCCTTCGAAGATGCGATGTTCCAAATGCAGTAGTGCTGATGGCGCAGAGTAGAAGCCCTGTTCGTCAAAAGGTGACAAGAGCAACGTGGACCGTCTGTTGGCTTCGGGGTTTGTTCGTTTGTAAATAAGGGTTGGGAGGTGGCCTAAACTCTTGCGGGTGACTGGTGTTTCAACTCTACCACGCGAAAGGCGTGAGGAGGGTTATGATATGTTTTGACCTGGTGCTCGAGCAATAGATATGCAAGCAAAACCAAGGGCCTCATAAACACTAGAGAGCTTTGTGGAGGTCCGAAACAGGATGCCGATCCTACTAAAGAACAAGGAGGAGGCGCATCAACTCTTGCTAGTGTCAAGACCAAGTGCAGCTAAAGATTGATGGTAGAAAGAATATATGGGAATCATGGGAGACGAAGAGGCTGTTGGTATCGTAGCAGATGGGGTGGTTGGCCACCATCAGGCGGACTCGGATCAAGTACCGACATCGTTTGGGAGCGACTCAACACGGTTCACCCGAAGCGGCAGCGGGCCATCGCAGGAGTGCGGGTGAGCGCGAGGAGTAATCAGGACTACTGCTAGAGACGAGCGGTGTCTGGGTGCTGATGATCATGCCTCGCAGTGGGTTTCGACGTCGTCTGAAACGGGTCCGGGGTTGGGACCGTGGTTCGGCATGGGCCATCTCCGAATCCTAGTCTGCATTCTTCCTAGGCTTGTCGTGCTTGTCACAAGCCATTCCTGGACTTGGCCCAAGATGCTCTGAGCAGCAAAGAGTTCGGCCGGCGTGGCTCGCGCGAACCAGCAAGGGCCAAAGTACCGAAGGCCCAAAGCAACGGCCCAAGAACGCTAGACCACAGGGCTAGTGAACGGCTCGATGGCGTCCCGAAATGATTGATCACTTGGTTCAATCATCAGCAACCGGCCTTGAGCGAGCCGAGCCGGCATTTTCAGCCAACTTCTCTCGCATCGTCGGCTGGGCCCGGGCAGTCGTCGATGCGCGTGGTGACGCCTTCCTCAATTCACTCTGCCTGGTGAGCTGGCAACAGCCACACCCAGTCTGTGCAGTTGCCCGAGTAGTAACTGCCTACTGACCTACGGTGGGTAAGGTAGACAAGAGTGTGTGCGTCCAAGGTCGCAATTTCCTTCTGCGACGCAATCCATTGCACAAGTGCCGGGTGATCCCAAGTGCAGTAACCACGCACTGGCACCTTTGGGTGGCCCAATAGCAGCCGCACTGGGAAAACAGCCGACGAGGTGGATGGAAGAGGAGCTACGACAGTTCCGAGGGGCTTCATGTTTCATCACCAAAGGAAACATGTTGGCTGTTCTGGAAATCCACGAGTTCCCAGTTCCCGGTATGATGGGTCACGTTCCGCCATCTTTCGAGAACCTATGTGTTTGTGTTTCCTTACTCTCCCGGATGCTACCATGGAAGCAAACAGAGTGTCTCAACTTCGTGATGTACGAAAGCATCGAGAAGTCGTCACGGAAGCTCAGGCATGTGCACCACCTGTCTCGGATGGTGGAGCTTCCGGCCGCCACCCCTGCAGGCTGTCCCGCCCCCTCCCATCCGGGGCTAGGTGTGCCAGATGCATGCAAAGGGGTTGCTTTGAGACGTCTCTTGCCTTCGCTAGTATTTTCGTATGGCTGTGCAGAATACCTGTCGTGTGGCTGGTGCTGAGGCGCGCTAGCTCATCGAAAGCAGAAATGCGGCATTTGTCGTGCAGTTCCTTGCTGGGTCTACCCTATACAGATCTTGCAACTGCATCTTTCGTGCCTGGTGAACCCATGGCCGTTCCAACATCTGCAAATTCCTGTAGAGCATATTCATTTAAATCCTGCTAGATGAGCTTTGATTTAATAAGAAAGGTCGCAACTATGCCTTCTTCTGCTTTCGAGAACATGTAGCCGTTGTGGTCTAATGTGCATTGAGACCGTAGGCGCACCCCGAGACTGAACTCCAGTGGTTTGGTAAGGAACAATAACAGACAAGGTACGCACACAGCTCTGGTGAGTACCATCACTAGAGCAAGCGACTACTCCCCTAAAGCCTTAAAGTCCATAATCGTTTCATGACTCCGTCTACCTAGGGTTCGCGTAATCCACGGGGTTGACGGTCATCTGAAAAATAGAATAGAAAAGGAAAGGACTTCAAGCCTGATAAATTTCTAGATAGATTGTCTCAATGGTATTATACAATGGATACTCCTCCAATTGATACAATAGTTATTTCATGAGACACTGGTTTGCGGAGTATCTTGCGTCTTGGCATGATTCCAAAGATTGAGCAATCGAATCCCGATTAAGCAGTGGCAGCATCAAAGCAATCGGGCGGTGGAAGGTAAATGCTGACAGAATCATCACCTGGAGAAATGGAGAGTTACAAGGCCACACCAAGACTGCCCCCCCTGTTACTCCAACCAGGAGTCGCAGGCTAATGCCTCCTCCGGGGTGATCTCGATTGCTGGGTGACGATGAGCCCTGTCGCGTGTGATGTGCGAATAGTGACATCGCCAATGTGCTGATTGGCAAGACCACGAGCATCTTCAGTGACCAAATTCGAGTTTCAGCGTTAGTGAATACTCCAAGATCACTATAGAAATACATGGGTCGAAGTGGCTGCTGAGATTTGACCGTAGCCTACTGCCGACAAAATGCTACCGACCGGAGAACAAGCCTTGTGCGAGGATATCAGCGACTCAGCGCGGCTTAATATCGAGGCAAAATGCGTTGGAGCGACGGAGAAGAACGGCGTTGAACGAACTGATTGCCCACCGGGGTTGAGGGTTTCCAGTGAGCCGGGAAATTATGGCGGTCAAGACAGCATCCATAGCGTCAACTCCTCACAATCAGACAAGGCAGGCCCGAAAGCAAGGAGAAAGCGCATTGAATACCTGTTCTCTCTTATAGATTGTCCTTCCGCCGGAGGGGAATGTTATAAACACCACGAAAGGCACATCGCCGAGCAAGGGTAACAGCCAGGGTGATAGCTCAGGGCAATCCAGCAAATTGATGCTAAATTCCGGAAACCCTAGGTGAACGAATACTGAAAGCCTTGTTACTCATCATAAGGAAGAATATGCTGCCTGTATCCAATAAACACATGGGACCAGAACAATCCAATATTCCACAGCCGAAACTGCTCCTACAAGACGCCCCCAGCGACCCATATACTCCCCGGAATCTTGACTGACTGTGGACATCCTGCATCTGAAGCACTGCGTAATAGAGAGGATCTGTAAGCCCAACGAATATGCTACGCTTTCGTTTGACTCACACTTCTATCATTGCTGTTCCAAAGTATTCAGACATCCATCTGGATTGGAATTTGTATGATATAGAAGCTAATCATGTGCATACTCAACCTGAAAAGAGTAGTCAAGGACAAATAAGGCAGGATAGCACATCGAACGTACTTGCTAGCATACGAGTCCTGGTCGTTGCACAGCATCTCCCACTAGCGAAAGCTTATGACAAGGCAAAATGTGACCGTATCAGTACTCAGTACTGATAATTATTGGTAATTGTAGCTCATTTGGCGCGAAAAACAGGATAGTTCCCGGATGCGCGTATACTGGCTGGTCGTTTAACCCGAGCAAAGCTCATTACCAATGACCTTGTCTGCTAACGTCCTGGTTGCTTCGATGAACGTGCTACTCAGCCGACTTACTATGCGTAAAACCAAGAGAGAACTACTCTGATGGAAGCGTCCTAGCGGTGCCTATAAGGCCTAGCCGGTAGCGGACCAGCCGAGTTCCATACGTCCTGGGAACCGGACTTGACGTTAAAACTCGGAGTCGGGAGGTGCATTGTTCGCAACAGAAAGTCCGAGCACTTCCCGACATACTGGTCACCCCATGCATACCGCATCATAGTACATAACAGCCAGGCGGCTTCATAGATGTCGGGCTGGCTGCTGATACGAACGGTTGACTGTCGAGTGCGTCGGACCGGCCAAGGGTGACAGAAAACGAGGTGAGGTGGGCCTCTCCGTGCTACTTGGATAGGAAGCAAGACGAAGGAGTGAACCTATCAATGATGTCACTCTAGCCCTGCTCTAGAAGTTCCTGGCTGGTAGACTTTCCTAGGTGTCAGTGAGCCAGTGCCGTAAGCCCATTCCAATATCCCAGGTGATGCTAGGGAAAGTCGACTGTGTAGCTTGAGTCTCTCCACAAGTGACAAGTCATAGGAGACCCACGACGGAAATTATTCGAACACCCTTCAACGAGCCCCAAGTACGCTGTGTAACCGGAGAGAAGAGGAATGGCCCGAGATCAAGCCAAAGATATCCTAGCAAGCGACCAAGGCTGCAAACATGTTCCAAGTACAGTGTAGTGTGACCTGAGCTACTGAGGCAGTGTACCAGGGTTGCCATGCGTAAAGAGCATTGTCCGACACAGGCCGAGGTTGAATGCCCCACAGACAGGCATGGAGCCAAGGCAGTGGTAAATTGCATATCAATCTTATCAGATGGTGACGAGGTAGCTGGTCGGCTGCTTAGACCTGCCAGGGGTATTATGTTGGGGTGAGAAATGAGACAGGATTGCCGACAAAGAACGGCGAGTCACTGATCCAGTGTCCAGAGCTTCAGGAATGCCATCATCATCCCTCAGCGTACTTTGCTAGTGCTGTATTATCGTGACATCCTAACAGCAATACCGGCACGCCGTGGAGAAAACAACAGTAGTACCTGCCATACGGGGGTTTCAGCAGCTCGTGGTTCTTCAAATAGGGGCTCGGCATGACTTGAGCTATATGACCCGAAATCGGTGACCCCACGTAGAGTACAAGACAAAAGAAAAAACATGGGCAGTGGTTTTGGGATCAGGCTCATTAAACATCCGGTTGGGACGTTCATCAGATCAGATACTACTGATTGATTAGATGATCTGATAAGGTGTGTCTCATATCGGCTGGGCACGCATTAGAGTGTTCCGATTGGCCAGAGCCTGTTGACTGAAGCTCAGGCGTTCTGCGTTCGTCGCACCGGACTGGGAAGAAATAGCAATTTTCCAGGATCGTGGAAACGGATAGGACAAGTGGACCAGCCTTGGCCGGCGAAAACGAGGAAGGCGCAGGCCATGTGACATGTTGAACATGCGAGATGGAAGAGTTCCGAGGAGAACACGCCAGCGGGATGACCCCGGAAATCTCAATTTCCCCGGGCCTGTAGGTGGGACTCGCGGTATGGATAAAGAAAAAAGCCAAGGGGTGGCCGAGGTCGGAGACTTGCACACGTAGCACACAAAACGGCCATGTTCATCGTTATCTTCGTTGCAATGCTGTCAAGACGGCTCGGGTGAGCACCTAGGTTTGAAAAAGGGGCCAATTAGGGTGAGAGGCTAAGCCAAGCGTCTAGGGCCATGTGGCGACAGACGGCGCGCCAGTGCTGCGCCATTCTCTGTGTTACGTTCCGGCAAAAATGCCCATTCGACTTGACCCGTGGATATGCATCAGACGTTTTCTTTCCGCTTCTTCTTGCCGGGTCATGACATGCACCCCATCTTGCAGGGTAAAGATAACACCACTGGGAGGAGTCGCCGCGTCCCTGACGAATCACGGCCAACAGAAATCATAAGATAGGCCAGGGATACGCTTCGCCTCCTGCTGGCTAAAGGACTCTTGATGGGGGAGATTCAGGAACGGCGCCGGAATAAGCTGATCAAGGCCTGATTGTCAGATCAGTCAGGAGAAGGAAATAGTATTGGATGAGCAGGGCGCAGAACTAGGCACGCCTGACCCCCCACCGCACCAAACCCGTCTCATTCCAGAACACGGCCCTGCCCAGGTGGCACTGGCCGCGGGAAATGGTTGGGTGAAATATCAATCCATGATGAGTACTGATTGTTGAGGCCACCCCCCCTGGTCATTCAACGACTGATTGATTGATAAGTGGGCGATAAGCATCGCACAATCGTAAGGTTATCAATCTCGTCGATAGGTAGGTTTTGGTTTGTAACCGAGGTGTAGCCAAAGCCGCAGCGAGCACAAATTCTTGGTCATGCATTTGACTCAAAAGGCTCACGTTACCGTTGTAGGAAGTAGTAGGAGCCACTGCATTCATCGGGTTTCTATTACGGTAGCATTGGGCGACAAGCCAACCCGTCCATCTATCTTGAAGCTATGGAGCTGGGTAGGCCTGGCCGAGCCTCCCTCCATATTACGGCATCTTACAGCATGCAGGCCATTTTTAAACTAAGCGTACGTATCGGCCTTGCCAAGTCTGGTCCTGCGACTGTTGTCAGAACCTCCTCGGATATGGTAATGCCACCCTGCAGGCCTGGTTCTGGACTTGGGGAAGCAAGCTTGCGTTGATTCATGACCTGCGCTTTGGTGCGTCTGTAAAAGGGACGGAGGAGCCGAGAGCAGGTCTGAGGCTCCGGTTCGGCTTCCTCTTCGTCTTCATTGGTAGAGAGATACTTGACTAGTACCCAGCCACCCCAGCGCAAAACATAGAAGAGGTACTTGCAGCCCTTGCTAGATTCGTTTGCGCACACGCCCAGTCCAGTGTATCTCTGCTTTAATCAGGTTACTGCCTCGCCTGATCTTCCTGATTGATTGCCTCCTCCACATTGTTCCTTCCCTGCATGTGGCCAGGCCGTGTCCACTCTCGGAGGGCCATTTTTACCTCATTGACTCCGCCGAAATCTGGGCCCTCGGTTGTGCTCAAAGTTGATTACCCTTCCTTTCCCTTTCATCGGCCTGCCGACTTACTTGCTTCAATCATCTTCATCCTCCACCTTCCCAAGTCTTGCGACTGCACACATCCTCAATCTGCTGCATGCTGTGGACGTATCGACATGCTTCAGTTCCTCTAACATCACTTCGACACGCCGTCTTTGCTCGCTGTACTCGCCGCCCTCCGGTACCGCACTTCCACCCCTTTGCCGCCCCGTGCCCATCGCACGCAACTACCTACTACACGCCCCTCATGATGGAAACGGCCATTTCGTCGGGCCTTGGGTCCTCCACAGCCGACTGTATCCCCACAGAGCCCTCGGCACCTTCTGTGGCCCCCTCTCTCACCTATTCTGACTCCTCTGACGATCAGGAGGAACCCCAGCGCGCAATTCAGAGCCGACACCGACGCGCCTCCACCCGCCTTATAGCTCAGAATGCCCAGGACATCCGACGCATCACTGGCGAAACCACCGCCGAGTATGTTGGGCGCTGTTGCGGTGGTGGCTGCTGTCTTGTAAAGTCTCGCCGGCCTGAACTCGAGTGGGAGACGGTGCCTTTGCCAGACAACGATGCCTTCCGATCGCTGGGATTAAGAATTGGAGAAATCCCAGCTGTCTTGACAAACGTTTGCGACTTGCCAGAACAAATTGTACACTTCAAGTCAATTCCCCGACCAACCAAAGCTGCTTCTCCCGTGGACTCTGCCGTGTCATTCGATGGTGGTGCCAAGTCCACCCTCGGTGAGCTGGAAACCCTGTCCCTGGACTCGCAGCCCACTATCGACGATGTCGACACGTCTATTCAACCTCCACGATTCGTCAAGCCGCACCCACCTTACAACGTGTACGCTGCTAGGATACACAACACTCGCGAACTGACCAAGCCCGGCGCGGAGAAGCGCACGTACCATTTTGATATCGACATCACCGATTACCCCGAGGAGGAAGATTGTGACTGGAAAGTCGGAGGTGCCATTGGTGTCATGGCACCCAACTGCCAGACGGTAGTTGAAGATGTGCTGGATGCGTTGCTGGTCCCCCGGTTCCAGCGCGAGAAGCCCGTCCTGATGAAGACAACGCAGGGTCGCTGGCCCACCGTTTGGGGAGACGACAAGCCTCGGGAGCTGGTCACGACTCGCCGTGATTTGCTCACCTGGTGCACGGATCTCCAGTCCTACCCTCCTACCAAGCCGTTCCTCCGACTCTTGGCAGAGTATGCAACTGCCGATAACGAGAAGAAGATTCTCAACTATCTTTGTTCCGCCGAGGGACAAGGCGTCTTCTGTGATTTCAGAACCGGCCCTCATGTCTCCATCTCCCAGCTCTTACACGCCTTCCCCAGCTCGCACCCCCCCATGGACCAGTTCCTGTCTTGCACGCAGGCCCTCATGCCTCGATTCTATTCACTTTCCAACGACCCCCACGAATCCTTCCAGACCCGCGACAACAAGCAGCACCGTCTCATTGAGATAGCCGTGACGGTTCACGAGACCAACGACTGGAAGAGGGGTTGCCGCACGGGTATTGGATCCGGGTTCTTCGAGAGGCAGGCGCAAAAGTTCCTCGCCGCCAAGCGTGCTGGCGAAAAGAGCCCGGCGATTTATATTCCCATGTTCAAGGGTCTCATGGCAAACCCGCTGGCGAAACAGTTCAATACGGACGGACCAATGCTGCTTATTGGCGCCGGCGTGGGCATTGCCCCGTTCAGAGGGTTTGTCCAGCGACGCCTGAAGCAAGCCAACTGCGCCAACAAGGTATGGGTACTGCAGGGAATCCGAGATTCCTTGGTCGACGAAATCTACAGCGGAGAATGGGGAGTCCACGAGGACGAGGTGAAGCGAGTCGTGCAGAGCCGCCGGGGCGAGGGTCGCTACGTACAGGAAGAAGTCCAGAATCAGGCGGACCTGGTCTGGTACATCATCAACTCCGTCGATGGCCGTGTCTTTGTGTGTGGTAGCTCCAAGGGCATGGGCGAAGGCGTCGAGGACGCCTTGATCGAGGTGGCCATGGCCAAGGGCAACTTGGGTCGCGAAGAGGCCGCCAAATTCTGGCAGCTGAAGAAGGAGGCGGGTCAGTACATTGCAGAGACGTGGTAACGGGAACGATGCGACATACGCTCCATTCTCACACGACGAGGCAAGGAGTTTCACGCAGGCGTTCCTTGGGTTTCCATAATTCATTCACGCCGTCGAACTGGAAGCTGCTTAAGTTGGGATCATCCTTTTGCATGGGCTCATGGCGTTTTTCACGGGTACGCATCACTGCAGCATTGTGCCATTGCTGTTATACAAGGTAGACACAGCGACAACGGAACATCAAAACAGGTGGAATTCGAAACTGGCTGTAGGCAAGGTATCTACCGTTCAAGCAGGTGAAGGTATTTTGCCCACCGCTTCCCAAGTGTAAATTTAAGTAAGGTACACAATATCAAAACTTTTTGTAAATATAGATTTTCTTGGCATGACGTCTCCAAAGGAGACGAATGAGGACAGAAGCTCCTGATCCCGGGTATCAGAGGAGGAAATGAGCTCTACTGATATGGTGCTTACTTGAGTCGAGGTGCCTCGAGGTTGAGCCAATCACATTTATGCTCGAAACAAGCTTCGCAGTACTGTCGAGCCATGAAGGTCTTGTCGAGCGTGCCGACAGGCAAGTCCAAGAACACGAAGGCTGGAACGGGGATAGCCTCAGCGCCAATGCCCAAAAACAAAAACAAAAAAAAAAAACAAAAAAAAAAAACGGCAAAGCTGTCTCGCTGGCGGTCAACGCCCACCGGCAATGGGGTTATGCACACAGTCCCTGGCGCAAGCCGGATGGTGTATCATCCTCGCCAACGGCTCCCCGCGCGGCTGTGACTAATCCCACGAATCTCAGCATCAGGCCCGCGAGCTGTTGACACTCGACGTCCCTCAGCAGCCGGATCAGGTCTGATGGAGGACCGGCTACGATGGTAGCGGTCGCGGTTGATTGGACGAGTGACGCCACGCAGAAGCGGCATAACGTTATCACCCTCCCTGCACCCCCACTTACTTCGGTTTTTTTTTTAACCTGGAGCGAGGAGGGGCATAACGTTATCAGCCATGTGTCAGTCTCGACGCCAGAGCTCGCTGCTTACGTTTGCGCGCGCGCGCGTGGTCCTCGCCTGTGCAAAACATTGATTTAGGGTGCTGACAGGATCCCGGGAACGGCACCGCTACGGAGCAGCCCAACACATGGCACAGCGAATTAGAACGACTTGCCGTTATGCGCATTCCGAGCACGCATACACGGCCAGGGCCAGAGCTTGCTTAGAGATGCTGCCTCGCCTACCGCACATACGAAAGACGAATGACGCACGTTCCCGGATACCGCCTTTCCGGCGAGATGGAGTGTTGGCTAAGACATGTTGGGAGGGCAAAGGGACATGAGTCGTCTGCATCCCGCGCTGTCGCCGAAGCGCAGCGAAAAAAAAAGAAGCTGTCCCCACAAGCGTCGTTGCGCGAAGGCCCATGGATCTTGATCAGCATTCAGTCAGCGTGTGCTTGGACTATGCCAGGGCAACATCGACTCCATCCTGCCCCTCCATCGCCCCTCCAACCCCCCAACGGTGCCCTCAGCAAGGACAGCGTGGACGGATGTCGACCGACAACTGTAGGGCTCTCTGGCAGGTTGTTGGCGGGCACACACACACACACACCCCGTCTAGAACCGCATCATACAATGTCTGAGAATTGGAAAGTCAGAGATGAGAAAGCCGTCTCTGCATCATGCAATAACGACGTCAAAGATAAAACAAAAAAGCTTTGTAATAAGCCAGTAATGGTTTCGGGGGGGTGGGGTCGCAAAAGCGGTAGGTGGAGGCAAACCCCGAGCCGAAGTGGTGCCCATCGTCCCGATCTTGGATGGGTGGCGTTGCGTCGGCCCCCAGCTGGGCCCAGATGCTGCATGGGAAGCTGCCACTTTTGGCCGATGTGTAAGTAAGTGTGCCAGATATCGTAATCCGTCGACAGACATGCCGGCGCGTGGAACCGCTTGGGCTGTGGAATCTCTTTGCAATGGCCGTTGAGCTAAGTTCTGTCCTGTCCATCTCCTTCGTATAAAGCCCTCGTTGCCTCCCCGTTATCCGTACCTGTTTTCCCCATCATCCACTTGCACAACATCACCACCATTCCTCTACCACTTCCTCCATCGTGTCTTCCAAGCTGCAGCATTCAACCAGCAACACCCTCACAATGGCCGCCAAGTTCACCGCCGACACCCTTATCCAGCTGGCCAAGAGCCGCCGCACCTACTACGCGCTCAACAAGGAGCTGCCGGTGCCCGCATCGCGCATCACCGACATCGTCAACGAGCTCACCCTGCACACCCCCTCCTCGTTCAACTCCCAGTCCAACCGCGTGCTCGTGCTCTTCGGCGCTGAGCACGACAAGCTGTGGGACATGACCTCGGACATCCTCAAGACCATCGTCCCTGAGGACGCCTGGGAGTCCACCGCCGGCCGCATGGCCGGCTTCAAGGCCGGCGCCGGCACCATCCTCTTCTTCGACGACCAGGACGTCGTCAACGGCATGCAGGCTCAGTTCGCTGCCTACGCCGACAAGTTCCCCGGCTGGGCCTCCCAGAGCCTCGGCATGCAGCAGATCCTGACCTGGACCGCCCTTGAGCTCGAGGGCCTCGGCGCCAATCTGCAGCACTACAACCCCCTCATCGACCAGAAGGTTGCCGAAACGTGGAAGGTCCCCGAGAGTTGGAAGCTCAATGCTCAGCTCGTCTTCGGCGGCCGCGCCGGCGAGCCTGGCGACAAGGACTTCAAGCCCCTCGAGGAGCGCGTCAAGGTCTTTGGTCAGTAGATTGACCATTCGAACAAAACAAGCATGTATCAAAAAGTAGAGCAAGCGAGTCTTTTTTTTTTTTTTTATTATTTTTTTTTTTTTTAGATTAGAGAACAACATAAGAAATTAAAATGTTCAACATCAAACCTCAAAAGAGCCACCTACCATGCGGGACTTCGTGATGTTCTGGTCCTTAATGTATATGACGCTGCGGTTGATCGGAAGATGGGCTACAATGGCACGACATGGTTCTACGAGTTTTTATAAGACACTATGCTGATGAAAAGTATACGACAGAATGCAGGTATCTGGATACCAGTATGATACGGATTTCACGGCACTCTAGATCTAGTGTGAAGACTCGTACACGTCTGTTAAACAGACGAAATTAACCTCCGTGAAGTGAGCTATAATGTGAGAAATCCGCTGCAGCGATATGTGACCCCTCCAACACGTGTATAATACATACATTGAATCTCCGGCAGCACAATATAAATCTACTCCTCAATCACTCGTCCGATTGCCTGGCCCATCTTGATCTTTTGCCCCTTCTCTACCGCCCACTGCCAGCCCTTCTTGCCGTTGTCCTCTCCGGTCTGGGTTGCCGGCGCCTCGAAGACTAGCACGATGGTGCTGCCTAGCTGGAACCCTCCCATCTCGTCACCTCGTCGGAGAGCATGGCCCTGGAGCACCGCACTTGAGCCCGCGTAGGTGGCCTCGACGAAACCCAGGTACGGCTCGCCGCGCTGGGCCGCCTCCTCGGCTGCGCGGTCGGCGGCGGTGTCGGTGGTCAGGCTGTTGGTGCGCAGCTCGCGATCAAAGTTGATCTTGATGGAGCCGACGTTGGTGGCGCCGACGGGGATGTAGCTGAAAAAGCCCCAGCGCCACCGCCCAAGCAGAACCACCCGCTCGTTGAGGGTGAAGAGTCCAGGAAGCGTTCTCTGCAGGTAGGGCGAGACACTATACAGCTCGCCCGCAAAGTGCCGTCGGCGCTCCACCACCCAGTTGGTAGGAGAGTGGAAGCGGTGGTAGTCGCCGGGAGCAAGGTAGATGACGGCATAGTACAGCGCTGTGGCTTTGTTCTCGGATAGTATGTCATACCAAGGGCGCTCTCCCAGTGCCAGATCAGCACGAACTTCTGACACAGCGGACTGGGAAACTTCTGTAGACTCGTCCTTGACGGCAGGCTTCTTGGCCCTGGACGATCCGGACAGGAGGTCGGGAAGGGTGTACGCAATGCCGTTGACCTTGGCGAATTCTTCTTCCTGCTTCACCAAATCTTCGCCTTCCGACAGCTCACCGTGAACTTGTTGAGCATCTCCGGGAGTGAAGACGGAGGATGCTTCCGAAATGCTTGGGGGAGGCGTGCTCTTTCCCAGAAGGGCATCTACGCTGTATGTCATACCCTTGACCTGTTCGATATCACCGCCTTCGATTTGTCCAAACTGTAGGACTTTGCCATCGGCAGGCGAGAGGAGTGCGTGTGAGTCCGGGTCTAGTGGTCGAGCCCCGGGCTTGAGTGTTCGGTAAAAAAAGGCAGCAAGATTGGGATACACGTGAAGGTCTGGCTCAGATACTTCGTCGAGGCTTCGACTGTCAGCCGGTGCATTGCTACGTCGAAGATGAATGAATTCGCAACTTACTTGACACCAAAGATGAACGAATACAGCTTGAAACCAGGGACACGCAGGTAGTAGGGGATTGTGAGCTCGTTGAATTTCCCCCATAATCTGGACATAGCCTTGAGAGGCAGCGTCGACATGACCCGAACTTGCCTGCATTCGACGTCAGTATGCTACTCCTTCGCCGCGTCTCGAATAGCTTACCATGGCCCATCAGGTCGTATCCTGGGCCGTCTCTTTGGCGTCCTGGTACCGTCGGGTATCTCCTCCAGCTCCCTCTGCTTCTCGGCCTCGCGTGCTGTAACCCTGTAGAACTGGACCAGCCCGAGGAAGCCAATGCCTACGCCGACCGGAATGTGGTACCATGTGATCTTGGAGTTGCGCAACGCCTCGCCGAGACGCTGCGAGAAGCGCGGGCGTTTGCCGGAACTCGAGGAGAAGTAGCGAGTCGAGTTCGCAGCCTGCTGGGCACGGTAACGAGGCTTGACTGCAAGATTTGTCGCCTGTCGCAACATGCACCCAGAGCATCGGCCGTGAACGGACGGTAGAGTGCGGGTTTTGAGCACAGGGCCGAGCCCGGCCACGAATGTCGCCATGATTCCCACCACGCAGAGACTGATGTCAATGCAATACTGGGACGTCTGGGGTTTGTGTTGAAGAGATGTCCAGCGCGTAATGTCCTGGTGTTGAACGAGCTGGGCAGAGCTATGACGCAGGGGCAGGGGCAGGGCGATTACCTAATGCAGGATGAATGCATCCATCCCGAGGCGCTGGAAGAAGTGCAAAACGACCTAGTAACAAATTGCACCGTTGTGACGAGGGATGAGTGTTGCTACCATAAATATAATCACATACTAATCACCAAGACGAATAGAACAAACTCAATAGCCATCAGAACACAGCGCTTCTTACTCTACATAGAACGCAACTGGAATCGTCCCATGCTTTGGCACCACCTACTGCCCAGTGCAGTAACGCCTGACCCACGATGGAAGGGCCCGTGGAGCGCAATGACTAACCCCAAAAGGGGTCTTGATTGCCTGGGCCGGGAAAGCCACGGTGGACGATTTCCATATGTAGCAACGTCGCCAGCTGTCCTGCCCAGCCTGTCTTGTGCCATCATGAGCTGACGGTCCCGTACCTGGTTATTGTATTTGCTTTTTCTTCTCGCAGGTTACTCTTTTCTCCTTTTCGGTCCATTAGGGCTTTCGCCTTCTTAACCTCTGGCGATCCAGCTGGCGTCAATCGCTTCCCTCTGCCGTCTGACATGATATCTCGTCATCTGTGTTAGTCAGTCCTCTTCCGGCCGACGCCTTCGACTCAAAGGCAAACTCGCCTTACTATTTACGTCGAGCTCTTCACCAAGACATCTTCGACCACTGAGCCTGCGCCGGCGCTCCTACCTCAAGATGACTGCCGAGTCTGCTACCCAGGGCCCTGAGGGTTCGACCGCCACATCGCCCGATGCGCCCACGGTCAACATCCAGATCGTGTCGCCGTCCGTTGGTGTGACACGGCCCCTTCTGTTCTCGGCCCTTCCCATCAGTACCACGGTCAAGGAGCTTAAAGAGAGGATCCGTCAAACCCTTCCGCTGCGGCCGGCCGACGAGAACCAGCGATTGATTTATCACGGCCGAGCTATCATTCGTGAGACGGAGACTCTGGAGGATGTGTTGGGCCCTGCCGCTGTAAACGCCCTGCCCCGGCATGAAGACGTGCTGTTCAGGTCTAACATGTGTACTTGTAGGTCAAGAACCAAGAGCAGCAAACCATTCACCTCGTCATTAGAGAGTCGGGTGAAAGCCAGATCCCCCCCCCTCCGTCAACGATACCTCGAGCACGCAGCCAGTCCCCAGCAGGTTCTATGCTTAACCCGCATAGAATGACTGGGTTCACGCAGCCTCACCACGGACCTCCTAACCCGATCCAATATTCGAGAACGCCGTTGAACCCCATGATGAACCATCCTGCAGCCGCACGCGTGCCGTCTCCGGGTCGGTCTCAGGCATCCGATAGCAGCGCTCATACCGAGACAACCTCGGGAGCCCCGAGACCTGCCGAGAACGAGCCAGCCAACCAAGAACAGATCCGCCGTCAGCAGGAATTGCTGTATCGGATCACTGGCATCGCACAAACACAGGCCCAGGCTCAAGCACAGCATCTACAGGCACAGCTGGCTCAGCAGCAGTTGCACGCGCAACAACATATTCTTGGGCATCAACAAGGTGTGCCGCCGGCCACCTTGCATCAGCAGCAGCTACAGCACATACAGCATCTCCAGCATAGTCTTCACCAACATCAGAATGCCAGCCAGTGGATGAACCAACTCCAGCGGGAGTCCATGGCTAGAACCGTGGGCCAGAACCAGCGAAGTAGGGCGCAGTTTGGTTTGCGTGGTATCGGTGACTCAGCCGCCAACAGCGGTGCCAGTACCCCGGAAGGCCAGAACCGACGCGCCAGTCCTGCGTTGGGCCAGACCGTTGTTCGTGAGTTCGTGGTGCCAAATGGTCGCGGCTACCAAGTAGAGACGATTGTTCGAAATGCCGCCCACACACCGCAGACGGGCATGTCTGGGCCGGATGTGATGAACATCATTAGGAATGCCGACGCGAACCAGGCGACGAGCACCATGGCCACTGCCATGCAGAGAAGTGCCTCGTCCACATCTCTACACAACCGTCCATTCGCGCAACCTGGCATGACGGCTCCTCTGTATACCACCGGTTTCTATCCTGGCTCGAGGCCTGCCAGCGGACGAGCTACGCCAGATGCAGCAGCCCGTCTGGGCAGCAGTTTACTTCACCCCTCTGTTCAAGCTCCAACTCCGTCCTCGCAAAACGGTATCGAGGTATACATTCTGTCATCGCCCGAAGGACCTCGGGCTCTTCTCGTCAACAACAACACGGCAGAATCATATTACACGCCCATGGTAAACAGAGCAGAGCACAGAAACCCCATTTCGATGCTTAATGCCATGCTCCATAACGACAGCAGGCACCAAACTCCTCCTCAGCAGCCACCACAACCCGCCCAGAGGTATCAACCTCCGCCACAGGAGCCCCGACCACAGGAACCGCCGGCTGCTGTGAACCAGCCGGAACAGATTCCTAATCTTGCGCATCCGCAAAACCCCGCTATTCCGCCGCTGTTGATGCAGTTGCTGCCTCATGTGTGGATGCTTTTCCGACTGGCCATGTTTGTGTGGCTATTCACCAACCCCCACACCAGCTGGACACGATGGCTCAGCATTATTGGTATGGCTATCTTTATGTTCGTGCTGAATACCGGTGTTTTCAATGGAGTTGCCGACCACGCTTGGAGACCGATAGGCCGTCACCTGGAAAATCTCATTCCAGCGCTCGAACAGCAAGCTCCTGGTCGGCAGGACGCCGCTCCAAACGACACGCCAGGTGTTGGTGCAGGCGTGCAGCAAAGGGAGCCAAATCCTGCGCAAGTGGCCGCAAGATGGATGGCGGAGCGACAGCAGCGTGAAGGCTGGGTGGCTGGCCAGCTGAGACGCCTCGAACGGGCCAGTCTCTTGTTTCTGGCTAGCATTGCACCTGGAGTTGCAGAGAGGCACATTCGAAACCTGGAAAACGAGGCTCGTCTCGAGAGGCAGAGACGAGAAGCAGAAGAGGCGGCCGCCCAAGCGGCGGCAGCAGCCCAAGGGACGGAAGGAAATGGTGGTGACACAGCAGAAGGGGGGAATGTGGCACAGGAAATGGAAAGCGCTTCTGCAGATACCCAGTCGCAGCAGCAACAGGTAGACAATGGGCGACAGGAGCAGCAGGACAACCCGGAAGGGGGCCAGCTTAGACAGCGACTTGTCGCGACCTGACGGAAGGGCTCTGCACTATACCAAAGGCTGACGATTTCTGCTCTGTCTTGTTAAAAAAAAATACCGCTATTCATACATGACGACGAGGAGATCAAAGTGTAGGGACGGAAAGGATGCCAGGAGTTGGGGGTTTGGTTCGAGCGGTGTTTGCTGTAGTATGAGAGCGCTGTTATCAACTTTGTCTACCTTATATTAGTTAACTTGGCCGATTACTAGACTACATCCTCTAGATAGAAACAAGGCGCTTCAAGCTTACACCCACGAATTTCTGGGAGCACGTAGGTCCGAATGCGGTGGGCAGTTTCAGGTATCCTTGATGACGACCAGCGGCTGTGACTAAGCGGACCTACCTAGGTATTCGGAACTGCTTTATCTTATCGAGCAAGTCAGTGAGGTAGAGCTTCTTTCAACATCCCACGATTCAGACATAGCCAAGAATCTCGGCATTGAACACTGAACATCGACCAGTTGTTGATTCCAAATCATTTATTCCTTTTATATGTGCCTTGGGGAGTTTTTGCGAGTCCCGAACCCCAGCACCTAATACTACGGCACTCTTCCGTTCAGTGTCGTCATGAGTGGCGGGTGGAACACAAGTACGTGAAGCTGTCTTTTACGCCTGGAGAGTTTGCTCCCTTCTCTTTTTAGCCACATTTGCTAACAAGATCGTGTCTCGTCGCTCAGTCGAGTCGGACGCTGTGAGTTTCTGAAGATATACCCGTTACCTCCGTTGTTAACCACCTTAAGGGCGTCTTTACGTCGCTCATCGAGAACCTGGGTGTCAAAGATGTGCAATTCGAAGAACTTCTTACCCTCGATCCCTCCGAGCTCCTCTCACTCCAGCCGCTGTACGGAGTAATTTTTCTTTTCAAGTATCCCACAGATCGACCTTACGCAACACCAGATGGACCTCTTGATGGAACCTTTGACCACGGCGCCTCGGAGAGCCTGTTTTTCGCTACACAAACGATCCAGAATGCCTGCGCTACGCAAGCACTGCTCAGCGTCCTTATGAATAAAACAAGCGAGAATGTCGACATTGGCGACAAGCTTCACGAGTTCCGCGACTTCGCCATGGTCCTGCCGCCCGAGTTCCGCGGCGAGGCGCTCAGCAACTCGGACCTGATCCGCGAGGTGCATAACAGCTTCGCGAGGAGCAATCCCTTTGTGGACGAGACGCAAAAGACAGGCGAGGCCGAGGACGCGTTTCACTTCATTGCATACACACCTATCGGCGGCAACCTGTACGAGCTCGACGGGCTACAGCCGGCGCCTATTTCCCACGGACCCTGTACGCCCGACAGCTTCCCCTCGGCGGTCGTCGACGTGCTACAGCGGCGCATCGCGCGGTACGACGCCACCGAGATCCGCTTCAACCTGCTGGCCATGTGCCGTGATTTGCGCATACGTGCGCGCGACTTTGGCGATGAGGAGCTGCTCGCGCGCGAGGAGCGGAAGAGGCGTGATTGGCACTTTGAGAATGCCCTGAGGAGACACAACTTCGTGGGGTTCGCCGGAGAGGTGCTCAAGGAGGTGGTGAGGGCGAGGTTGGACGAGGGAGGGGAGAAGGCGGTGGACAAGTGGGTGGATGAGAGCTTGGAGCGGCGTAAGGCTGCTGAGAAGGCAGCGAGGAGGGGAGACGACGGTGGCGATGTCGAGATGGGAGGATAGAGTGCAAAGACCTGTCTCATGCTTGAACTAGAAATATTGCTGCATGAGAAGAGAAGAGATGATACCCATGGGTCTTGGGTTTCGCCAACCATCGATTGCGAGTGCACGCTTGATATCATTTCATGTCGCCGTGAATACTGGACATGAACAGGTGGGGTTTCTTGACTGCTGTTATGAGACTGAATGACTTTCATACAAGTTATAACAATCTTTAGCTTAGAACGTCCGTCTTCATTATACAAGCCGTATGCCTCCATTCCACACATGAGTTCATTTTCCAGGGGTCAAGTCTAGGACGTCGACTAATTAGCAGTCCAAGCATATAAATGGATGTCCCTGCAGCTCATCCCAGAATATGCACAACCGGCTCTTTCGTCATGAGATTCCTTCCCTTACACACCCCAGCGGCTTCCAGGCACGGTGCGAGGCGTTACGGGACGGTCATTCGCATGCAAAGATTCATTCTTGGAGGAACCACCCTCGGCACAGTCGCTCAGCGAGACGTTCTGGCTTCCTGTGACGGTGTTCTGCTCCGGGTCCGTGGGGGGAGGGTGCTGATATCTTTTGATGGCGCGGATGAACCAAGGAGGACGGCCGGAGCCCTTCCAGGTCCAGTACTCCTTGAGGTCGTACTCTTTTGGCTCGAGGTAGCCGCGCGAAACAATGACGAGGAAACCAATCAGACCGTTGACCAAGGCGTAGACGAAGAGGCCTCTATGAGACAGGTTAGCGTTGACAGACTTGTAGAAGGGAGTGTGGCGACTCACGCGATGAGACCATAGGCGACGCTGTAGCTGAAGGGGATGAAGATGATGACGATGAAAGATGGCAGGAGGTCACCGATGTAGTGCCAGTTGATGCAGGTGATTTGCCGAACCATTGTGCAACCGACCTAGATAACGTCAGCCGTTGCCCTGGCCGTGTATAATCGGGCATGGCCACTTACCAAGACCAAAGCACAGCCTGTGGCCCATGGAGGAATCGACGCAAAGATGGGAGCAAAAAAGATGGACACGATGAAGCACAGGCCCGTCACAATGGCCGTCAAACCCGTACGTCCACCCTCGAAGATGCCGGCGCCGCTCTCGATAAACGCCGTAACGGGGGACGAGCCCAGCAGCGCACCGACGGAGATGAAGGTAGCATCCGTGCAGTACGCAAGGGTAGAGCGGGGGAAGTCGCCACTGTGGGCGTCGACGACGCCGCAGAAGCGCGCCATGGAGTACAGGGTGGCGGTGGCGTCGATGATGTCGACGTAGAGGAAGGTGAAGAGGGCGAGGGCGAACTGGGAGGTGGACGAGTTGAAGGACCAGTCGAGCTGGTTGAGGGTGTGCTGGATGGGCTGCCAGGTGACGACTTGGCTGAAGAAGGCGAAGCGTGAGTCGCCATCGTCGGTATGGGGGAAGTAGGTGATGGAGGTGTCGCGGCTGTCAAGATGTTAGAAACGAGGAGGGAAAAGAAGGGACTGGCTGGATGGTGAGGGACTCACGGCCATGAGAGGATGGATACCAGGGCAATCCCAAGGATCAGCGAGTACTTGACGCGGTATGCCATGAGGATAGCGGTAAGGATACCACCACACATGATGCCCACCCACATCTGTCACTCGTCAGCTCACACGCTCCCCACGCAGACTGTATCGACCCCTGACTGTATGAGATGGGAGCAAACCTTTGGATTCGACATGAGCCCTCCATCGCACATGCCCGTCTGGTCATTGATGAGCTCGGGAGGACACCCGCCCAGGGCGAGGGGCGTGGCCGTCGAGCCGCCGGTGATGGCACCTATGCCAGCCGAGTACGACAGCCCGATCTCGGCGAGGAACAGGCCAATTCCGACGCCCGTGGCCGTCTTAATGGTGGCGGGGATGATCTTGACGAGCCACTGGCGCATGCCCGTGAGCGCCATGATGACGAAGATGATGCCCTCGACAAAGACGGCGGTAAGGGCCGTCTGGTACGAGATGGCGCCGCTGCCGTTGACGCCGACAACCTGGAAGGTGAAGTAGGCGTTGAGGCCCATTCCAGGACTGTCATTGCAACCTGGTCAGCATATGAGGCAGAATGGCGAGTGATTCGGTGGCTCAAGGGGGGACTTACGCGAGGGCGACAGGCAGGTTGGTGGTCAGACCAAAGGTAATCGATGCCATGCCGGAGACGGCGGCGGTCGCGGTAATCAAATCTCGGCGCACATCTATCGGTTGAACAAGAGTCAATGGACGAGATGACACAGATAGGGAGACCCTTCCGGGGGGTGCTTCTTACCTTCTTTGCAAACTGCAAATTCGGGGATCGAGTCACACTGGGCCTTGTTGTCGAGCTCGCAAATGCATGTTCCTCCGGTCTGGGAGAGTAGCGAAGCCTTTACGTGCCACACGTTTAGTATTTCGAAGAAGACTTTCAGGGGCTGGCTAGAAAGGTCTTACGTTGACGGCGATGATGTAGGCCATGGTGGCAAATGTGGTGAGGCCGGCCCGAACTTCGCGGAGAACGGTCGAGTTGCAGACCTCCTTGGCCTGTCCCTTCGTGTTAGGCACAAGTCACCCCTGAATCGGGACAGGGGAACAAGGGGCGCAAGCAGACTTACATGGCCTGAGCCGCGGAGCCTGAAGAACCTCCCGATGGGAGAAACGGTTAACCACATGTCCAGCCGGCAGAAGAGATCGTATAGCGCGCGCATGGGCTTCAGCTTGCGCAGGGTGCCACGCCGGGGGGCCGACGAGGCTTCGCCGGCCGGCGTGTCTTGCAGATTCATGTCCTGCATCGTGGCGCTCGCTTTCCAGACGAGAGGGTATCGCACGGGGAAAGTGAAGAAAGCGAGTGATTGGAGGAGAGAGAGAAGGACGGCGAGATGTTGCTACCACTGACTGATGTGTTAGAAGCAACGAAGAGAGAGGGAGAGGAACACTTGATAGAGGGGGGTGGAGGAATCGTGACACTGGCGCGTGGGTACCCGAGAAGGTGCGAGAAAGCGCAGTGGCTTTGTCTCAAGGACTCGGCTGGATAGACAAAAGAGGCCAAAGAGAAGAGGGACTCACGTCTTTTTGCCGAGAAGCTTGCGATGGTAAGGGGGGTTGACCAGGGGAAACGAGATCAATATAAAGCGCCTTTCTGAATCACTGCTCTGTTCATTTGCCCTCCAAGCAAGTTAGGTGACGAAAGCACACAAGATGAACAGGAAACGCAAAGAAGGTGAAGGAGGAAGGATGAAGAGAAGGAATAAAGGTGTTGTTTTGTTCTCTTTCGCACGTTTGCTGGAGGGCTGCTGTCTATTGGGTGGCAGTCATTCACAGCTGGCAAGGAGTGGCAGGATGAAAAAAGACAACCGGCCAGTCGTTGAGCTTTTGAAGGCCGCCCTGGGGAAGGAAGTTGGTTACGACTCTGGCACCGGGATGGCGGGAGGGAATTCACTGGCTGGATGGAGAGGAGATGGGATGGGATCATGGTGATTGAGGTGGCCCTGTCGTGCGTCGTCAGGGGGAAGGGGGATGCGGTGGTGATGCTGCGCGACCTCGAGTGCAGATTTAGAGACTTGATGCTTGCAGATGCGTGCATGAACCATTGCCATGCCTGTACTTTTAGGTTGGAGAGGGAGAGATGTGTGCAGAGACGGCGGTTGCGTGGTCCGATGAGGCTTGCTATATGTTCGACAGCTGATGTGCCTGTCTGCCTATGCCTCATGCTACGAACTCGTGTGAACCATGGACATCTCTGTCTAGGACTACGTTTAAAATGAGAGCGATGTAGAACTTTCATTCCGTCACTCGTCCATCTCTTGGCTACCGTCTGGCTCGACCTTTTCCCCCCTTTCCAACCCACCTCAGATACGCACCGGAATACCCCCTTTTTACCCTCAATCGGACGTGCCACGCCGCATTAGCTTCGATCGTACAGAATCCATGGAGATGTCTTTCGCGTCACACCCTCCTCACCCTGAGCTAAGCGAGATAAGTCAGAAACAAACGCCTCCGGCGCGGATACGTGCGTTCGATAGATTCCTTGGGCGGGCAACCCTGGGTGGAAATAAGGAATCAATCTTGCACTCGTCCAACGGAGATATCCTCCGCGCCCGCTTTGAAAAAAAAAAAAAAAAAAAAAAAAAAAACCCCGGGGGGGGGGGGGGGGGGGGATCAAGGCTGAATGGACGTGTGCGTGGTAGAGTGGTGGCTGTTCTTGCATAACGACCTGGACCGAAGAACAAAAAGAGTGCCGCTGAGATTGGCTGTGCGCTCAAAGCTAATCCTGTGCTACCTCTCGCTAAGCAGCGGGCCTGTGATGTTGAACACGATCCTTAAAGGGGGGCCTTCCTGGAGGCCGGACGGGTGAGACACAAGGACTTGTCCAGGTTGGTGAAGAGACACGGCAAAGATTGGGGGCGGCCGCGGGCGGTAGTTCAGTACGATCCTCTTGTCCAACACGACGGCGGGATCGGAGACAATCGGTGATGATGGGGACGATGCCGTGTGTGCGCCCTCTGAGCATTCGGCCAGGCCGAGCTTGTAGCCCACGGGCATGTTCATCCAATGTGTTGGGCTGGCACTGAACTCTGGCAGACCGAACCCCAGCGTTTTGGCGGCTCGAAACCCTGGATGCGGACTGCAGTAGAGCAAAGTTCAATGGCTTCCGAGACCCTGAATATTGCGACATGAACTAGCAGCGTTCATCAGCTTTGCTCGCCCTCCTACGAGCGTTGCGCAAGCGAACCTACCTACCTCAATTTTTTTTTATTTTTTTATTTTTTTTTTTTCATCTCACCACCAAACCTGGCGGAAACAAAAGCGCACAGAGTCCCCTTTCCCCCATCTCCAGCGCAGCCCATGTTTCACCCGGACCTCTCTTAACTTTCCTTGCACTTCTTTACCTTGTCGAGGAAAAAAGAACAGCTCTGCAGGATTTCCACGGACGGCTACCTCCTGCCCGGGGGAGGACCTGCGTGAAACAAGCGTGGAAACCCACGGTGCATGGCAGGCTTTTCACGCCCTGGAGAACGGAGGACCTTTTTGAGGGGGAAGGGGGAAGAACAAACAAGAGGATAGAGAAGAGCGTTGTTTTGGGTTTCACGCATGGAGAGCGACTGTCTCACATGGGCTGGCTGAGTCCGTGCCACGATCCGCCCGCCCCCAGGCCGCTGCCTCTGTCCCTGCGAAGAGGGATAAAAAAACAAAAACAAAAAAAGGTTCTGTGCCACGACGACAGCCTGCTCGCTGTCTCTGCCGCGGGGTTTCCACCGTGGTTCCTTTCCTTGTGACTGCGGCCCCCGTTCTCGTGACAACGTGGCTTGGTTTTGTTTCTCCATGGGTTCGGGGGGGGGGAGGGGGGCTGCGAACGTCTTCGTCGCTCATGTGCTGTTTCTGCGTCTGTTTCACGCCCCACGACGTGCCCGCCGGCGAATGGCGAGGACATGGCGCATTCCCGTCCCTCGGGATGACGTTCGTTGTGTCGAGGGCTAGTAGGTGCTGTACGTGAAGAGCGTCAAGTGACTGACTGATTGACTGATTGACTGATTGACTGACTGACTGGCTGGCTGGCTGGCTGGCTGTTTAACTACACGCGTGACTGGAGTTCCCTCATTGCTGGGAAACCTGGCACGGGCCGAGGCAGACATGTCGTCGTTGAGGCTCTTGGGGGAGGTGTCCCGCCTTGGAAACCGAAACGTGTCTGGAAGGGTTCCATCCGAGTCAAAGCCCATGCTGGAGACAGGAGCAGCAAACGCAAAGCAGGCGTCGCATCCAAGCCTCCGTGTACGAGAAAGATATTCCAAATCCAGTGCCCCCCCCCCCTTCTCGCCGTTTCCTCGGCCGTCGTGTCCTGCCCTGTCCTGTCTCGCCCGTGTGGTTTGGCCTAGTCCGTTCAGTTGGATATATACGATGGCCTTGCCCAGCTCGCTGCAGGTTTCCATCCCAAGGCTGATTGTTCGGTTCGGCTCATGTTTAGGCGCAACGCCCGACTGCCCGCTTGCTCCCCTGGTGGTAGATCAACCGTACAGCACAGTCATCGGGACGAAGCCCGCCGTGAATCGCACTCTACATCGCACGCCGGCGACTCTCCCTTCTTTCATGCGCATTGTCCAGTGGCCGACCCGTCTCCCTTAATAGGCCCCGAACCCGAAGCGAGTACGCGCGAGGCGAGACAGCCGCATCTTCGAGGCCGCACGCATCGCGAACAAGGGGCGGATTAAGGAAAGCCGCGGACGAGGGGGCTTCCGAGTCGTGCTATCGTCTTCTGCGACAATTCCATTTTCGACTCCGCCTGACCTTTGCTTTGCTCTGATACACGGCTTGGCCCTGACTCTGCCTTTGCTACGCCTGTTCATCCAATCGCGACCTTGCCTGTCTTTGCAGCCTCGCCTCCCCTCTGCGCACCCTCATCGAAAGTCGACCTTCTAGACGCTTCAGGGCGGGCCTACCTACCTACTTACCTCTCTACCTTGTCGAGGTATCTTGGGCTTTCATTACTCACTGCATCTTCCTCTCCACTGCTTTGTAGCTCTGGCCAGGAAAGTGTGGCAGCTGGCGCTACTACTATTGCCCGATTTGCTGTGACGGCCAGCTGGTTGTGCCTACCTTAGGGTTTCCACCTTGACGGTCACTTTCACCTCATCTCGCCTCACCTCGCCTCACCTCGCCCTACTTCTCTTTGCCCACGGCAGACTTTTTCTTCCGCGGACATCCTCTCCCTCATTCCTACCCTCCTATCTTCTACTGGCAGGAGTCCGGCATTTCCTCTTCATCCTCCGACACCCCTTCGCCTCGACTACCTAGATATCATCGCTTACAGCCTCCCTACTCTTGCTTTACTTCTATGCTCTACCCCTCCGTCATCCCTCCCATTGCATGACCACGTTGTTCCTCCGGGACGGAACCGCGTATTGCACTCCCTTCTTACATCATGATCCCAATCGACTGGACGGACCCCTCCCGCGAATCCGTGGGGGAGCATCGCGCCCGGAAGATCAAGAAGAGGGATCGTCGTACCGATCAGCCCGTCAAGTCGTCCTCGTCGTTTCGCAGCTCCATCACCAATACTGAGTCGCCTTTTGCTTTCCTTCATCCCAGAAGCTTCAAGCAGTCGAGGGCTCTTAAGAAGACCCCGACCATCAAGCTTCCGGAACAGACCGTCGCCGGAGTCTCTATCCAGTCACCATCACCGCATGCCTCGGACTTTGCTCATCCCAAGGCCCCGACGCCCGCTGCCCTCACAACCGCAAGCGGCCGTCATGGACTTCGTTCCAGCAATGAATTCTTCTCGATCGACGATGACGACGAAACTTCCCCTAGTCTCACTTTTGGTATATTACTTCCCACGTGGAGAATGTGTATGGATACCCACTAACACGTCGCCGCTGGACAGACTCGATCTTTTCGCGATCTCCCGGTAGTGACGGGCGCACGTCCAATTCCATCGAGGCATTGACCGACGATGTTAGCAAGCTCAGCATTGTCCGCTTGTCACAGCAAGCGTCCATTTCGGAAGGCGAAAGCCCTGCATCTTCACTGCATCGCAAGTCCTTCTCGGAACCGCTTCCCCTGCTAGCCGCCGCCGCTCCAACCGCTCCGCCGGATCTGTTTACCAAGTCTTTCAAGAAGTAAGTCTAGCCCTGCCATGTGACAAATCACCATGTTGATCATGATAGCTTCCCATCCAAACTGCCCATCAAAGTCAGCAGTGCCGAGAATGAGGATTCAAATCAAAACTATCCCGCCTCAGACCGCAGATACAACAATATTGATGCATGGCGCGCAACCAACGACTGGGACAAGGCATCGGGGACTATGAAGAGGACAGCTTCGGTCGCCAACTACAAGCAGCACAGCCGAAGCTCGTCCCTGGAAATTGCATCGCCTCCAGAGGTGATTCGCCAGATCATTACAGCAAGCCCCGAGGGTATCTTGAAGCACCTCGGAGATTTGTGGAGGACGAGCTCCGGCATCCACGTGGACCACAGATCAGAGTCGGAGAAGCATCTATGGATGCTTTGTGTCGTTCAGCATCTCGATCGGGCACCTTGGGGTCAACTAGCACCGGAAAACTCCACGTCCAAGACTTTATCACGTCCCAAAAGCCATCTCTGCCTCTACGACACCGCAGGTATGTTTGCTAGATCGCCAATGCTCGTCACTCAACTGACCCATGCGTAGCAACCGCGTCCTACATTGCAACCCTCTATCCTGACCACAGCGTCTTCCACATCTCGGATGTTCCGTTGCACCACAAGTCTTTTCCCAACGTGCATCCACTGTCGGTGCCCCAGGTGTCGTCGTCCATGTTTCCGTTCCCACCCAATAAAGTGGACAGGGTCTCCTCCATCGCGATTCAATCCGTCTTCGGCAATGCTGAGATACCTCGAATGCTTGCCAACGTCAGCAAGTGTTTGCGGCCTGGAGGCGTCTGCGAGTTGACCCTGATAGACCCGATGCCGCGGTTGGCCACCCTGGGAAGGCACCTGCAAGCGTGGTTGGAACGAAACCTCATGGTTAATCTAGCCAGACAGTCAAAATGCGTCAGCCCGGGATTTGCTTTCCCCGAGTGGCTTGGTCAGGCTGGGCTTCGCGCGGCTGGCAGCAAGCTGACGACTGTCAAGTTCTTTGCCATCCCAGAAAGCATCTTCGAGGACCACGACAACAACGCTAATGGCGTCACGTACCAGCAGCAGAAGGTTCAGGAAACAAAGGCCGAAGTTAGAAGCTTGGCCGGGAGAACCCTGTGGATGGAGGTATGGGGACCGTATGTCACAGCCGAGAAGTGGTGGTGGGAGGACCCAGCTTGCGTCGACGAGTGTCTCCAGCTGGGCACCATCTGGGAGTATCATCTGATTGAGGGCGTCAAGTGTTGACGAGACGGAATAGATGGTCAGCCGCGGCCTGACCACGATTTATTTCCTGTCTTTGTTTTGCTTTTTCTGCGCCGGATGGTTTGTTAGAAGCATCTGGCAGGAGTTACCATGCAGATGTCATTATGTTCGATACCCTTTTGAGATGTCCTTTTGAACCCTCTTTACGGATGATCTGAGGGATGTTTAATTGTTGGATCACGAGGCGTTTAGCACGCTTAGTAAACAGGGGCAGCTGCTATTCATGGCTGTTACGCTGACCAGGCTAAGGGATGAGATGGGCTATGTGGTGAGAGGCTTTGACTTGAGACGTCTTCTATGAATTGAAAAGGTGAAACAAACAGGGCAAACAGGACTTGCTTTAGACGGTCAAGAATATAGACTACGCAAAGAGATTCTAGTAATCAGTCGGCACCACGAATGTTCATCCCTTTCAACTTGTCTCGCCTGAACCATCTCTATGTTTCCAGATCAAACCATGTCACCTCTACCATAACTCCTGCGGATGAACTTATTCATTTCATCAAGCAAGAAGTAACTGAGAAACAACCTCCAAAGACCTCGGCCAATAACGTCACTCAGAACAACCCCTTTGGTACCCATCGGCCAGCATGGTTCTTTCTCAACCCGGGGGGGGGGAAGGAACAAGAAAAAAGGGAAAAAGAAAAACAAAGCCTTGCATACAAAACACATGCTCTAAACGAAGTGACGCGACCCAACAACCAAAATATGTCAGATGCTCACCCAAGGCCTACATCCCAAGCCAAGGTATATCCCCCGCCCCCTCAAGTGCCATGTCTGTCTTGCCCAATAATCCGGGTCATCACGTCCCTCACAACACCACCAACCCTAGGCCAACCATCGCCGCGATACGTACATGACCCTTGTCCCACTTGCCCCCCCTGCCCTACCCTCTTTTACCCCGGACTGTGAAGACGAGCTGTGACCCTCCCTGGCTCCGCGGATCCGGGGGAGGGGTCCGA
>KL660654.1:264801-328087 GCA_000732775.1 Stachybotrys chlorohalonatus IBT 40285 | reverse complement strand
GGGCAAATCCACACGGAAGAGGCATTTCCCAGCGCCGTGGAGATGGCTGTACAGTACCTGACCTTTTACATACGCCGCAGGGACTTGGAGGAGGTGGGCATAGGCGGCATGGTGGGGGACAGGGAGGGGCATCAGGGCGTGCGTGAGGTGGGATGGCGGCAATAAGGTACTTGCAGGCTGGGTTGGCGGGGCTGTTGCTGCTTCGCTGGGGCAACAGTGACGCGAGACGAGACAAATATCCGGCACATCTTCCATCATACCTCCCCTACCTTACCTACTTATGTTAGACCCCAACCCCGAACTCAGGATACCCTCTTCTTTTCTCTCTTTTATACCTCACACGCATCCGTTCCCTACGAACATTGAACCTGCCCTCACCATCTTTCACCATTTCATCTACAATCGCAAACATGACTTCCTCTCTTGACCAGCTCAAGGCCACTGGCACGGTATGATTTCTGTCATGTCCCGCTACCCCACCATCCGCATATTTGCCCCTCGTTTTGTCGCGGTTGTGCAGCAGAGGAGCCAGGCTGGGCGATCCCAAGCTCCCACCATGGCCTCGCTCACGCCTCGACGCTCGATACAAATATCCGGATTAAATCGTGGTTGTTCTCATGCTGACGATTAGTTTCTCGGTGCTTTGGACAGGTCGTCGTGTCAGACTCTGGTAATTCCCGCACCTCCCGGCAGCAAATTGCGTGATGACTAGCTAACAGCTCAATAGGTGACTTTGCTTGTTAGTCCAACCACTCCCACGATCCCGTGAAACTCTCAGCTCCATAACGACGGTCTTTGCGACGTTTGATTGGACCCCATCGCAAACTCCCTGGTGCATTGAGCTTACACCATCATTCTTTTACAGCCATCGCCAAGTACAAGCCTCAGGATGCCACCACCAACCCCTCGCTCATCCTCGCTGCCTCCAAGAAGGCCGAGTATGCCAAGCTGATTGACACTGCCATCGCCTACGGCAAGGAGCAGGGCGGTGACCTCGAGTCCCAGGTCGACCACGCTCTCGACCGTCTGCTGGTTGAGTTCGGCAAGGAGATCCTCAAGATCATTCCCGGCAAGGTCTCGACCGAGGTCGACGCCCGCTTCTCCTTCGATACCAAGGCCTCCGTCGAGAAGGCTCTTCACATCATCGACGTGAGTACTCGCTTAAACTTGTGCTACTAGACTCTGACGCTGATATACCGTCGGCGTAGCTCTACAAACAGCAAGGCATCGATAAGGACCGTGTCCTGATCAAGATCGCCTCCACCTGGGAGGGTATCAAGGCCGCCGAGATCCTCCAGCGCGACCACGGCATCAACACCAACCTGACCCTCTTGTTCTCCCTTCCCCAGGCCATTGCTGCCGCCGAGGCCGGTGCCTTCCTCATTTCCCCCTTTGTCGGCCGTATTCTCGACTGGTACAAGGCCAACACCAAGAAGGAGTACTCCAAGACGGAGGACCCCGGTGTCGCCTCCGTCAAGAGCATCTTCAACTACTACAAGAAGTTCGGCTACAAGACCATCGTCATGGGTGCCTCTTTCCGCAACACCGGCGAGATTACCGAGCTCGCTGGCTGTGATTACTTGACCATCTCGGTAAGTTCGGCGACCTCGTCAACCCGCCGGGCCCACTGATTGCTAATCCCCTATAGCCGAACCTGCTCGAGGACCTCCTCAACTCCACCGAAGATGTCCCCAAGAAGCTCGACGCCTCCCAGGCCTCTTCTCTCGACATCTCCAAGAAGTCCTACATCTCCGACGAATCTCTCTTCCGCTTCGACTTCAACGAGGACCCCATGGCCGTACACAAGCTGAGCGAGGGTATCAGCAAGTTTGCCGCCGATGCTGTTACTCTCAAGGATATCCTCAAGCAGAAGCTTGCTTAAGTATTTAGTCTGGAATAGTCTGGAGGATCAACCAAAAGCTCAATGGATCATGCTATGTATGCAGAGACAGAATGAACCATGTCTGGCACATACCACGCGCGGCATGCTGCGGACGAGAAAGATGAATAATTTTATATTCCTAACATGGGTATCCTGACTCCCTTTACTTTACCTTGGTAACGCCAGTCAAACAGTTGAATCCGTGTAGGCATGTGATCTTGAAGCCTAGCCTTACGTATGCGGTTTTTTGCACGTAACTTGAACTGACCGGTGCTTGAAGCCTTCATCTTCAGCAGCTTCCAATACCAGCGCTGTAAGAGGCCCGCCACCGACGCAATTGGAGTCCAGCCCAAACGTATAATCCCCCACCTTGAATCCTCGCTTTGCATCATGCCCGTAGATTACGGTCCGTCGCTGGAAATCTAAAAGACGTTTCTGGTGAGCGTTCCAGGCGTCGGCCCATGGGATGCCGTGCCGATCGGCCGAGGGGACCGCGGAAGAGTAGTCAACTGGGCCCTTGGGGGCGGCAGCTGTGAGAAGCGTATCATCTAGGTCCGCTTCACCAATGTCTTTGTTCACCTCGTCTTCTTGGTTCAGAGCACGGGGGTCGAGTGACCCCGCCGCCTTCTCGGCCTGATGTCCGTGTCCGTGACCTTGGCCGCGGCCGAGAAGAAGAGTGCGCAAGTTCATGATGGCCCAGGGGTCTTGGTCGACGAGCTTGACGCCGGGAACGAGCCCCCCGTGGACAATGACGATTGGGAGAGGGGTGGCGCTGAGGATGACGGGGAGGTTGGCGAGCCATTCGAGTTGAGCGGCCGAAAGCTCCTTGGCTGTGGCCAGGTGCTTCTCCTTGGCCTTTGTGTTGGTTTGTCCTCCCAGAGTCTCAGCCCAGGCCATCAAGACGCTGTTCTCGTGGTTCCCACGAACGGCGCTGGCACCCAGCTCCATCAAGAGAGAAACCACGGCAGGCGAATTAGGTCCCTTGCTGATCATATCGCCCGCGGCAACCAGGTGGTCCCTGTCAGGATTGAAATCGACCTTCTGGAGCATCTGCTCGAGCTCGTTGTACATGCCGTGGACATCGCCGACGATGACGAGCCGCCGGCGGTTCTCGGCAGTGGGGACGAGCTCGTGGGGGATTGAGGCGATGAGGGTCGGGTCGTCGAGGGCCTTGTGGTGTTTGCGGTTGTAGTTTTCGAGCCCGGGGTTGGAGGCGGCCATGGGGGACAGCCAATTGGTGAAGTAGAAGGTGTTGACGAGGAGGAGGAGCAACACGGCACAGAGGATGCTGTAAAGGGCAAGGCGGGGAACCCTCATGGCTGGCTAGGGAGGTGACGCGACGACCTTGGATTGAAATCGGATCGACGTCGAGACGAAGTCGAGGAGATGTTGGAGAGGGCAGATGGATGGCTTCAACAGACGGCCAGGAGAAGTCAATGGACCAAAATAGAGAAGGAAACGGTGCTGCAAAGACGACAAACCAGCAGAGGCGTCCTGGCACCTAGCGACTGAAACATGGCTGTCCACATAAAATGCTGTTTGTACAACACGGAATGGGTAGCACCTGGTACCGTACCTGGCGGCGTGGTACGTAAGTTCATGTCGCGGATCGAACCACAGCATTCCCCACCGCGACGATCTACGGCGGAAGTCATCCAATAGCGGACGCCGGCCGAGGGTCTGGGGGGGGGGGAGGGAGACTCATGCTCCAATACCCACGTTTGCGGCCGGCCCGGGCGCTGTTGTTTCCACTTTGTTGCGTATGCCCGTGTTTTGGCCAGGTTATGGGCCTTTCTAATCATGACCCCCTGAGTTTAAAGCGTTGGACACTTTTTGCATGTGCCGTTTTCGGGCTCGGCAAAATGCGCAAAATGGCGGACGGGGAGGGTGGTGGCTGTTTTCGCTTGGTTAGTCTTGTCGAGTGTGGTGATACGGTTGCTCGTATCGTTCTTTCAGCAGCAGTATCCCAGTGAATGAGGCTAGTAAGGAACAAGTCCTCGGCACTGAAAGTATCACCACGATAGAGAGGATACTTTTTTATTCATGTGAGGTGATGGCCAAAACATCAAGCTTCTGTCAATTCCGACAACGACGCCACCCTGAACCACTCGGTGACCGAGTCTAAACATTTGAGATATGGTTACAATATATTACATGAGTCCAGCAGTGAGTGGGGGTTCGTGCTTCGTGTGCCGCATGACGAGTTGTCAGATGCCATCACTGAGCAATGTCTGTGGTAGCTCTTCATCCTTCAATGACCGGCATCCTACAAGGCCGCTGCGCAGCCATCGGTGCGCTCGAATCCTCGTGATGTTCCGGCACATGGGTTTCATGGGTATCACTCTCGCCGTATCTCGCGTGCAGGCCTGTCCCGAAGGCGCCAACTGCCAGCAAGTCCATCACTTCTTGCCGTCCTGCTTCTGCTCCAGCCTGTACTTTTCATTCTCTACATCCCGCCAGTCGGGCGGCGCCTGCTCGTTGCCGCTGGTGGTGGTGTGCGAGCCGGCGTAGGCCGACCGCCCCGCGTACAGCTGGTAGCCCTTTCCGGCGTCGGCCTCCTGCAGCGACTGATACGTCACGGGCATGTTGCCGCGGAAGCGCTTCCTCATGTCCACCATGCCGCGCTTGCACTCGCTGAAGCCCTTCTTGAGCTGCCGGCACTGGATCGGCAGCGTGTCGACGAGCGGCTCGCGGAGGCAGTCGGAGGCGTTGTTGCGCTGCACCATGACGCAGTCTGATTCCTGGAGACATTGCGCGAGCGCTTCGCCTGTGGTTTTGATTTCATCGGTTAGAGACGGGCGGGCTTAAAGGAATACGGCGGAGATGTTTGGCACTCACGCAGCTCTTTGCAGGAGCTCGGCATCTTGGCTGGGAAGTGCTGGCTCTTGTCCACCAAGATGGGCGTTTTGGCGGATCGTGAAGGGCCTGGGACGAGCGTGGGATTTTGGGGAAAAGTCGAGCTGCTAAGCTTTGATTGGCCGGCTAGCGCAGGTACGCGGAAGCAAAGCCGCGGCTTACCTAACTGTCTTCAACGACGGGTTGCATGAGCCCAGGTTAGCTCCTTTTTCGCGTTGGAAACTTTCCCCAACATGCTAAGCAGATGTCTATGCATGACCACTTGATACACTCCTGCTCGTACTGAGACGATTCCGGATGATACCTGTCGTTGGAGTTTGGAGGTTATTCAGAGCCCCGTGATCGGTTGGAATTCTGGCAAAACCTTGCGTGATCCTGGCAGTGCCTGAATCCCGTGACAGGCGGTAAGCTACAGTAGACGATCCCTGCAGGTACCTTCATTTCGGCGTCAAGGATGTTGATATCAATGTACCGATTGTTGTCTTTGCATGTGACATCACCCCCCCGGATAGCTCCTCGCTTCTGGAATCCCCTCTAACACGCACCAACCAAAACCCATCCTCAACTTCGTCCTACTAAAGACATACAGCATTCCCTGTCTCAAAAATGTTGTCTACTTGATTATTGTGGTTGCTTCATCTACCTACAAAATGCCTGTCCCATTCCTAGGGAGGTTACATCTGTAAGTTGCCTCGTCTCTTGTTGGAGGCGTGAAATGTCCGTCGCGTGCTCGGCTTCACACTGACCATCCCCCGCCGCAGCACGGAGTATGTATCCATTGTTGGGTCCTTCATCCTGGTAGGGTTCGAGGCGATAATTCGCGTCTTGACTTTGGCGACTCGTAAGTCGAGCTCCAGGCTCCTGCTCGGGCGGTACCGTTTGCTGATGCGCTCTAGCGACGTTCCTCGTGTCGCTGTTTTACCGAGCTTCGCGACTCCTGTTTAATAGATTTACGTCACCGGCGCAGAAGAGAGCTGAGAATAAGAACAAGAGTAGGTTGGACGATGACCTTGGGCCGGGACCGGCAGGCTAACGCGCGCCCGTCTAGCAATCTCTAATTCGGTGAGGAACGCCGCGGACTTCGTTGAGCTCTGCCGTCTTTGGGGCTACGAAGCAGAGGAGCACATTGTGCAGACCAAGGATGGATATCTCCTGGGTTTGCACCGATTGCAGTGGAGAAAAGGCGAAGAAGGCCAAAAGGTCAACAGCGGCGGGACGAGCCTGAGGAAGAAGGTCGCCTATCTGCACCACGGTCTGCTGATGAACTCGGAAGTCTGGGTCTGCCAAACGGACGAGAAAAGATGCCTGGCCTTTGAGTTGGTAGAGAGAGGGTTCGATGTCTGGGTACGTTTATCGGCTCATCCTTCACGGCCACGGGGCCATACTGAGCGACTATAGTTCGGAAACAATCGCGGCAACAAATACTCTAAGAAGTCGATACACACTTCACCGACGTCTGTGGAATTCTGGAACTTTTCCATCGACGAGTTCGCGTTCCACGATATCCCGGACAGCATTTCCTACATCCTGGACACGACGCAGCAACAGAGCCTGTCCTACATTGGTTTCTCTCAGGGCACAGCGCAAGCCTTTGCAAGTCTTTCCATCCATCCCAGGCTCAACAACCAGGTCAATGTATTCATTGCACTTGCGCCAGCAATGGCGCCGGCAGGACTGTTCAACGGCATCGTGGATTCTCTGGTGAAAGCATCGCCTTCCGTTTTGTTCCTCATGTTCGGCAGAAGATCCATCTTGAGCTCGGCCACCATGTGGGAGACATTGATGTATCCGCCAATCTTTAGCCGGACGATCGACTTGGGCCTAAGCTTCTTGTTCAACTGGCAGACGAAGAACATTTCATCGAGCCAAAAGCTGGCGGCCTATCCCCACCTATACTCCTTCACGAGCACAAAGAGCGTGGTGCATTGGTTCCAGATTATCCGAAACAGGTGCTTCCAGATGTACGACGACGATGTCCACCAACCGATGAGCGTGAGCACGTCGACGAGATACTCCAAGGTCGCCAAGTACCCAACACGCAACATCAAGACACCGGTCGTGCTGGTTTATGGAGGCAGCGACTCATTGGTGGATATCAAGGCCATGTTGAGGGAATTGCCTCCGCAGACGGTGGCCACGGAGATCCCGCACTACGAGCATCTCGACTTCCTCTGGGCTAGAGATGTCGACCTGCAAGTTTTCCAACATGTGTTCGATGCCCTGGATAGCTTCACCGATGCTGAGCACAGCAAAGAGGAATATGATCGCTATCATTCGGTCCGGAAGGAGAGCTTGATTGGCTCCGCGTTCGTTCAGGCGAATAATCAGAGGGAGAGCGAGAGTGATGCCTCGACGATTGTGGCTCCCAACGAAGCAGGCGATGTACCATTTGCTCATCAGCACGTAGCGAGGGAGCCGCGGGGTGAAATCTTGCCTCAAAAGAAGTCTGGTATCACAGAAAATCCGCCTCGAGCTGGCTTGGAGCATTAACTGACTATGGAGAGGTACAGACGAGCCCGGTGCGCAAATGGACAAAGAGAATCGGCCCAGCTCGGTTGACGGCACATCGGAGCGCGGGGAAACCCCGGCTTGGGGCAAGCTCAAGGGCAACGGCGTACGAAGAGGCAGCATGGCCAGCCTGAGCTTGGATAGCATCCGTGAGGGGAGGGGTATCGCCGTGGGAGTGAGCAAGGCCGCAGGGGGCGTGGTGACGACGAGCGACGCGGGAAGGGTAGCAACACCGTCTCCGCCATCTACGCCAGCGAAGGGGAAATCGAGGATTGCAAGACTCAGGACATGAGATGAAATCTTGCGTTGGCTTGGTGTGGCAGACTTAAGGGAAGCAACCATGTTCGGAACGGGAATGAGAGATAGACGCCGTTGACAGTTCCAGCGGAATTGATTGGACAGGGAAGCGCACTGTAACCATAGACCTGTAGAAATGGACCTGTACTACATAGCCTTACCGTGAGGAATCGGAGCTGTCTGCAGTGATGAATGCCACCGGACTTGTGTTGAATGATACAGCGAGTGTGGCTATGTTGGACTTGCACGTCTCAGGACGCACCAAGCAAGCAAGTAACTGTACGTGCCACCTAGAGGGCTATGCTAAGACGCGAGAGACCGATGAGCGCGAGCAACGGCCAACGGACAACGGTTGGACGATAGGAGTGAGTTTGAGAGTGTAGGTTGTCAATGATGTGCCAATTGGCAGCATGAATTCCGGGACGTGAGCAAGCCCACCAAAACCTCACCCCAATAGCCATGTTGAAACCAACCCCCCCCCACGCGCACGTGCGCAGGCATTAATCGGGCACACAAGTGAGAATGTACGGATAGCTAGATGGTGATAACATGTTGGAACTGGCATCCGAATCAGGGCTGTGGTTGGGCGAATTGCTAGTTAGTTGGGATGGGAGGTGCTGAAACACGAAAGTTGCTGCTTATTCTGAGTGAGAGCGGGATGCCTATTTTAGGAAAACGAGACGCTGCCAAACGGAGGTTTTCGCTGGGCGGCGGTTGCTGCACAGTGAGAGGTCGGAGGGAGGCATGGCGAAGGATGACAAGACACACTGTATACATACGCCACCGCAGCGATGCCATGCTCTTCTGAGTATACTGGCATGCTATTCTGCGACAAACGTCCCGACACACTGTGCATGTAAATTCACCGGCCGCCCATCAACCGACGTCCATCCCGTCGGCTTTCGGCCTCTGCCACTGTTGCATCCCTCCAGCTGCAGCCCTACCGATGCACAGCAGTGGCCCTCCGAGCTAGTTACCACGGCATAGATCCCTGCCTGCTCCTTGACGTTGCTTCGCGATCATCACGTCTCCCTGACCTTCGTTGTAGCCGCCCCGTCCTGACGCCCGCCGATTCGACCACGCAACGGGCACGTCCGCCAAGCCAACCAAGGACAGGGGCCCTTTGCCTTGCCTGCGTTTCCCTTCTGGGTTTCTTCTCTTTCTTGAATCAACGGCATCCCCTCTGAGATCCCCCACGCGCGGCGATGCTTCCTCCCCCCCTTCCCCTCAGCCACAGAAGCTTGTGCGGCGGCGTCTTGCCTCGTTGCCCTATTCCTGACAATGTCCCGGTCCCGGATCTACCCCCCGGGTTTCCCGATATCGATGCCCTCCAACGGGGGCAGGGTTCGTGCACTGGCGACTCTTCCGTCGCGTTGGAGGCCCAACTCTGCGAACCGCCTGGTACGAGGGGGGTTGTGCTTGACGGGCATCGGATGCTGGATCCTTCCCGGAGCTCGTCCCAACGCCTAATACACCGATCCATTGTGTATTTCCATCTGTAGGTTAGACCAACTCGCAGTAGATGATAATACTTAAGCATTCCCTTGGACGGCGACCCCCCAGATCTAGCTGGCCTCGATTCTCTATGCCCATTTCCTTCTCTGTTCTTCAGAGTAACCACCATTAACTAGCCTCCGTCCCTTTCCTTGTTGTTTGAGCCTTCTTCCTTTTCTGGTTTCCAGCGTGTGAAGTTCACTAGATTCTTTCTCTCCTCCTTCCTCCCACCCCATTCCATCACATCAGTCACTCAACATGGCCGACGGACCCTCAGACTTCGGCAACGAGACCTGGATCTACGGCGGCGACGGCTCCGAATGGTGCGCCGAGAACCCGACCATCGACCAGTGCTGGGACTACCACGTTCCCAGCCATTACCACTATGACATTAACCTGGCCGCCAACGTCGCCCTCGCCGTCATCTTCGCCCTCTCCCTCGTCGGCTTCATCGTCGTCTGGGCCTCGACCCGCAGGGCCACGGCCTTTTGCGTCACTCTCTCGCTGGGCGTCATATGCGAGATCTTTGGCTACATCGGCCGCATCATGAGCTATGACAACCCCTGGGATGATCCCGGCTTCATGATTCAGATCTGCTGCTTGACCATCGGCCCTGCGTTTATGGCTGCGGGCCTTTATCTCTGTCTTCGCCGGATCGTGATTGCGTATGGCCAGGAGAACTCCAGGATCAAGGCCAGCCACTACACCCTCATCGTGAGCCATTCCCTTTATCTCGGCAAGTCGGCGCATGGCAGGCTAACACCTTTGACCACTAGTTCGTCCCTTGTGACTTTGTCGCCCTCGTCCTCCAAGCTGTCGGCGGCGTCATCGCCGCCATCTCCGAGGATCCCGAGGACGGCCAGATGGGCGTCGACATCATGGTCGCCGGCCTGGCCGTCCAGGTCGCCACTAGCATCGGATTCATCACCGCCTACGTCTTCTTCGTCCTGCGCTGCCGCAAGCGCTACCGCCTGCTCGGCGACGACGCCTACGAGCAGGACCCGGCCATTGCCGGCATGCGCAACAGCATCAAGTTCAAGCTCTTCCGCGTCGCCCACATCACCTCCACCCTCTGCATCCTCTGGCGCAGCTGCTTCCGCCTCGCCGAGATGGCCGGTGGCCAGGGCAACTGGCTGCAGCAGCGCCAGGATCTCTTCATCGGCATGGAGGGCGGCTTGATCGTCATCGCCGTCCTGCTGCTCAACTTCTTCCACCCGGCCTTCTGCCTCAAGGAGGTCTTCATGCTGCCCAAGCCTCCCTCCAACAGGGGCGGCTTGTTCGGCATGTTCCGCAAGAAGCAGCCCGTCGTCTTCAAGGAGGAGATGGAGGATATTTAAAGCTGCTTTTGCCGCCCAAAACCCCTGTTTTAGCGAAGCCGGCCCTTCTCCTCGTTGTACAATCTGTTGTATCAGTGGTGCGTTTTCGGCGTGGAGCAGTAGATCTATCGGCGTTCTGGTTGGGTTTGTGGATCGATTTGCTATGCGGTCCTTGCCTTTTTACGTTTCTTTTTCTTCTTCTCTAACTTATTGGATATGGCCTGGAGGATATTATCATGTGGTAGTGCAGACCAAAAAAAAAAAAAAAAAAAGGACATGATTTGAAACACATTTTACATGCCCTTGATCCAAACAAGCCAGGCATCTATCATCTTGACTCAATCACGAGAAATGCTACATATCGGGACCACGTGTGATAAAGTAGAATTAACGCCAATAATAGCCCAGGCACTTCGCCTGCCATGGTATCTATGTTCGGCATTGAGATTCAAGGCTTATGCATACCGCTCGACTTTTCCCGCCGCTCAACGCCCAGTTGTACTAGAGCACTTCAAGACGCCCTGGACTCCATACGCTAAAACCGCCCCAACGGCATGATAGAAGATAGGATATGTCGCCAAACACCAAGCTGAGAACCTATCAACGTGTCCCGCCAATGCTGTCATGTGCAAGCTGCTATAAGAAGCCGTGGCGCCGTCGCTAAACCGTTGCGATGCAAGGACTATGATCAACCAGTCCCAAGAGTGCAATGGGAAGATAACCATGACCTGGATCTTACAGAGGGATGCCAATGAGAGATTTGAACAAATGATACAATTACGGAGGGAAAGGGGAAAATGTCGGGGGAGCGACTCCTCGCCATGAAAAGACGATTATATGGAGACGTCGCCGAGAGGGAGTATCTTGGACTCATCTCCATGGAACTGGGCTCGATACTTGACGATGCCCTGGCCTATGGCGTCAAGATCGTTGACCTTGCGGGTCCGGAGATCTTTGAGAACTTCTCGAAGCCCGTCAACGAACTTGGATGTCTCTGCTTCGTAGTTACCATACCCTGTAAGTTGAGATATGATCTGGGCATCTAAATCAGTGTTGCGTCAGTCCACTCCCTGGCGGCAAAGCCACGTCCACCGGGCTTTTGAACTGTAAAGCTTGGGGCGCGTTACGCACCAGGCACCCGCATTGTTTCAAAATGCTGATATTCACATTCACTACCGCGAGGGCATTGTTGGTTCGCCAATTGATCAGGGCATAGTGGTTTATGTGCGTCAATACGGTTACTGTACGTCAGGGACCGGAGTCCCCCAGCGACTGTTTGACTGTACTGGGGATGAAATCGGTAAGCACGAAAGTATTGGAGAGGGGTCTCGTAGGGCACGAAGCCCGAGTGCGAGGCAGCCGCCACTGGCGATTCTCCGTCGTGGGTTACCTGGTTTACGGATTAGTTGCCGTCCTGGGCTGCGAAGTGAACAGGCGAGTACTTCTCTCCCCGAATCGGGGCTTGGGCCTTTCGCTCCCGAAATGTCCTGTTGTGCATCTGGTAGCTGTGAAACTGATTCCTGTGCATTTCTCTCACGCGTAGCGGTTGTCATCTCCACTGTTGTGTCAATGTGTGAGAGTGATTCCCCATCGAGTAAGCCTGTCGAAGCTTCCGCGGGACCTGCCTCGGGCGGCTCATAGTCTTCAGAGGATTCTTCCGAGCTGTCCGATTCGTCCTGGTCCATTTCTTCTCCTGACGATGTGGATAGGTCGCTACCTTCCCCGGCCGTCACGATAGAGTCAGCACCTGCCTGTTCCTGCAGCAACTGCGAGCTAGGCCCGTGATCAGGATTCGCATCATGATCACTTGGAATAACATCTTCAGAATGTTCATGCGTAAGGCCGCCGGCCTTGCCTAGCTCGTGTGCGGGTTCCGCATTGGAGATAGGAATATCTTGTGCCTCGCTCTGGGAAGACTGTGGCCCTGGCACCGGTACCATTACCTCATCCTGGTCAGCTGGCTCGGGCTGCATCATGCTAGAGTTAGTCGATTCCGAATCAGTCTCCATGGCCTGAGTCATCGGTGAGTCTTCTGTTTGTTGCTGCGTGACTTTCCGAGGGTTAGCTTGACCCGTCCGTTGTGTAATACTTGTTCGAGCGCTTACCTTCTTCTGCAACCGGCTCCGTGCCTTGATCAACCATCTTCGCATCCGACTTTAGATCATCTGACTCTTCCTCTCTTAGCCTCTTTTCTTCTTGCAGACTCTCTTCAACGTCTTTCTCGATGCTAGCAATCTGTGACTTGAGCAGCTGTAATCTCAATAACTGTTGTCTTCGACGCCCTTCGATCAGCGACAATCGCTCTGTTGTTGCTCGAGAGCGGGACCGTGTTGCGCTTGTCGGCCTGGACACCAACTGACCGGGGGTCTTTGACTCCGAAAGTTCCTGAGAAACCAGCTCAATCAAAGCATCAACCTCAGCATTGCTGCTCGAGGTTGGCTGTGGCGGACCCGAAGCAGGCATGGAGAGATTGGCCGTATCGTTCATGTTTAGATTTGGAGTGTCGGGTTGTGAAGGGTTCAATGAGTCCGGTCGCGACTGCTTCACCTTCTTCCGGGCTTCAGCCTCGGCAATCTTGCGCTTCATTTCCTCAATCTTCTTGTTCATGCTTTCGAGGTTAGGCCTATTGGCGTGCTTGCGGGACGGCCCAGTAGGCGGTGTAGGAGCAGAACTTGAGCTTGAAAGCTGGCGTGTAAGCGGTAAGGTGTCTGACACATCGCGACCTGGAGGAGATCGAACACCGGGCGACACAGGACGGTTGGGCGACGTGGATCGTGGGGATGAATCAATGTCCATGTCTGTTTCGTCCCCATCACTCACGTCAATCAATACGGGTTCAGAGGCCCGCTTCCGCATGAATGGGCGTTTCGGAGGTCCCGAGGAGACATCATTGAGGTCGGAAGCAATAGGGCGCTTCTGCCTGTTATTTGCGACAGGTTCCGTCGAGGACAAGAACAATCCTGGGATTGACAACGCACGCTGAGGATCGGCACCATCTTCGGCGCGATTGTTTTCTTCCAAAGGTTGAGAGGCATTGCGTGATGATCCGTTGGTCGTGCTGGTGTGCGGCTGTTCCAGAGTTGCTGCTGGTGCATCGAGGCTGGCAGCTCGTCCATTCGAAATAGAGGAAATCAATTGAGACTCCTTCTGCATAAGAGCCTCACGCGACTTCCGCAGTGCCTCCATCTTCTGCTGTAAAAGTGTATTCTTAGACAACGCATTTACTGGTGGGGCAGGTGATGGGGGGCCGCTGGCGGGTTTCAAGGGTTCCGGGGTGGGCTTTGATACTGGTGGTGTGGCTGCTTTCGAGCCCTTTGCGGCAAGTAGCCGAGCAATGCGGTCCTTGCGCTCTTCCACTCGTGACTCTGCAACGCTTGGTGGCTGTGAAGCAGAAGGGGGTTCATGCGGTGCCTGTGCTTTCGAAGCACTCGATGGTATCTGCTGGGCAGGCTTTTCAACCTCAAGGGGTGCCTCTGGAGAGCTCATGATGGAAGGCATATGGGGCGTCGAATCCTTCGATGCTTCGACCGAGAAGCCAAGTGATTTGAACAGGTCTTGCAGAAGACTAGGGTCGATTCCTTCTTTCACGTAATCCCCGTAACGGATATCTAGGGTCCACAGACGTGAGATGGTCTCCCGAGCTTCCTTTTCTGCTTCTTCGATGGACTTTGTGTGTGTGCTTTGCACTTGATGCGGGGCGGCCGACGACTCTGTCACCGAGCCGGCTGCACTAGGGTTTGGAAGCTCATTTGGAGTTTGTAGTGACAAACCGTGCAGAGGATCACATGGCTCCTGTTGCTGGTCTGATTGATGTATCTCCTGTGGTGATAGATAAGGCGAATAAGACCTTGAACGCTCTCGAGCCATCGCCCCATACGCATTTGCGTGAGCCGTCGGGCCGCCATATCCTTGAGCAACTCCATTGGCACGGTTGCCGGGAAGGAACTGAGCTGACCCGGGAGATGCTCCTCCTGCAACAACACCATTGGGCCCGGGCTCATAAACGTCTTCAAGCTCCCCCTCGCTGAGTTCGCCTTCCTCCATAACGCTATCCGCGTCCGGCGCATCGTTGCCCGAAGTCAGATTCTGGATACTTGCATCGACAGGATTGTGCATAGTCTGCTGAAGAGCCCCAGACGCGAGCGGCGAAGAGGCCACGGGAGCTGTGCTCTGAGATATCGGAGCCGCATCCACCTGAGGCACGAGGTTCAGTCCAAGACCGGGAATAAGGTTACGATTATAATCGAACGATGCTTGAGTAGCGTTTCTGAAACCGGCGTATGCGTCATATCCATGGGAGTACACCGAGGACGAGTCTGTTTTTGACGCTGGTGCAGAAGGCGGTAGAGCATGTGCCTGGTACCCGTGAGGGGCAGCTTTGCCATAGTAACCCGGGTTCATGTTTGCGGTTCTTGTTACCAGTAGGTAAAACACAAGACGGAGTGCGCGACGCGAAAAGTCCAGCCGCTGTAGCCTCCTCCGCTCAAACCTGTTCTGACGCGCGTATATATGGGCCTGTAAACAAAGAAGCCTCTACCGATGTGTGGACAAGGTGGCCGAGAGATGAAATATCGTCGTGTTCAGAATCGGCATCGCAAGGGAAGACGGTAAGCGCAACAGGTTGCTGTGTCGGCTAGGCGCCAGTAGATCCTTGCAGAAATCCTTTTCTTTCAGAAAAGGAGGCACATGTATGCAGGAAAGTCAACGGAAACAACCCATGCGCAGAGCTGGCGTATGGCGTGTTGAGGCGACAAAGATGGGATAGATTAAAGTTGGTGATGGATGATGGAAAGCGTGCCGGGATTTGTTGGTGTTGTTAAGAACAGCTGAAAAGACCGAGACCCACACCTGGCTGGCGCCTTGCTACATTCGGCGCAGGTGGAGCCCCGGTCGATGGCAGGCGCGATCTACCTCATATCACGTGAACTTGCTTTGTTTACATGGATGGGCGCTTCTCCACGGCAACGCCAATAATGTCCATGGCAAAGCGATATCATCTATCCCCACGACTTGACTACCTCCAGCTGCCTCATGCAAGAATGACTTGATGTCGTGTCTTGGGCATCTGGCATTTTGATTTACGACGCATTGTGTTTATGTTCATGATTTTGGAGAAATCTTGTATTGAGACCGCACACCAACGCCGTCGTCGCCTTACTTGTCGTGGTTTGTTTACACGCGCGCCAGGCGAACCAAGCTCAAAGACGCCCTCAGAGACCAGCTCTACCGTTCATCCGCTGATGTCTGTGTTACTCCTCGACAATGTCGTTCCCTAATAACACCTCCGTGTCCCGGCGGAACAATCCGTTTGCGCGGACGCCGTCCGGCTCGCCCGCTCCTACCACCGGGAGACCCAAGTCGGCCATGTTTTCCCCTCCTCCGTCCTTCTCTGGGACTTCCAACGCCTTGTCGAAACACGGCCGAGCTCAATCCATCAGTGGCTCCAGCCAATCTTCAATACCTGCGCCCGCGGCACCAAAGCACATTCGAAATGAATCGAGAAGCAGTACTCCGTCCTCAAACACATTCGCCCCGTCCTTCATCAAGTCGGCGGACATGAGACGGAGCCCGGACGCCGTCCAGGGCATTGAAGGCGAGAACGACTTCTCTGGAAAGCGCTATGTGTGGCTTAAGGATCCGCAGACGGCGTTCGTCAAGGGCTGGGTGGTGGAAGACCTGGCCCCAGACAGAATCCTGGTTCAATGTGACGACGGAACCGTGAGTGATGCGCGCAGGCCTTGACCAACGCAACTGACATAAAGTAGCAGCGCGAAGTTGATCCTGAGAGCGTGGACAAGGTCAACCCCGCCAAATTCGACAAGGCAAACGACATGGCCGAGCTGACGCACCTGAACGAAGCCTCGGTTGTCCATAACCTATTCATGAGATACCAGGCAGACCTCATCTACACCTACTCCGGTCTCTTTCTTGTCACCGTTAATCCTTACTGTCCACTACCGATCTATAGCAACGATTACGTCAACATGTACAAAGGACGATCTCGGGAAGACACAAAACCTCACATCTTTGCCATGGCAGACGAAGCCTACAGAAATCTGGTGGAGGAAGGCCGCAATCAGAGCATTCTAGTCACAGGCGAATCGGGTGCCGGAAAGACGGAAAACACCAAAAAGGTCATACAATATCTTGCAGCCGTGGCACAAACAGATCCATCGGTTCGAGGCAAAGCACAGCACTCCAACCTGTCCCAACAGATCCTTCGCGCGAACCCAATACTTGAAGCATTCGGCAATGCGCAAACTGTCCGCAACAACAACTCGTCACGTTTCGGAAAGTTCATCCGCATCGAATTCAACGGAAATGGTGCTATTGTCGGCGCTTTTATTGACTGGTACCTCTTGGAGAAATCGAGGGTCGTCCGGATCAACACGCACGAGAGAAATTACCACGTCTTCTACCAACTGCTGAAAGGCGCAGACTCAAAAACCAAGAGGCAGCTTCTTCTCGAAGGACTCGATGTCGAGGACTTTTCATATACTCGCGATGGGCACGACACTATTGTGGGAGTGTCAGATCGCGATGAATGGAACTCTCTCATGGAGGCATTTGAGGTCATGGGCTTCCCTGAGCAGGAGCAATCGTCCATTATCCGCACAATCGCTGCTGTATTGCACCTCGGCAATATAGAGGTTGTCAAGGAGAGCCGTGCTGCGGATCAGGCTCGATTGGCATCGGACGCCAAGGAACAGGCGGCAAAAGTATGCCAACTTTTGGGTGTTCCTCTCGAGCCATTCTTGCAGGGCCTCCTCCACCCCAAGGTCAAGGCAGGACGGGAATGGGTGGTAAAGGTGCAGACGCCCGACCAGGTTCGCCTGGGCTTGGACGCCTTGTCCAAGGGTATCTACGAGCGCGGTTTCGGAGATCTGGTATCTCGTATCAACCGACAGCTAGACCGCACAGGAATGGGCCTGGACGACTCCCACTTCATTGGCGTCCTCGATATCGCTGGTTTCGAAATCTTCGAACAGAACAGTTTCGAGCAGCTCTGCATCAACTATACGAATGAGAAGCTCCAACAATTCTTCAACCACCACATGTTCGTCCTCGAGCAGGAAGAGTATGCTCGAGAGCAGATTGAATGGCAATTCATTGACTTTGGCCGAGATTTGCAGCCAACCATCGATCTGATTGAGCTTCCCAATCCAATTGGCATCTTTTCATGCCTGGACGAGGACTGCGTCATGCCAAAGGCGACCGACAAGTCCTTTACCGAAAAGCTCAACTCTCTCTGGGACAAAAAGTCTGCTAAATACCGCCCATCCCGCCTTGGGCAGGGCTTCATCCTTACACATTACGCCGCTGAAGTCGAGTACTCCACTGAGGGCTGGCTGGAGAAGAACAAGGACCCCCTGAACGATAACATCACAAGGCTCCTCGCGGCTTCGACTGACAAGCACGTTGCCTCTCTTTTTGCTGACTGCGCGGACAACGAGGAGGAGCTTGGTGGGACGAGGAGCCGAGTGAAGAAGGGCTTGTTCCGCACCGTTGCTCAGCGTCACAAAGAGCAGCTGCACAGCCTCATGAACCAGCTGCACTCTACTCACCCTCATTTTGTTCGGTGTATCCTCCCCAACCACAAAAAGCGACCGAAGCAGTTCAACAATCTTCTTGTGCTAGACCAGCTTCGGTGCAATGGTGTTCTCGAAGGTATTCGAATCGCTCGCACCGGATTCCCCAACAGACTTCCTTTTGCCGAATTCCGCCAACGATACGAGGTCCTCTGCTCCAACATGCCAAAGGGTTACATAGAAGGCCAAGCAGCAGCGTCTCTGATGCTCGAGAAGCTTGGCCTCGACAAAGCTCTCTATCGCGTTGGTCTGACCAAGGTGTTCTTCCGGGCTGGCGTGCTCGCCGAGCTGGAAGAGCAGCGAGATACCCTCATTACGGAAATCATGGCTCGATTTCAAGCAGTTGCGAGGGGGTTTGTTCAAAGGCGCTCAGCTTACAAACGCCTATTCCGTACCGAAGCCACGAGGATCATCCAAAGAAACGTGCAGGTCTATCTTGACTTGGTCGAGAACCCCTGGTGGCAACTCATTGTCAAGATGAAGCCACTGCTAGGCACAACACGCACAGCCACAGAAGTCAAGAAGCGTGACGCCATGATCAAGCAGCTCAACGACAAGATGCAGCTGGAGCTTGACAACCGCCAGAGACTAGAAGAGGAACGGAGGAATTGCCATACGGAGATGGTCCGCATCCAGCAGACACTCGAAAGCGAGCGCGCACTTGCACTAGACAAGGAAGAGATCTTCAAGCGACTCCAGTTTCGGGAAGCCGAGCTGGAAGAGAAGCTCGCTGGAGCGATTGAGGACCAGGAGAGGTTGGACGACCAACTCGATCAACTCATGGAAGCCAAGAACCGAGCAGAGCGAGATGTGGAAAAGTTCCGCGCACAACTGGAGCAAGCCGCGTCACTCATTGCAAAGCTCGAGGAAGAGAAGGGGGAGCTTGCAGCCAAGGTTGCCGAACTTGAGGAGTCCATTGTTGTGATATCTCATAAACAATCTGAGCGCAGCGAGCAAGAGGCCCGATTGGAAGACGAGATCAAGATGCTGCAAAGCCAACTGGCTCTCAAAGATAGGAAAACTCGAGACCTTGAGAGCAAACTTGTCCAGATCGACCAGGATGCTGAAGTCAAGCTCCATACGACACAGAAAGAGCTGGATTCCCTCAAGAAGCGGGAATCCGGTCTCAGTCGAGACAACCGCTCTCTACAGGAGCAACTTTCTCAGCTGTCAAAGACGTCGACAGACTACGAAGAACTTGTGCGGCAGAAGGAAAGCGAGCTCTCGTTTCTACGAGACGACAACAAGCGTTTCGAAACCGAGCGTAGGGGGCTCGAGGATCAGAAGAGGGCCTTGACATCTGAAATGGAAAAGGCTTCAGCGCGTTTCCGCGATGTACAGGCCGAGCTTGTGGCAATGAAGTCCAAGCAATCCCAACTGGAGCGCGAGGCTGCCGACGCCAAGCACCTCCTTGAGGCGCGTTTGTCCGAAGACGCGCAGGCCGACGAGAATCGTCAGGTCCTCGAGGCTCAGATCAAGGACCTCAAAGAAGAGCTGTACAAGACACAAATGGAACTCAGCCGTGAGCGTCAATCCCGTGACGACGTGCAACTCCTCGGTGAGCATAAATACCAGGCCCTGAAGGAGGAATACGACCACCTCAACGAGTCCAAGATTATCATCGAAAAGGAGCTCTATGCGCAGCAAGACACGCTTAGGAGGACGATGGAAGCTCGGACGACTGCGGAGAAGGAGAGGGACGAAGCCCGGGCTGAGATTCGTCGGCTGCGCGTGGCCAAGACGGAAGCCGAAGAAGCTCGTATTCAAGCCGAAATATCCGGTGAGAGGCAGGCCACATTAGCGGCACAGGAGAGGGAGAAGAGTCTCCGCAAAGACCTTGACGCAGCTCAAGAACGACTGCAGTGGTTCGAGGAAGAGTGCGCCAAGCTCAACCACCAAGTCGAGGACCTCAACAAACTGATTCTCTCCTCGGGGGAGTTTGGGCTCAAGGAGGACCAGGCCAAGGAGCGCATGGAGCGTGAGCTCACAACCGTCAAGAGCCGCTTGATGGCTTCGGAGAACGACAACAGGGCGTTGCTGAACAAGCTGCAGCAAAAGGGCCTGGAGATTGCCCGGTCAACCTCCAGGGCCAGCGAAGCTTCCCGAGGCCAAGTTTTGTCTCTTCAAAGGGAGAAGACGAGGCTCGAGGAACAAAACGCCAAGCTTAACAAGCAATTTGGGGATGCCCAGCTTACCATTGCGTCTTTGGAGAAGAAGGCGGAGAAGCTACAGCTGAACCTCGAGGATTTGAACCACGAGGTTGCTCGGGAGGTCAAGACCAGTAGGAATGCAGAGAAGGCCTCGTCGAATTCCACGGTTCAGCTTGCCGAAGCCAACCGGACCATAGAGTCGGAACGTCAACTGCGTACCCAGGCTCAGTCTACGGTCCGCACTCTACAGGCCTCGATAGATTCCAGAGACAAAGAGCTTGTGGATCTTCGCGAGCAGATGCTCCGCGCCCTGAAAATCGCCGACCCCGAGGTGCACATACCTCCCCTGCCACACAATGACAATGACAAGATTCTCCTCAAAAACTTCGACCTGGCAAGAAAGGTTGAGGAGCTTCAACAGAACCTTCGCGTCCAAACAGCGGCAAGGACAAATGCAGAAGGCCAATTAGCAGAGCTGAGAGCGGCTCGTGTCGACTCACCACGGCCCAAACTGGAGGAGATCCACCTCAACGAGGCGCCTTACAACGGATCTCCGACGCAGAAGAGGACTGCTAAGATCAGTGCTCGACCGTTGCCGGTTCCTTCGACGCCCCCGCGCCGCTTCCATGAGGTGGAGGCTCATGACTCTGCCCGGTCTGACCGGACCTTGGACATGTCTAATCGTGCAGACCTCAAGGCCGAGGTCGAGGAGCTGCGAAGCGAGCTGCAGATTGCCCAGATGCAGAACCGTCATCTCCAAAGCCAACTCGAGCGAGGGACCCCGGGACCTGACAGTCTGGAGGACCAGAGCCCGTCTATTAAGAGAATGCAGAAGCTCGAGAAAGTCAACAGTCGACTGCACGACATGCTCGACGATTCGGCAAAGAAGGTGTCGGCCCTGGAAAAGAGCATCCGAACCGGCGAGATAAGTCTTCGCGATATCCAGACTCGGTCCCACGAAGAGTTGCTGGACGTCTTCAACAGCCAAGAAGAATCCCGCCGCATGCTGCTCCACAGCCACAAGGATGCCGTTGCCGAGCTGACGGACGTCAAGTCCTACTTTGACAAGATGCGGCACGAGCGAGCCAGGCTAGAGGTGGAGCTGCGCGACACCAAGGGCGACCTTCAGGAGATGACGGTTGCTCGAGACCAAGAATCTCACAGCCGAAGCCAGCTGCTGCAGGAGTTTACCGAACTTCAGATCCGTCTCGACGCAGAGACATCCAAGCTCGCCGACGTAACGGCCAACCTAGAGCTGTACAGGAGCCGGTCCGACGAGTACTTTGGCAAGCTAGAGCAGGCCGAGATAACAGTGCTCAAGGCCAGCCGCGCAGAGCAGTTTGCCAAGTCGCAGGCCAGGGAAGCGGAAGACATGTACGCGGAGGTGATGTCGGAGCGCCAGAAGATGGACGCCAGCATCGAGGACCTTCAACGGCAGAACCAGCGGTTGGAGGAGAAGATTGAGGACATTGCTACGGATCTGGAAGCCGCGACGCAAGCAAAGAAGCGACTGCAACACGAGCTCGAGGATTGGAGGAACCAGCGGGCCATGGACATTGAAGACAAGGAATCCAGCATGGAGCAGACACGCAAGAAGTACCAAGCCGAGTTCGCAACGCTCACCAAGGAGCTCGACCTCGCTCGGGAGGAGAAGCTGTTTAAGCAGGCCGAGATTGCCCGCCTGCGCGAGGAGCTCGACGACCTCCGCTCGAAGTGGGACGACGAGGTCCTCAATAGCTCGACGTGGTCCAAGGAGAAGTCGCGCCTGGAGTCTACGCTAGCCGACGTGGCGTCCTCCCGAGAAGAAGCGGTGAATGCCCACAACGAGGCCCAAGGCAAGGTCGTCTCGCTCTTGTCGCAGGTCCGCACTCTCCGATCATCCCTGGACGAGATAACCTCTGAGCGCGATGTGCTTTTACGAGAGAAGCGCGGCGTCGAGGCTCGCCTGCAGGAAGCCAAGGCTGGTCTCGAAGAATTGGCCAAGGGCGAGAGTCCTTCGCTCCGCAACGCTGCCAACATGGACAAACAGATCCTCGAACTGAAGTCCAACCTGGCACGACAGGAGGACATTGCCGCAGCCGCCGTTGAGAAGATGCGACGGGCAGAGGCACTCGTATCCGAGATTCACAAGGACATGGTCACGGAGCGCGAGGCAAGCGTCAACCTGCAGAAGCAGAAGGCGAGCCTGGAGAAGAGCCTTAATGAGGCGCAGCTGAAGCTGGTCGATCTCGAGACCAAGGGGTACTCGAGCGCCAGCCAAGACATTAAGTTTCTGCACAAACGCATCCAAGAGGTAAGAAGACAGCATGATATCGGCGGAAACCGTTGGCTAACACGAGACAGCTTGAATCACAACTAGAGCACCAGGAGAGCGAGCGATCAAGATCTCAACGGACGGAGCGGAACGTGGACCGAAGCCTCAAGGATCTGCAGACGCAGATCGACCGCAAGGAGAAGCAGAACTCGCAGCTGACGGAGGACGTGGGCCGTATGCGTGACAAGGTCGAGAAGCTCTTGCAAACCATCGACGAGCTGCAGGCGTCGGAGTCGACCAACCAGCTGACGGCACGCCGGGCTGAGCGGGAGTTGCGGGAGGAGAAGGAAAAGACGATGCGGCTAGAGCGAGAGCTGGAGGGGTGGAAGAGCTTGAGGGTAGACAAGGCGCCGAACACGGCACTGGGCAGCATACGCAGCCGGGTAGGACCGTGGCGGGCGAGCGAAGGAGACGAAGTATCCATGGTGGAGGTGCCCCAACGGAAGAGTAGCATTAGCAGAGCACCCAGTCTCACCAAGGGCTTCCTATAGAGATGTTGATGAGTATGAGTATGAGGGCGGCAGGCGCGGATATTGTTTTCACATGGACAGGAGTACCGGTTGTTCTTGGGTTGAGCCGGTTGCCTCTAATGGCTGGAGGCGGGTGCATCGTCATATTCCGTACATATCAATAAGTCAGTATGGCTTAGAGCAAATGAATTCCAGAGTTGTTACCGCATCTCTTCCTAACCTGAGAGGGATGTTTGCGCATCCAAGAACAAACACCATGTCGAGAAGCGCATCTTTACTTTCCTCGCAATCGTTGAGCAGCGATGTAGGAAGATCATCGTCAAACCTATCATCCGGTCATAAAATCAGTGATGTGATTACGTCGATTGCGTAGATGGAATAAAATGGGGAATAACTTCAGCCCGCGCTGATTTCGGCATGGAAAAGAAGAAGCGGTCAAGGTTATTACACCTCCTTCCTTCGCGCCTGCATCGCGACTTCGCTCCTTCCTTCAGCGACGCGACTGGGGTAGCCACCATCACCGGAAGGAGGCACCCATCTAGCGCCACCCAGCCACTCGGAACCTCCTAAACCTGGGGTATGCACCTCAAGATTAATTTTACCAATATATACTACAATAAGCACGACATCCCACAACAATCAGAAGCGGGCCTCGCGGCCTGGTTTCTTCGGTCTGGTGGTCTAGTGGTATGATTCTCGCTTAGGGACAACCCTGAAGCAATAGCCTGCGAGAGGTCCCGTGTTCAATCCACGGCCAGACCCTTCCTTTTGCCGATTTGGGGAATTTGGAGGGCGGGTGTAAGTGAGGGTGGAATGGGATTTCTGTCACGCTTCTTGTGCCCATGCCCTTCGCCGTCAATTTTTTATTTATATATTTGCCTAACTGCTTTGTCTTTCAATCAATTCTGGCAGTGCTGTGTGGTATTCCTTCAAATGGTGGACATGGACGTGGATGAGGAGGCAGAGTAAACCTACGCTCTTTAATTCGACACATACAATGTTCCACATCAGGCTTCCCACCGACTCTGCCTGGCTGTGGTTGGATTAAGAACGACCTATCCATTATATATCATCTGACATCAAAGCTGAAGAATTTTTATTCTTTTTTTTTATTTATTTATTATGTAGGTATACACTTCTACGATATTGACGCTCTTAGAATTAATGGCGAGACAATTCATCGCCGGCTCGGGAGCATGTCATCGATAGAAACATCGGCATCCGACATGACGGCCTCTATTTTCATCCCTGGCCGACGTTGGGGCCTTGCTTGATGCCCTGGCTGGAGCCACCGCTGGCGTTCATGCCCTCGACGGCCAGGCCCTTTTCTTTGATTCCCTCGGGCAGGTCGGCCGTCTTGTCGGCGCGGGCGACCTTGGGGTCCTTTTGTACGTACGTTAGCGGACGGTGAAGGCAGGGGTGGGTGGAAAGGCGTGCTGCTGTACCTCGACGGAGCCGGCACCATGGATGATGTCGTTGGTGGCCTCGAAGGGGCCGTTGTCGGATGATCCGTCTCCTTGGCGAGGCATGGTGTGTGTGAGACTTGGGTTGGATTTTGTGTAGTTGTTGGGGGTGTTTTTTTTTTTTTGACGAGGGCGCTGGGTGAGAATTGCAGAGGATCGAAAAGGATTGGTGTCGTGCGATGGCAGTTAAATAGCTGTTGGGCGCATTGATCTCGATCAGCTGGAAGCTTGTGAAGCTCTGGCTGGACGCAAACGTCATACACGTCATACTGACCCCACGAGCGGCGCCCGCTGGTGGGGAATTGATGCGGCAGGCCTTTAGGCCGCCGGCGGTACTAAACGCCATCCTCGAACACCCACCATCACTGTAAGCACGGAGCCGCTGCTGCATCTTCGCGTGCTGGTGATTTCGTCCGTCACGAATCTTGCTTGATTCTCCATCGTATGCCCCTGCCAGCTAAACACACATGCACACATAAACGGCCGCTAGCTAGTCCCGTTTACCGTAGTTCCTTTTTCGGCTCTAATAATACACTGATATCGTTCTGTTGCACGGAAAAAGGCAGTGGTCACGCGACCCGCAACATGGCTTGCTCACGCAGCACCTAGACCGACTTGCGGGGCCGTCCGCGTCGACTTTTGGCCTTGGGCGCAGGCTTCTCCTCCGCCTCCTCCGCCTCCTCCTCCTCCTGCTCTTCAACCTCGTCCTCGGACACGGGAGCGGCCTTCTTGGCGGATGCCTTGCGTCCCCTGGCGGCGGGCGTCTTGGCTGGCACTGCAGCCTTTCGTCCCTTCTTCGCCGGCGCGAGCTCCTCATCGCTCTCCTCGTCCATGGCGTCTTGCTCGTCCTCCTCGGATGCTTCTTGTTGCTTCACGGCCTTCTTGGCTGGCTTCTTAGGGGCGGCGGCTTTGCGACCACGGGACGACTTGGCTGGTGGAGCGCCCTCTTCTTCGTCCTCGTCTTCCTCGTGTTTGACGGGCTTGGAGGACGCGGCTTTCTTGGCCTTCTTGGGCTTTGGTTCCTCTTCCTCGTCATCATCAGCAGCCTTCTTCCTGCCACGCTTGGCCTTCTTGGGCGCGGGAGCCTCTTCATCTTCCTATAAACCGATATCAGCAACTGCATTTTTCGACTGGGCATCAAGCCATCCTCGGCAACCTTACCTCTGCGGCCTCGGCCTCTTCCTTTTCCTTCTTGGCTTTCTGGGCCTTGGTGAGATGGATGCCCTTTTCGCCAGGCTTGTTCTTCTCGGGATCCTGCGTCGAGTAAGTAAGGGGGTCACACGGAAACGCATGGGAGGGAGAGGGGGCTTACCCCTTTGAAGTCTTCGGGGTCGATGTGGCCCTGCTCGACGCAGCGGCGAACCTTGGCCTGAAGCTCAGGATGATCACTGTAACCGAAATTAATAACTGCGACTGCCCAGTCAAAGCTGGGGACAACAAACTTCATCTCTTCGTAGCCATCGATGCCGTCAAAGTCGTAGGAGCCATCGCCTTGATCAATTTCCTCGCGGACACTACTCAACTGGAATCCTGATACGCAGCCCCTGCCACAGCCATGTCTGTCAGCCCTCTAGCCGGTGTGAAACAAGAGTTTGAGGGTAGCCTTGATGCATGGGGGGTTCTTACCAATGCTTCCATGCCCAGCTGCCGTGCTCCTTGATCTCAACCCAGCTGCCAAATCTTATTTCGCCCTTGGTGATCTTGACGGCTTCTTTCTTGCACTCTGTGTCTTTGCAGACAGCCCGGTTATTGGGCGAAACTTCTGTGCAGGAATGAGTGCGGTTTCAAAAGCTGGTGGGCGAGGCAACCAAGGTAAATAGGAAGATGCGAGGTACCGCGATAGATCATTGGACAAGGGAGGATGGGAGGCCAAAACATGGGATTCTCTTACCGATACGGTATTGAGGCATCCTGAAAGACCCTCGCGCTGCACTCGTGAAAGATTTTGTCACTGGGGGGGGGCACGATGCTTGGCTAGAGAAGAGCTCCAGACGGTGGAGAAGAGATGGGAGATACAGCTGCCTGCGGATGCAAAAGACGCTTGAAATGGATGATAGATAATGACGTCAAATCCGAGTCCCTGAATTGACCGATGGAGAACAAGTAGATATTGAGGGGAAAGAAGACAGGCAGGATGGAAGAGGTTGAATTGAGAGACGAGGTGAGTTTGTTGGGAGTTGGGAGAGGCGAGGTGGAAAAGCTCGGTTGGCGTGTATGTAGGTCGCCCGCTGAGCGCGTCGCGTCAGGCCCCCCTACCGCAGGGCTTAGGCAGGCACCCGTCCCCTAAGGTACCTTGGCCTCAGCCAGATCATCATCCAATCGCTCAACCAACCGGCCATCAGACCTTTATCATCTGCACCTCTTCTGCTTTCCCGCATAGGGGAGATTGCGGAATCAGTGTCTTATTCCTTCTTCCATTGAATGTAATTCTGCATTATTCATCTACATAAACCACGATGCCTGTGATTCCAGTCTCATGTTCTTTGGGTCTATCTTGTATGCAACGCCATGGCCACGGGACAGGCTCATCCTCTTCCATCCCTGCACGTGTTCCCTATTTCTATTTGGGGGGGGAAAGGGCAACAAGGTATTCAAATCCCCGCCGTCCGCCTAAAAGAAGGGACACCACCCAATGTACATGGCCGTCAGGTTCCTCGGGTCGACCGCCTGCTTAATCAACTCCTCCACCTGCCCTTCCACCCCCAGGGGGATGCTCTCGTTGGGCAACAATCCCTTGACCTTCCTCTTGATGCTGTCCACCACGCTTTGCGGCTGCAGCTTGACTCCCACATCGCCCCGCTTCGCCGTTCGCTTCTCCTTCTGCAGGTCTAGCGTCGGGTCGTGGATGAAGGCCTCGAGGATCGTCATCAGCGTCTCCTCCTGCTGCCGCAGGATCCCCAGCGTAAGCTCCGACGACTTGCGGAAGGGGCCCTCGTAGCCGTATATCCCCATGGCCGCAACCATGTTGTGCGTCAGTCGGAATGGCACTCGCTCGGGCGTCGCAAACGTGAGGCCTTTGTCAAACAGGCAGTTGAAGTCCACGTGGAAGATGCCTCCGTTTCCTTCTTCCAGGTTCACGTTCTCCCCATGACGGTCCCCGAGGCCTAGGATCGTCCCCACCATCGACATGACGGCGCACGACCGCGTGTACCGGAGGCGGGCGGCAAACCACGCCGACGGGTTCGGGAACTGCTGTATGAACCACATCTGAAGCATGGGAGGGAATCGTCCCAGCACGTCGTTGGTGAATATTCCAATCTTGCTCTCTGATGTTGCCGCCTCTTCCATCAGTTTCTTCAATGTCTGATAGTCTGGATATATCTTCCGGGACGAGTACAGGCTGAGTAGAATTTCCCGAATCGTCTTGATGCCCGGTACCCATTCAATGATGCCGCACTCCTCGTTGAGCGGCACCACGGCGTAAGTGCGGATGTACAGCTGCCGCCGACTGCTCTCGGCGTCCTTCTTGAGAGACCGGTTGATCATGCCGTTGAACTCCATCAACCTCTGGTCCGTCCGAAGGTCGTCCTTTGGCTTGATCAGCAGCATGTAATTCTTTCCGTCACTTCCTCTGGCCGTTAGCCTTCTCGGCTTAGCCAAGGAGCTCAGCACAAGCACGTCGTCGAGGAAGCTCGATATTGTAACGACGTCTCGTGAGAAGGGATTGTAGTTCTTCTTGTGCCCCGACGCTGGCGGCAGTGTTACCATCAAGGATTTCTCCACGGGCACCGCCAGCATGCAAGGCGTGGCCGCGTGATTGAACCCGAGGTCCCGCTTCAGGCTTGCGTGAACCGACTTGGTAGTTTGAAAGTCTCCATTCACGCAGGCATGGAGCAGCTGCCGGGCCAGCTTGTCCCCGGACCGTATCAGATTTTCCAGCCCACGGTTGGACGTGGTCCTGAGAGACACCATGATCTGATTGCCGCGGCTCTTCCGCTCTGCCATGTGCTTCGACGAGCTCATGATGCCGATCAAGCTCCACAGCGCCTGGCGAGGATAAGCCTCCACTACCTTGGTGATGATATGGGTCAGCCGTTCAAACACACTGGGATTCGGATGCGCTATGCGAGCCACGATCTGGGGCAAGGCTGTGTAGAAAACGTAGGGCTGCAATCGCTGGATGTATTTGTCCAGCACAGAGTGCAGCATGTTGAGCTGGTCCAGTCTTTTTTTCCTCAGCTCGCGTCCCAGAGTCGGCTCGCCCTTGGGTGCTGTATCGACATGTGACCCAAGGTCGAGCCACAAGGTCAGGATCCTGGGCAGTGTCTGATATAGATATTTTGTTCCCGAATGCAGGGACCTGACATAGTTCTCAATAACTAGCCTGGCGACTTCGCCAGTGAGATAGTTGTCGCTCTGTTCGTCTAGCTTGAGGGCCTTTTCCGCCTCGAGGATCTTCTTGTAATGACGCCCGAGGTAGTAGTGGCCCTTTTCCCACGTCGAGTACGTCTTCGGTGGCTGCTGGTACTTTTCTCGCAGCGCACTCGCGTGCGTCTGCCCTGCGCTGTCGAGCCATTTGGCAAGCAGCAGCTGTGCCCGGGCCGTGAGTAGTTTCTGATGAGGGTTGAGTTGTCCAGAGCTTGTGCTGGCAGAGGGACCCGTCTGTGTCATGAACTTGTTGCGTTCGATCGCACCCTGTAACATCTGGATTGCTTTGCGGTGATGATTATCTCTCCAGAGTAGTTTCGCGTTCTCAATAGTAGCAGCATCGTCGCCGAGCCGAGCGGCATGCAACACTGCGTTGAATGACTGATGCAAAGAATCGGATTTCCGTGCGAGACGAGCACTTGCCAACCACAAGCCCGATATATCCATGTCACAGAAGTTAGGCCTGATGTAGTCAGCAAGATATCCCGGCATGAGGTAAGTCAAACACACCTGTTTAGTTCCATGGCTGCCCGTTGAATGCCCAGCAGGTATTGCTTATCCAGAGAGTAGGCACCGATAACGGCAAGTCGGTCTTCCAGCAATGCCATTGTATTCTTCCGCTCGACCTCGTCCGTCCCCGCATGAGCCTCGACAATGATCTCTAAGTCAGTGATAGCATGGCACTTGAGGAGAATTTCGTGTGCAGCTTGCAGCGAAGTGGTTGCAGACTGGGTCATGGACGCTGCCATCTTGCCTCTCAGCTCGCGTATATTTTCCTTGAAACCATCCCGGCCGCCGCGCTTGCGAAGGCTTTCGAAAAGTCCAGCAACGGAAATATTGAAGTCATCAAGATTATTGCCGTTATAACGCGATGCGTATTTGGACAAGACCTCCCATCTTCCTGTTACCCAGGCGGCCTCGACCGCAAAAGGCATTATCCTGTTATCGCCCAGCACATTGGCCCGCATGCCTTCGACGTGGTTGAGCAGTACATCTAACGGGGTTAGGCCTATATCACATCGACAGGAGCAATGACTTACCATGTTGACCGGCTTGCTTGAGGCAGTTGAGCAGGTCCAGTTGAACGTCAACATCATTAGGTCTCTCGGCGAGCTGCATCTCGCACCATGTTTGAGCTGCGGCCCATCTCCCTGCCTTCTTGTGGCTCAGCATCTGCTGATTAATATTCAAAACGGGCAAATGTGCCGATATCCCTTCAAGACCGTCTGGTTCGTCAATATTCGCATATATGCCTTGGAGCGTTTCGAGTAGCTGGGTGCGGTCTCCGGCCTCTCTTTCCTGTTGCTCCAATTTCTGAGCATGCTGTTCCAAGTGAAAAAGGGCCCGAGCGTATTCATTGCAGTCGAGCGCTCGTTGGGCTATCAGTTCTGCGGGAATGCTATCCAGTATATTTTGAATGAGCAAGACCCTTTCCTTCTCTTCCGATGACAGCCGCCCCGCGGATCGTTTGCCTTGAATCCACCGTAGAGCGTAGTCGAGCACTCTGAAAACAGCCTATCATGGTTAGATTGTGGACCGAAGTCGCGGTGGCAATACTCACATGAAAATACCGCTTCATATCCTCCCTTTGTGCGTATGAAGAGTCCTGTAGAGGTTGCTGTTCCAGGATTCCCGCAAGTTCACCGATCACCTGCTCCTTTTCGACATCACGACTTCTGGAGCCCAGGAGGATATGCAGAACAAGGTATGGCAACAAAAATTCCGCTGTAGACAGGTCTTTGACACGAATGACGCGCGTAAGAGGCTCAAAGATGAGATCTGCCAGCATTGTCTGCCCCTTTCGCAACAAGTCGACTGCAAATGATCGTAGCCAGCTACCGTAGGGTTTCCCAGGTCGGAAGATGGGATACTCAACAGTGACGGGAGGCATCGGAGCAACCACATACCTTGACGTGAAAAAAGGCTCGATTACTTCCTTTACTCGGTCTGGCAGGGCATGCCACTTCCGCCATATATCGTCACCATCTACCATGCCGTTCTTCTGCATGACACATGCGTCCTTGATCTCGCTTCTGTCGAGAAGCTCTTGCATGGCGAAGCAAAGGAACCCCTGCAGCCTAGTGTCTGTGGCGGACAGAAAGGAAGGCACAAGAACTTGCTCTAACAGAAACAAGACGAAGTCAGTGGTCTCGTCTTTGGAGTCGAAGTTGTTGAGAATCACCAGAGCGCGTTGCTCCCGGACGCTCTCAATCTGGTTCGAATCCAAGCAGCCGATGATCCCAATGCACTCAGCACAAAGCTGAGATATCTCAGCATCGATCCCGTTGTGCCTGCATGCACAATCCAGCAATGCCCGTAGAAGCGAGACGATTGCTAGGTCTGGCCGTTGGCTAACCACAGATGCGTGCAGGCCCCTTTGAGAGGCTTTCAGATACGGAACGAGTTCAATAAGCGCCTTATGGACAACCCCGGAGTTTTCATGACCAACCCTTTCAGCAAACACCTGAAGGGCTTCTTCGGGACTAAGACTTTTGCGCAAGTCTTCCAGGGTCTTATTGAAATTGCCTAGCTTACCGTGGTGGGAGAACGATGGCAACTTCTTGATCTGCTCTACCACCACATTCTTGTGTTTTTTCAAGACAAAGTTGAGCATGTCAATGATGAGTTCGTGGGTGGCAGCATTCAGAGAGATCCAATATCGGTCAACGATAGAGAAGGTGACTTCAAGCAAGGTTTCCACCTCTGCGGATTCAAAGTTTCGAATCATCGCTACCCAACAAGACATTGCTGCCTCGCGCAACTCATCCAGGGAAAGAATGGACAGCAAGCAAGCCGAGATCTGTGGTCTGGCAATTCTGGCGTAGTCCTTGCAGAGCTCAATCATCTCTTCTAGAGCGCGGACGCATCGACGACGCTCTATGATAGGAGGATCGATGGCAGCAGAGTCATTAATGACATCTGTCAAAGGGGTGATGAGCCCCAGGATGTAGGATTGCAAGAAGTAACCGATTCGATTCGTCTTCTTGTGCTTCAGGTCTTTGTTTGCGGTAAGAACCATCGTTGCCATTGTTTGCAAAGCATTTCTCGCCTGAAATGGTTAAATATGAAACGGTATGCCCTTGAAGTCAACTCACCTGTAGCTTACGCGCTCCATCGGCATCTCCTGCTGCCTTGAGAAGTTCTAGCGCGATGGGCACTTTTCCTGTCTGAACGAGCTCGACAAGGGTGAATTGGTGGAAATGGGGTGAGACTTCGTCGAGTCTGGATTTTGCAAAAGCCTTGACATCTTCTGTTTCTTGCATCAACAGGAGCGACAGGATGGCAGCCATGTTCAAGCCATCGAGCATTGTATGCCATATCTCAGCCTCCTGGCGAGCATCGGCAATTTTCTGTATAACGTCCCTTTTTCTGTCGAGAACAAGCCAAGGGAGAGCGTGAGTCTGGATCACAAGCAAAAGCTCGTTGACAGAAACATGAAGTAATTCTGCAATAGCTCGAGTCAACTGTGGCCGCTGCACTAGGTCTTTCGTGGCCATGTAAGCCAAACTTCTCCAAAACGGCTCGAACAGGCGGCGAGGTGTGATGTTTCGAGCCTCAGCAAGATTCAACAGCTCATTGAACGCAAAGGCGGACTGGAGGGTGTTAGTGCTCCCCAGATATTCCATGAGCTTGATGAGCACCAGATTGAGTTCATCCTCGCCCACCACTTGCCCAAGTTGTCCCCAGGCCATAATGCACGACTCCGCTGACGATGGCTGGGCTTTTTCTGATATAGACCTCAGTAGTGCAATCGAGTTTTTTCTGTTTCGTCGGAACAAGTCTTCAACCACAGAGCCCTTCGGTACTTGCCTCGTGAAAGCCGCCAGAGTTCTTCCAGCTGCGATGCGAATTTCTCTCACGGAGCTGTTGAGTGACTGCAGGCACCACTGTCCAGGCCCAGAAACCTCAAGGTCCAAGAATTCGGAGTCGTCGGTATGAAGCACCATTCTTTGTAACGCTATCATACCTGCAACTCTGGGGCGTCTTGACTCGATGAAGCAAGGTAGGCGTATCAACTGCGCAAAGATCGATCTGGCTTCATTCGCAAGCTCGGGCGTAATTTGCACATTGCCAGGAATATCATAACCACAAACAAGACATGCACCATCCTTTTGAGCCGAAGATCGCGTTTCGACATCACTAGATCCTAAGCAGCACAGCTGCGACAAAAGCTGAATGGGAAGGCACCGCTTGTCCTCTTCGGCTTTCTCAAAAACACGCCTGATTCCATGATTAGCCTGGCTGGATATGGAAAGGTCCAACTACTTACAAGAACACTTCGCTACATGTGGTGATGTTATCGTCGGCGGGTTGAGGGATGTTAAGTCTCTCGCATAACATCCGGTTGAAAGCAGACATTGACCCTGGAGTATCCTCGGACAGCTTCTGTTTCTTGCTTGTACGTTTGAGCTGCCCAGGTGTCTCGTATGCGCGCTGCAGTTCCTCAACGGCCTGGCGGAGTCGGTCATCTTCGAAATGCGAGGGCTGCGTGGTTTCATCCCATGACTGGCTTACTGAGGCCTCGTTGACTTGACTAAGAAGCATCGTGCATCGCTATTACACGTTAACTGCGGTCATCGGATTTCACAGGAGACACCTACCCAAGGATCTGTATTCGGGCCAACGATGGGATGTCCGGATGAGAGCAGGGCTAATTTTTCTACCAATTTGGAGATGGCGAGACGGCCAATTGGTCGAGATTCAAGACAAGACCAAGTAATAGCCATAATGGCATTGCAGTATGTATATCTAGCGGAATTGCCATCCGCGTCTTGTGCGACCATGTCTTGGAGCAAGGACAGCATCTCGCTACACAACAGAACGAGAAGGGTGCATGCCTTTCTATGCAGAGACACTGTCTCCACTATCTGGGAGGAAGATGCCTTGAAGATTTCCACAATCATTGCCGTCATCGGCACAATTGCTTCACTGGTTATCGAGTCCCACCGTCTCTGAACTTCTCTTAGACGCAACCAAGCGTCTAGCAGCCATGGGCCATTCTCAGATAGGGAGACCATGCAGGTCAGGGCGGACTCCTGAGATACAAATGGATAGGACAGTACCCTGGCTAGACTCGACGCCTGCCGTAGGGCCTGTGAGGTTCCGATTATCAAGTAGGTCGTTCGCTGAGGCAAATCTGCAGTCCTATGTGGCATAATTCGCTCCAATGTATGGGCGGGTGGAAGCTCCAAGTTTACGGGGGTATCTTTGGACGATGGCAACAACAAAGGATCCTGCAGACGCTGAAGAATATCTGAAGACATTAGCTCATTTAACATCCCATGGCGTGAAGTACCTACCACCGAGAACGGAGCGCAAATACAGGCCAAAGAAGGGGGCCATCTCCCATAATGCCACGTTCCGCGACATGACGATAAACAAGTACTGCAAGAACACTTCAATGACTCCTTCCAGTTGGAGGCACTGGGCGTGACCGAGCAACTTCAGCAGATAGGGGAGCAGCCAGACCCAAAGGGGTTCTGAGCCACGGAACAAGAGGCCATGGTTGTCGCTTGCGTACGTAAGAACCGACGGGGTTTCCTTGATGGTAAACCTCAAGAAGTGGACTGCCTTTACTGCCTCTGACCGCACATGCTCCAGGTCCAAGAAGGGATCGTCGAGCTTGAAGTTTTCGAGGACGACTCGAGAGTACACGTAGATGAGCATGTGGTTATGCTCGATCCTTTCCGAGGCCGATTTGAGGAGATTTGGGTTGTCCTTGACCCGTTTAATGATGGCAAAGAGTCTTTGCAGCTCGGCATTGTCATCTGACCTGGACGACTTGCTGGACACGGATATGTTTTCCACCAGCTGCGCGGCAAGGGTGGATGGGGGAGGACCGCCATTCACTGGCCCGGCGGCCACCCAGGCCGCGTCTTTGTGACCCCCATGGCTGCTGAAGCTTCCGTTCATTTCACTTGGGGCATGGCGGAGTGTTGTACAGAAGCCTGGCAGCGATGGCAAGTTGGCCGTCTACAAAGATTCTTTGTCCAAGGATGAAGTGTCGCTTTACGCGAAGATCTAAGCGGGGCAAGACGCGTGATCACGTGACAAGGATTCCCCTCCAACTTGCACCTTAATCTTTACCAGGTTGTAGTGAGAAGGAAGGAGCCTCACGTTGTTCAATTCAATCCTGCCCGTTTTGCGTGGTGATGAATTTGTTTGAAATTTCTGCCTACTGTCACTGTGGCTCTGATTCTGCAATAGCCTGCTTCAGATTCATCCACCAATCGCCTCAATCATCGAGCCAGGACGGCTACTCATATCGGACACTAATAACGTCATGCGTAACTCCTAAATTGATGTCAGTTTGCGCCTCCTCGGGGATATCGCAAAGGATTCGCTCACCTCCTAACTGCACCGAGTATGTGATCATGGCGGACCCGTAACTGGCCTCAATCGCACCTTCAAGGCAATAGTACTTGTACCATCCCATCTTGATCTGCTTCGCCGTCTTCTTCACCGAGCTGGGTATCTTATCTAGGTCGAGGGACAGCGTGGCTACGCAGTGCGTCCTGGACGTGATGTGCACGGGCGGCGGCCCATCGTCGTCGCACGTGAATATCTCCACCTCTGTCTGTGGCGTGTGCCCGAGGAATACCGGAATGTCGCACTGATACTCGATGCAGGAAGGTCTGCCTTCCGGATACGACTCTCCCTGATGCTACTGATCAGTGTTGTACAGAGCTGTTGGGGTTGAGTGCTTACCTTTCGTATGAACCAACACATCTCTGTGACCACCATCTCGCCTTCTTTTTCCGACCAGAACCTACGACATCATTAGTCATTCATCGCCTATATCCGTGCATCTTGGTGGACGTACGCCTCTCTGGAGTCGTGCTTCAGCATGTCGTATCGTGCTAGCAAGCAAGTACCGAACGAGCGCCTCGCAACCCGAGAAGTAATTCCGACCTGCGTCAACGTTGGCTGATACCGACCAAGGCCGTGTATCACAGCCCCCTTGACCACGGCTGCCCAGCCGTTCTCGGGCTGGAGGACTTCTATCCCTCCTGCGACTGCCTCCTTGATTCTCGACTTGAGATATCGACTTTGGCCAAACCCGCCAACAAGGACTACCGCAGCCACGTTGTCTCCTACCATTGATATCTGTTCCTTCACAAGACATATAATGTCCTTCATTATTGGGTCGAATATCTTGGACTTCATTTCATCCTGGGACATGGAGTATCGATTCCGTCTTAGGCCGAGACTGGGGGCGACCCGGAGAGTGAGGGGCTCGCCTTTCGGGGAGAAATCTTTCTTGAACTACACTGTGTGAGCGGCATTGGGATTTGCAAGGGTGCTCGACGAACCGACTCAAACTCATTGAGAGCAAGCACCAAGCGGTCATCAGTCCAATGCTTTTCGCCATGGGTCTGCTTCAGATGCCTCCGGAATCTCATATTGAGCATGGACGAACCGCAGCGGCCTCCTGTACCTTCAGTCACTTCCTTCAGTTCAAGCTTGTCTACCCGAGTGACTTCGTACGATATGAGATCGACCGTGCCGCCGCCTGCATCGCAGACCACAAATCGTCTCCCTAACCTCAGGGTTGATGGACTGAGGTTCTTGAGAGTGTAGATTGCAGCGGCTTCCTATCAAACGTTAGCAGTCCCTCTTGACTCGAACATATTGCTGTGTTACCGGCTCTGTGATGAGTTGAATCCGCTGACTGCCGCAGAACCCTGCCATAGCAGCGGCCCTTTCCGTCAATAGCTTAGATGCATTGGACCAAATAGCCGGAACTGTAACGACAAAGTCCATCGGCGTGGAGCGAACAACGCCAGGCGAAAGCCGCTGCTCGAGAACACTGATGAAGTGTGAATGCAGACATGATAGATATATCTTTGTCAACTCCAGTGCTGATTCGCCGTCGTTATCTCTTTCTGGCTCATCGAGCCTCCTGTAGAACGGATTTGTTACACCTCATCGGCCTTCGGCTCGGACATGGACGTACAGTTTGAAGAAGCGGCATCTTTTGGACGACTCGGGAATCTGGAATCCCCATTGCCACCCCGTTGCTACTTTGCGAAGCTCCGTCGGGACTTTGAGGCTACTTCTGAACGAGTCCGACCCAGATGGCCAGGTAGAAATAACGTGCTGGACATCGGGCTGTTTCACTCAGCCACAGAAACCAAACATTTGAGGGAAAACAATACATACACGGCTTGTTTCTGCCCAAGCAACGCCCGAGTAGGTTGTGCCAAAGTCGATGGACACCACGATCCTCCGGTCACCCATCGCCACTCCTAGACGAAATAGAGTGATTTTTTCCTTAGACGTATCTATGCGCCAGTACAGGGTGGCGTCTGTTTTACTCGAGATGTTCCCCCTCTTCGGCTTACAGATCACCATCCATCCAACATGGAGGATCACGAGGTCGGTTTCGGCGCTTGACCCAGCATCACCGAGCGTCCTCTTGAGTCAACACGTGCCGACACCCAATTTGTCAATCGATGGCGTGAGACAAGGACAACGCAGGTCGTGCTGCGCTGGCGGCTGTCCGGTTCACTCTGATGTCAGCTATCGACGATTGTGAACAAGGTTGGAAATCGATGCCTCATTTTCGATCCTTTGAGTTGTCCTCCTTGTGCTGGAAGCAGTGGAGTGTCTCCATCCTGGGCTCCAATAGCTATGTGACTGGCGGTCGTCCTGCATGAGACCCTGGCCTATCGGAAAGCTCCCGCTCTTCCTGCCGAAGTGCTGGGTGCCGCCGTGGTATGCACGCCCAAAGCAATACCAGACTCGAACTGAACAGCTAGGTTGGGCATTAATTGGGTAACTTGGCCAATCAATCGCTGAAGAATTTACCCCAGGCTTTCCTACGCTCGCCGAGCTCCTATACCCGCCTGACTGTTTCTATCTACAGAAATGGCGCTGTACTGCTTTCTTGCCTTACTGAATTGAGCCGACGATCAAGGGAGCCAGTCCTTTGTCGTAATTGAAGCCCTGAGAATCGTCTTCGAAAGTGAAAACCAAGCCTCCTGCGTGAAACACATGGACACTAACACTGAGAACCCCCCTGAACCCACTCGGCCACCAGGGGAGGACAGGCCGCAGGAACTGCCGAAAGATCCAGGACCTCCCAATGACCTCTCGGACTTAGAGGCGAAACTCAACGACGAGATCCGCCTGCGTCGTTTTACCGAAGGGGTTCTTGATTCTAGGCAACAAGAGCTGGAAGCGCAAGAAATTGAAAATGCGCAGCTCAAGAAAAAGCTGGAAGCCCTTCAGAAGGAGCTTGCAGAGACTCAAACCCAGTTAACAGAGGCTCGCAACCAGTCCAAGACAAAGACGAAGCAGCTACAAGATGCCAAGGAACAAATATTCACCCTCCAATCGCCCAGAAAAGACATCACGGAGTCAGAGGCGCATGAAGGATACAAGATCCTTTTGGGTGGCATACAACGATGGGTGGAAAACCGAATGGGGCCCATCATTGAAGACTTTGATGCAGGACGCCTGAGGGCTCGGCCATCGCCAGTCCAAGCAACTCGATTCGTTTCGCTCCTCAAAGAACCAGCAAAGCGATGCGTCAATATCGACAACTCAGACGAGTACCATGTAATGGCCGTCATCATGAACTATATATGGATCGTATTCTTCTCCAAGTCCTTCTACTGCCCTCTGGACGAGTCGGATAACGATAACACTTTGATGTGGATGGAAGAGCTTGAGAGCACCATGGGTCGTTTGCCTCGTGGTAAGTTGCGCCAGCAGCGATAATGCGAGCATAAATTGCTGACGAAGCCAATGGCTAAGATGCTGTCCATTGTCGAGAGTGGCGTGTCGATACACTTACAGCGCTTACAAGTCAGCATGGCTTCAAGATGAGAAGAGCCAAGTATCTAGGAGCAGTCTCAGAAGACCTGGCATCGATTCTGTCAACTATCGCACCACGATCCAGTTTCGGAGAGCTTCAAACGTCCATTCGGAGAAGCATCGTTGAGCCCGCCGCAGACCTCGCGCATCGACTTCAGCTAGCTTTGAACGTATACTCGCTAAAGTGGCCAGCTCGTAACGCGTGGGCCAGGTTGGAGGTCTATGAATGTATGAATCTCGCAAATGACGGCGTGCTGCTCGACCTCAGCGGCACCACTTCAACTTCACCATCGCGTCAAAAGGTGTCGTACATGTTTGATCTGGCGCCTGGTCTGTTTGTTGAGCGAGTCGACGGGGCAAAGAAGACGACGACCAAGACGGTCCACAGACCCCGGGTGCTGGCCTTTGGAGGCGAGGCGGACATCATCCAATGTGCCACCATCATTCGATGGCTGTGGGACAACTCCAGTGGTCCACAGGCCCATATCCGTGAGCCTTTCTTCAGAAGTTCAACTCCAAAAAGTAAGCTCGAGCCACCAATCCAGACCTGCAAACTCTGATACCTGACACAGGTAACTTTGGGCAACCTCTTCCAACTGGCAGAAAGTCTTGACGATACGAAGCTATAAGGGCGTTAGTCGAACGGATAATGTAGCGATATGTTGAACTAGCGTACCCGATATATTTTGTTCCGAAGGTCAACGTAGTTTGCAAGAGCGTTGGCTGAAATCATGGCATGAAGTTTGTTCATCAATCTCGTCGCGTTATGTACTGAAATTCTTCAACCACTATAACCGGGATATCTCGGTACCGCAGGGGTGGTCGCGGAGGCAGAGGGGGTGGCATTGCAAATGCAGAGTCCCGCCGCTCCGGTACGCTGCCACCCGCATGATTCGTCGGTGCTTGTAATGGAGTCTGTTTGTTAGGCCCTGGGGGAGCATGGCCTTTCCGTGCTGGAGAAGGCTCACCGGTCCGGGGAGATGCACTTCGCTTCAGGCCAGTAGTAGCAGCAGCCGTAGTAGCTTTGGCCTTGCCGGCCGCAGAGTTTGTTTGTATAACCACCGGTCGTGCTGGTACAAAAGGCCGTATACAGTTACTGACGTAGTCTTCGTCAAGCCCTAGGGCCAAGGCATCAATGATGCCCAGGTTTATACGATTCACATACTCGTCTTTGGGAGTACTGTCCTGGACGTGGTTGATGCTGATGTAGACGAGCACATCTTGCCGCCATTGCTCCGTGGTGTGTGGTAACGGTTGGTTTGCCAGGCGGCACAGCTTGGCCGGTCCGCCCCGGTCAACGATCCAAGAAGTTGGCCGACGATAGAGAAGGCTCCCGGCGCGGAAGAGGCGGACCGACATGTAGCATTTCGTGTAGGCATTTTTGGAAACGCCTTCGTTGACATCCAGCCTCGCCTCATCCTTGTCGTCGATTTCAAAAACGAGGCCGTCGACCCAGTGGCCTGCAGCCCGGACAATGTTGGCATACCCCCTTTCGTTGATCTGCCATCGATAGTTGGAAAGCCGGGCCTTGCCGATGAACTTGCTATTGGGACATCGCCTCTTCATCTGCTTGAGGTGCAAGTTGCTGCCATAGGCGAAGTAGTAGGTGGTAGGTGGCTGGGGCCTCGACGGCGCCTGTGGTTGTGGTTGCGTTTGCGGTTGTGGTTGTGGTTGTGGTTGTGGTTGTGGTTGTGATTGAGGCTGGGCTGAGGGTGGTCGTGGTGGTGGTGGCGGCTGTGGCTGGACCGCCCCAAGCGCCTCAGCGGCCATGGTGGACACGAGCTGCCGGAGGGACGAGGTCCCGAACATCCGTCTTATCACGCGGTTCCGCGGAGGAATTATCCTGTGGGTGTGTAGGAGCGTCTTTGATTTGTTAAGGAAGCAGAAGGGGTCTGCTGTTTTTTTCTCCTTCTTGGTAGACGAGAGGAAGAAGCCTGGCAGACGAGGTGGAAGGATGCCGCCGGGTGGGCCTTCCCTCGCCTGCCCTGCAACGGCGTTGGGCAGCAAATCGCCCTGCGCCTGCAGCGGCCCTGGACGACACCACAGCCAATGACCGCCCACCACGTCCAACCTTCCTCCCTCCTCTTACCCAATCCAACCTCGCCGTCCTGATGGCCAGGTGTCGACGAAACAGCCTGGCGAGTCGATTGGGCTTCTGCGTCGCCTGACACCTTCATGTCCGAGCCCAGCGACCCGAGAACCAAGGCCCGCGCAGGCTTGGTGTTCGCTTGCCAGCTGTCTCTGGAACTAGACTGCGAGGGCCCCCTGGTCCATGGTAGCACGAGACGAGGGCTGCCGTTGGGTTGCCCCGTGCGGTTGCATTGTATGGCTGGGGAATCGCCTCTTCGACCTCCGATTTGACGTTCCCAGCAGAGTCCCATCATGTGGGTTTGCCGCCAAGAAGAAGCCAGCTACTCCCCGTCCTCGTCCAGACTGCAGCCGGCGACGAGATAACATGTACACAACCACACCATAGATAACCCCGTATCACGATATCACAATTCAGACCCTCCTATTTATCTCTTGGTGGTGTGCTCGTGGTGACCTTGGTTGCAGCGGCTCTTCCCCATATATCATCCCCGTGCCCGCCATGGTCAGACATTACAACTTCGGCATTGAGATCGAGGCCGTCGCGAAGCCCTATGGAGGAGGCGAGAGCTTCACCAACGTGGACTGGTACCGCCAACTAGCACAGAAGTTGCGGAACCGTGGCATATCCGCCGTTCACGACGACAACTCCAAGTACAGCAAGCACCCCGAGTACTATGGTGGCAAGTGGTTTGTAACGCGAGACGGTTCCCTCAAGAGACCTCGTCCATTCGGTATGCCGTCCCTCATTTCCCAGTTCTTCACATACCCTCATCCCGCCCTCCTGCACTTGCCCGCGCCCTTCATACCCACTTCTGCCTCTTCCGTGCAGTCTAGCAAGGACCAGGAGACTAACATGCCGTTGCCACTTCCAAGTCTGCATGGAGGTAGTATCCCCCAAGCTGGATACAACCCTGCACATCACCCGCATCCTCTCAGACTTCTGGGAAGCGATGCGGGTGCACTTCAATCCGCAAAAGGACTCCTCTTGCGGCGGCCACGTCCACGTCACGCCCGTCAGTCTGAACAACAAGTTCTCCTTCAGGTCGCTCAAGAAGATTGCATTTGCAGCCGTTGTCTACGAGGATTTCGTTGCTTCGATGCTCCCCGCGGCCCGCCGCGAGAATCAGTACTGCGTCATGAACAGCAGAAGCGTCGATTCAGGACTTCGTGAGACCCTGCTGTACGGAAAGACAACTGCTTCGCTCCTTCAGGTTGCTGCCGACATTAGGTCAAAGACCACCGAAACCGATCTGTACTTTTACATGCAAGGAAATCGCTACGTGTTGTGGAATTTCCAAAACATATTTCCCAATCCAAGGACAGGGAGATGCACAGGTACTGTCGAGTTTCGGGGCGGCAACCAATTCCTCAACTCCAAGGGAACACTTGCATGGGTTGCTTTCGTTTTGGGTTTCATCACTCTGGCATTGCAGGAGGTAAGAGCGCAGAAACAAACCATTGGCTGCTGTCATTGTGCTAACAAGTGTACAGGATCTGCTCCATAAGTTCTCCAATTACACGTCGCCAACCGATCCCGGCTATGAAGCGGCTCTGGAGGAATGGTGGAGGAGACTTCGCCGGGCCGCCAAGAAGTCTCGGATGAGGCGCTATCTCCCCGAGGACTATCGAAAGATGCAGACTCGATAAACTATATCAGCACAGATCGAGCGCCAGGGCAAGCAATCGGTTACGGAATCACAATAGGATATGGACGGCGTTTGAATTATTGCTTGTGGCGCATGAGAAGGGACTAAGGTTGCATTACATGAACATACCGGACGGCATAGGATAGGAACAGAAGGAACATCAAGACAACAGATGAGCATCTGGCGCACTTTATTTTATTTTACTTCTTTTCATTTTCTTTTGGTCATTAATAATACACAAACTCGCTGATATATTTCGCCCTAAATCAGTGACCAAGCTGCTACGTTATTCAGGCTTTGTTTCTTCTTCCTCGAATAATACCAAGATCGTCCCAGCTTTGCAGATGTCCTACAAACGTCAGCATACCTAAGTCGAAGTGCGCATAGGTTGTACTTACTCCTGCCTTGTGGGCTAGCTTCTTGATCACGCCGTCCTGCGGCGATCGAATGACAGTCTCCATCTTCATCGACTCGATACTGGAAAGTAACGTCAGCGACATATTCAACATCGATTAGCGCAGCAGATGACTTACACGACGAGGGGTGCGCCTTTCTTCACGACCTGGCCCTCCTCGACCTCGTTCTTCAAGATCTTGCAGGGCATTGGTGCAGCAACCGAGGCACTTGCCTCCTTGAGCCCGAGGGCCTTCTCGTACCACGTGGGCGGCAGCAGGGCAAGGTCCGTCTTGATTCCCTCCTGGAAGATGGTGATCTTGGTGTCATTGACGTCGTCCTGCGGCACCACGGAAGAAGAGATGCGTTCCAGTGGAAAGAAAGACTGCAGACGCATCACTGGTCCCTCCGCTTGTGCATCACAGACGACGTTCTCAAACACTTCGGGAACAGACTCGCCCTTCCTTGATACGGAGATGTTGTAGAGATTCTGCCCAGTCTGCGTCACGCTGGCCTCGATCACGGCTCCCTCCTGGTCGCTGTACCCATCAAGCACTTTGAAGGCAAGCTTGCGCTCGCTGGTTGCGCTGGCATCTCCGAACCCCAGCGTTTCTCCGTGGGGCGGCTGGCTGCGTCGTTGAAAGCTGATGGCACCGAGAGCTGCCTGGGCGAAGACCTCGCTCTTGATATGGCGGGGCTTGAACAGCTCGTCTCTCCATTTGTCGATGAAACCTGTCTCGACATCGCCAGCGATGAATGCGTCGGCCTTGCATAGTCGCTTGAGAAATTCGACATTTGTGCTCACGCCAACAATCTCAAAAGCGCGAAGAGCCGACTCCATCTTCGCAATCGCTCTCTGACGTGTCTCCCCTCTCACAATTAGCTTGGCGATCATGCCGTCGTATGCTTCCGAGATGGTGCTGCCCGAGCCAAAGCCCCAGTCCAGTCGGACGTCCTCGTCGTCCCGCAGAGCCTGAGGGAGGACAGCGTGTACAAGCTTGCCCGAGTCAGGCATAAAGCCCTTCTCAGGATTCTCTGCGTACACTCGAGCCTCGATCGCAGCGCCGAGTTGGCTCATCTTCTGCTCGACCTCGGCCTGGGTCAAAGGCAGTTTCTCGCCAGCCGCGACTCGGAATTGCCACTCAACAAGGTCTTGGCCAGTCACCATCTCGGTGACAGGGTGCTCAACCTGTAGTCGGGTGTTCATCTCCATAAAGTAGAACTTCCCGCTGTCTTTGTCAAGGATAAACTCGACGGTTCCAGCACCAACATAGCCCACGGCAGATGCCGCCTTCCTGGCCTTTTCCCAGAGATCCTGTCGTGTGTGTTCATCGAGGTCTGGTGCTGGTGATTCTTCAAGTATTTTCTGATGTCGCCTCTGGACACTGCAGTCTCTCTCACCAAGGGCAACGGTGTTTCCGTATTTGTCGGCAAAAACCTGGACCTCAACGTGTCTCGGGCGTACGATGTACTTCTCCACAAGCATCACTTCTCCTCCCTCACCAAATGAAGCTCGAGCCTCGGCTCTCGCACTGGCCAGCTGAGCCGAGAATTCCTCCTCGGTGAGCACAATGCGCATGCCCTTGCCGCCTCCACCGCGTACGCTCTTCAGCAGCACCGGGAATGTGATGTCCCTCGCATGCTGCAGCAACTGGTCTTCGCCCTGATCGGCGCCGTGGTATCCGGGAACACACGGCACATTCGCAGCTGTCATGATCTCCTTACTCCTTGCCTTATTGCCCATGTCTGCCATGGCAGTGGCCGGTGGACCTACAAAGACGATGCCCTCTTCTTCACATCGCTCAGCAAACTTGGAGTTCTCCGACAAGAAGCCGTACCCGGGATGCAGAGCCTGAATTCCGTGCTTCTTCGCCAGGGCTATGATCTTTTCGCCGTCGAGATATCCATTGGCGGGGCCTAGAGCGAGCGCTTGAAACCCGGCCGAGGCATGCCAGGAAGAGGCATCGACGTCGGTGTAAACGGTTGTCGCCCGAATGCCCAAGCGTTCTGCCGTTCTATTGATTCGAAGTGCAATCTCGCCTCGGTTGGCTATGAGGACCGAGTTGATGGCAGTGGTCTTGGGTATGGACGGTGCAGTAGAGAGCAGCCGAGTGGCCGGTCGCAGCGGGACCCGGCTTGTTCGTAGACAGCGCATGATGACTCGAGATATGCTAGTCTACACTTTAGCGTGGAATAATCGAATGAGACTCCGTGAAGAACCAGAGCAGGAGGAGCAATAAGGAGGAGAGAGAAGAGAACGGTAAAGGCATGCAGTGTACTCATTGCAAAGGGACGACGGTTAAGTGAAGACTGCCGAGCACAGTGGGCTGCACCGCAAAGAGCCGAGGGTAGCCGCCCCCAATTCCAGGTCTGAACAATGACGGTCGCGTCACGTGTGATCTTCCCGACTATCGTGGAGATGTGTGGGGAAGCTTATAGCCTGGGGCCGTGCTATCTATCAACCCTGGGTCGAGTCTTGTGGTCGGCCTCAGGCTGGGCAAGCCAGTGAATGAAACCACAGAATTGAAGACATCGTAGCTGTATCGGCTTTTGTCCATCACAATCCCAGTCTCCAACTTCGAGAAACCCGCGGAAAGCTGTAGCTACCAGGGAACTCCATCATCCTTGCCTTCGCTCTGGCTTTGAGCTACCCCACCCCTTAGTAATCCTGCGAGCGATGTGATCCCATGTCCGGCACAATGAACTCGTCCTCCTGATCCTGCACCTTCTCCCAGCATCGTGCTGCAACTACAAACGATACACCACCATGGATCGCATACCACTCAACTATGAAGCCTCTGAGGGCGACACCCATAAGCAGACCACGCACACTCTTCCCCCGGAGGTCGTCCAATGCCTCACAAACGCCCGCTTCGTGAGCCTGCCCCTCCCCCGCACTCTCGCACACCGTCTCTAACACCATCGCTACAGCTCCATCTAGCGACATGCATCGATAATGTTCCGAATGTATCCTTGATGAACTATACCTACCTTGCTACCTCCCCTTACTCCACGGCCCCGGTCATTGTCATGACATCGAACCCAGCCTCTCGCAAGACAACCAATATCGTCGCCAACCCCAACGTTTCTATCCTCGTCCATGACTGTAAGTCACCACTGAACCCATTCCGCATGCATTCCTCTCCATCTCCTCCTGTCGTCGAACACAGAACTCACAATGTCCCAGGGATATCTCACCGACCATCCGCACACGAGCGACGGCCCAGCGGTGGCTCCCCGGTCCCCCAGCCTCGATCATCCTTAGCAACATTTCTCTTCAACCTGAACCTCGCTGAGCTGAGTAGCATCAGCGCCGCCATCAGAGGCTCCGCGCGCTTGGCACCAACCGGCACAGAGGAGGAGAAGTTCTACATCGATCGACACCTGGAGAATAACACCTTCGAGGACAGCAACCCCTTCCAGCAGGCCAACGGCTCCACAAACGATCGCCAGAGTCATTTCGTGGCCGGTGAAGAAGTCAGGGTGATCGTAGTGGAGATCAAAGACGTTCGTATCAGCGACTACAAGGGTACCGTGAAAGATTGGGCTTTGGTTCCCCAAGAACAAATGGTGAACGGTAGCGCATAGAAGATTGAAGAGTTGGCGTGCCAGACACGACTCCGGAGCACGGCCTGAGGAAAGGGGTTTTTAAGTATCACAATCAATACCATCATGGCGTAGGCGGAGGTATATCATGTATAGTATGAGCTGCTCGTGCAACCTCCGTCTGTAACAGTTACCAAAAGTCACAGCAAGTCGTTAATCCCAAGCAAATTAGCTTCATGTAATATTCAAAGGGCTAGCATCTTTGCCGCGCAACGTATCAGCGGAACTCGTCCAATTTTCTTTCTATGCCGCTGTCGGCGTAACCTGTATATTGTACACCCAAGACGCTCAATCTCGCTCCGTTGCTCAAACGCCAATTTAATAAGACATTCCCCGACAAGAAGCAAGGCTAACAGAAAGCTTGCAAATAAAAATCCTGCCAAGATTACCTGGCCCATTCAACGACCTCAAGGGCAATCATGACAAGGACGAGAGTCGACGGAAGGATCCTACACAAGCTGGTTAATAGGATTTCAAGAACTTGGAAAGGGAAAACATACCAGATGACATAGCTCTGGAAAAGGATTCTGCCCATGGTCTTCTCGTACACATTGTTGATCTGGCAGATCTGTGCCAATTGTAAAGCGCTAGGCGCGCCGGTCAAGAGAAAGCAAACAATGACAAAGATAGGATCGTCCAAGATGCTAACGTTGACATACTTAGCCACTATGGCCAAAACCGGCGCCATAATGACTGTCGGTAGAACCATGCGGCTAATGAGTGCGGCGATTAGCAATTTGTTGCCGATTTGCTCCTCCTCCGGATCATAGTTGTCTTTGGCCATCGTGTTGCGAGCCAGGTTGGCACCGAGAACAACAAGAATCAACGGCACTGCCACGCCACCATTGGATTTCACGGCATTCGTGACACTGTTGTTGACGAATGACCCCTCCTCGAAGAAAAGTCGCTGGAGCGTGGGAACAGAGGCGACAAGAACGGCGATAAGCATAGCCCACAGAGGAGGGTTCATGAATTCCCAGAAAAAGTTGGACGCCTTGCTCCAGGCAATCTTCACGCCGTGCAGCAATGCCTGGACAGGTTTGGGGAGACTCTGATAAAAGCGGCTGAGAGACTCCACGGTGCTTTCCTTGATAGCTGTCGTCTTCTTGGCGACATTGTGTCGAGTTCGGCTGAGGAGGCCGCCCTTAGGGGCATCATCCACATCGTCCTCGTTACGAATTCTTGGGAAGGACAGCATGTCAGCATCTTCACCATTCAGAATGGGATGATTGCCACCCAGTGCGGTGGGATTCTTTGCGAGTCCTTTCTTCGACGGTAGAGTACCGTCATCGTTGGCGTCGGCAAGAGATACTCGCGATGTTCCAGCTACAGGGGTTCGGCCAGCCGGAACGAAAACTTCGGAGTCGCTACGGTTATCATCATCTTCTTCGGTATCGCCGTCGAGACCGTCGATGAGAGCGCGAGTCTCATGTTCCTCGTGGTTTTCGTCTCGGTATTGCCCCTCTTCAATGATGTGCGTTTGATACTCGGGGTACTTGTCCTTAGGAGCAAGAAGAACGTGGTAACCCCAGCTCCAGCGGACAAGTTGACCAAGCTGTTGGAAAATGAGAAGATATAGGATGCCTCTTGCAGCAACTTCGTCGTCGTTGTCTCCAGGGATCCTGTCCCAGTGTAGACCCTTGAGCGTTTGCGAAAGAGAAATCACGAGCGAGATAGGGAGCGAGTTGGAATTTCCAAAAACGCCCATAGCAGTGACAAAGTTCGAGGCTCGTCTGTTAAATCGAAAGGCCTTGGCGACGAGTGTTGCGACAACCCATGACACCAGTGTTTGAATGATGAAGATGGCGGGAATGATGGCCAGGTCAGACAGCTTCTCGGCGTTCAGTTGCGATGCGAGTTTCGTGAAGACTGGAGAGAATTCCATCAGTGGTTTCCCAAAACAGAAAGATTGTTGAGTTGACTTACTCAGGCATGGCGTGAATAGCATAACATTGAGGTTGGCAAGAAATTTTTGTTTGTCCGCGTCAAAGTGACCTAGTCGCGCAACGATGTAGCCAGGCAAACTGACACAGACGACCTCGAGAACAGCCTCAAAAACCAGCAAGACTAAGTGCGCAAGGTCGGGGTGAGTATCATGTGTGTTCTGAAAGACGCGAAAGGGCGTTTCGTAGGCATTCTCAGCAAGCTGGGTCAACCGATACGACCTAGGTACCGCGAAGGCGGCTTCTGTGGAAGAATGCATCAAGATGCGCGCCAGGCGACTTCTGAATAGCTTCGGCAGGTGGACGACGATGTTGAAGGTGATGGTGATGAAGAAAAGGGAGAGGAAAATACAGCAGGAATTGCAGTCCAGTAAGATGGTGGTTACGTCGGTAGGTGGGCAGGCAAGACTGTGTTGGTGGGTATACCAGATAAGGTACCGCTACCTGAAGCAGGGGCAGCGACGGCCTGTACCCTGCTTAAGCTTGTCTATCTTGGGGAAGGGCTGAAAGAGGCAACCAATTAAGTACTTGGCAGAGATCGATCGCGCAGCAAACATCAACGCTGAGGATGGTGGCACAGCAATATTGCCTTTCCTTGTCTCTCTTCCGTTGATTGAGTCGCGCGCGGCGCAGGTTGACCTGGGCCCGCCTCGAGCTAGGCTGCTTCAGGGCGACTTCGGCTGCAGAGACGGGTCTAGAATTGGGGCGGTTTCTGCGGTTGGGACAGCGAACAAACTTTCACAGTGCTTCTTCAGGATTGCGGCCGCATTAGCATTGACAGGGAGGGATCGAGCCTCGCCGGGGCCAGGAAAGCACAATCGCGGCAAGAGCCAGGGCTGGAAGATCATGCAACGAAAGGCAAGATGGGATTTCCAGGCCGATCGCGATGCGTCAGGAAGTCCTGTACCTTGCTGCTACGTCTGTGCCGAAGCCCTTAGCTTTGTTTGGTGGTGATCTTCCGACCCATTTGGGCTTTGCTGTCTGGAAAGTGCATGTAGACCACGCAAGGTGTACACACCATACAGTACCATGTCCAGGGCACGAGCGACAAGCGTCGCCACGAGCTGGTGATGTGGCACTGAGGCGCAACTGCCACGACTGCGGCCCATCATCCAGCCCCTGCGGGTTGCACCACCGATGTTCCGCCAGTCGTTTTGTATCCGTACCTTAGTTGGCGGTCTGTTGGTACCTTCACTCAGTACTATATGCAGCCCAAGTTCCAGGTATCGATATCGGATGATGACTGTACTGTTCTAGGCTGTGGGATGTCCACCAACCTTATTTGTGGCACCTGACCAATCAGATGCTATATGTTCAGCACGCGGCCTAGTTTCTTCCAAGGCGTCGTCCCTGCCAGAGTTGAATATGATGTAGGTACTTCCATACAGTAGCTCAACTTGCTGCAGCCTTTTAAGTGGGCTAGTACCGCTAGTGCGTTGTTGTGCGATCAGTGCAAGCTTCTTAAAGGGTCAGTCATTGTGGGTTCATCGACTGGTCAAGAGACAGGGAAAGATGATCAATTCCGCAGTCAAGGTGATAGAGCTAAGGTACCAGGTCGAGGAGTCAACCTGTGATTGTTTGCACGAGCATTGGATTTCGGCACCTTTCATCATCGTACAGCAACCGGTGCGTTCCTAAGTAGGCTCCGCCCAGCCTCCCAATCAGAGTACGAATAGTACGCACTGAAGGCATCTCAGGCTCTTGAGTACTAGATACTTGGCTAGCATTGGTGTTCTTGGGGAGGAAGATAAGGGCTCTTATCACGTCATTAATTCATGATCGTAAGGCCGTGAAAAACCTGTCTTTGGCCGAACCGTAGTGGTCGCGCGAACCCTACGGCCGCCGTGACACAACATGACGACATCGAGGCGACGGCAATTTTCTGCTGCCGTTGAACGGAGCAAATTCTCCGCAACTTCCCTCCTCAACGCATTGGTCACCGCCGCCTTCACTTGTGGCCAGAGTTGATAGGTTGTAACAGCAGGGCGACCGGCACATACCTACAGAGGATCATGATATCTACACAACAAAATTCTCTGTTTGCTATGTAATTTTTCATCAAATGAACTTCCACCAATGGAATTGCAGTCGGTGGTAATACTGATCAGCTCGTCACGATCTACCCTTATCAAATGCGTGGGCTCACTGAACTCACGGCAGCGATTTACTCAAGCGTATAGGGTAGCATGTAAGCTTAGGGAACCCTGCACATCTGGCTTCCTGAAAAATCGTACTCCGGGCGTGGTGGAATATGAATAGTAATCTAATCCAAGCTCTTCAATTCTAAAATATACGTGCCAATCTACTGTGCTTTCTCTCGTTTGGGCACTTTACATCTCCGAGCCCAAGTAATATCTTACGAAAAACAAGGATTTAGGCGAATCTCACAACCACACAAAACCCTCCACTGTTACTGGTGTGATCATTTGCGCGCGCAAAGCATAAGCTAGGACAAGCTCACCGCCACATCTTTCCGCATGAACTTGATTTGAACCGAATATAACCGTTGACGTTCGTGATCCGTCATTGAATCATGGCGGTGAGAGCTTCAGGTTTGAGGCAAAGGCTCGGGATCATGATCCTTGCTAAACAAAATGTGATGAGGCAAGAAAGCGCTTCCATGAACTCGGGACGGACAAATTGAGCCTGATCATGGTAGTAACAATGCATTATTGATATGCGTGCCTAGGATGGAACAGACATCCCGGGATGATGACAGAAAGGTGGCGTTAGCTGGACAAGGAAGTGCTTCTTGATTCTTTCGAGAGTGATGTCAAGCCACGATATTCACGAGCCACCCACAAAAGACGTGCTGACCCGTTTCAAAGGCGTGGAGCATGCTTCTTCCATGGGCAACACTCGGAAATACAGATAAACAACCAAATGGGTTAACAGGCCGCCAATGAAGCATCAAAGGACTGCTCATGGCCCTCAAATTGCCCGTGGCATCAACATACTGTCAGGGCAAGAGTGACTAATGAGTAGTCAACTTCAGGCATCCAAGTGTCCTGCAGCTGTGTAGACGAATTGATTAATAGCGAGCACAAATTTTTGAAATACAGTATACGTGATTTCTTTTCGGGCTCGGCATCTTAGGAACGGCTCGGATAGCTCCGCCATGCCATGAAGATGCATAGATGAGCGGATCTTTCTCCAGCATCTTCAACAAAATGGTCCAAGTGGTAAAACACGGGTGGTGGATCGATGCCATGGCGGGTGCAATGCTGTGTCGGTTATCGACCCTTGGGCTTTGGCAGACGGTTTGCGCCTGGGTTACCCCTGCTTCACACTGCACATCAACGTCATCGGGTCTGCCCCGCCAACCCTAAAGAGGCTCAAACACTGCCAGCATGCTTGGGGGTATAATGCATCAGGCATTAACCGCCTGCCATATGCCTTGTTTCATGGACGAGGATGAAGACAGGCGTCTGGGGTCAAGACCTAAGAAAGATGAAAAAAGTAGGCAATTGCACCAGCGCTTAAGCCATATGCTGTAGTTGCGAGCCGAGAATAGAGCCATGACACTTGGCTCCAAAGGACGACGATCTGGAGGGCGGATAGGCTGGCTAGGCTGGCGAGTAGCTTGCCACGATTGATAACATGGTCTACGTTGTTTACTTTTTCGGCAGAGACGCGTAATGTGTTAGGGAGACGATCAACGAAGTGACATGTGATTTACATTCAGACATGCACGCACAGCAAAAGTGCATGTTCGCCTGTGGAAGTGTGTATTTCGCGCTGCTTCACAACCACAAGCTAGGTTGGCAAGCATGCTTAATGTCGCTGACTACATACCTAACAAGCAATCTCGGGTTTCATAAGTGCAGCTTGAGTATTCGCCGCGTCACCTCCCAAAGGGGCCGTGACGAGAATCTTACCGATAGGATGCTGAGCTGCTGCTTTATGAAGGGCGATGAACATGCTTGCCGAACGTTCAGGTACCAGCTTTCTGAGTGGGGCGTCTCGGACGGTTTATCCCAGAGCGGTCCCTCCGTGGCGCCCACATGCGTTGATTTGAACGCTAAGGTACTACCAAAAGCACCTCTTATGCCCTCTCGTCTCGTTTGTCACCACAGGTAATAAGCGGGTAGGTGTTTCAAAGTGCCGGACGGGGCAGAGTGACACCTGCACTGACGACCAAGGGTACCAGTTGGCCAGGGCGACCGCGTGTACACCTATTACCCCGCACCAGCCAAAGTGGCGGGGGATGGCAGGGTAGGACACCTGGGTAATTCATCAGGCAAAGGTACCTGACGTAAGGCAATTGATGTGCTTTGGAGAAGAGGAATACTTTGTCTGTAGATCATGACAGATAACAGGGTACCTGCACCCTTTCCCAGACGTTCATCTGGCGCCCTAGCCTGTACTTCGCCTTGCGTGACAGGAACTTTACGACGTCAGGTTCTGGGTTCGTTTATGCCGAACGCTCTGGTTTGGGGTACTATACGCATCCGGCCTTTGCAACCCCTTTCACAGCACAAGGGCTTGTCTTGTCCTGATTCCATTTCTTGTTTACGAACCGTCCAGCCGCCGGAAATTGAGACAGACACATTCATTACCTTGCCTTGCCCTGCCCGGCCTCCAGTTCCCAGTCTTATTAAACCCACACACCGGACACAACCCCGCGACCCGACGAACAGGAACAAAAAGGGACAGAGAGGAAAGGAAAAGAAAAACACTAAAGTTCAAGCAGCGGACACCAGACCGATAAAGCGTCGGACAAGGTCACCAGCCTGTCGCACTCAATAACGCAGTCTAGGCCAAGCGCAGACTAGCTGTGCAGCTAAAGTCCTTCTAACTACTCATTTCCGCTAAGATCACGATACACGATATCAAAAAGATCGCGCCAGCATCCTGCATCTTCGACTATCGCAGGCACAATCTTTCACGGCCGAGAAAAAAAAAGACACCTTTCTACTTTGCCAAGCTGCAGCAACCTGGCCACAAAACATCACGATCGAGCCTTCTTTTGCTTCTTCTCGCACGTCGGACAAGCCGTAGCCTCAAGAGCCAACTCGCGCATTCGTTCGTACGTCATCTAACCGCCATCCACCATCAGAGCCCCGCCTGCGCTGCATGATACTTGGTCGCACAATACACTGGGCGATTTAGTCCTAAATCTCTTTGCCTTCGTTCAAGTCTCAGGTCATCTAGCTGCCGCTCCTTCACTCCTTCATTCGGCTCGTCATCCGCCATGTCGGACGACCTTTCCAAGATTGAGGACTTGCCAACGCCTGGCTCGCCCGGCTCTGAAGAGTCCTCAGAGGCCAGCACGCCGCTCGAGGAGCCTGGAACCGATGGCCCAAACGAAGCCTCCAGGCGACTCCCCTCTCTGCGGTCCGTTTCCGACCCCCACAACATGAACCCAAGCTCAACTGCCCTGGGGTTCCTCGACAATGTTCGCAAACCTGCGCCTTTTCATCATTCGCATTCCAGCTTCGCCGGCAGTGCTGGCGCCGGCATGGAGAATAGCGCTCTTGCAAAAGCACGAGCCCTTCACCAGCAGCGGATGCAGAAGGGTTTGACGCCTTCACCGACTTCACCAGTTTCACCCTCCGCCAACCCTGCCAACACTCCCAACGGCTTTCCTCCAAATCTCCGCATGCCCACCGGCCTACAGCGTCCTGGTCCTATGCATCCTAGATCAGCACCTGCGATACCGAAACCATCGCTGAGCGAGAGGCGGGCAAAGCTAGGAGGCATGAAGCTCTCTGACATGAGCGGCACAAGCCCGGCGCCAACCATGCAGAGGCCCGGCGCTCCCAAGCTCTCTGGTGCAACGCCCTCCCAGGGTGCCCAGAACGGGTCTAAACCGACCTCGAAGTTGGACGATTTTAAGAAGTACATCGACGCGGAGAAGGGCTGGATCACATTCGACGGTGCTGCCACCATCACGAGAACCGGCGTCAACTTCCACAACGGCCAGACTTTCAGCATATCTCTGGACGAGGTGGAAATACTCGGGGAGCTCGGCAAAGGAAACTATGGCACGGTGTTCAAGGTGAAACATGCGAAGCCGAGGGCGCCTCGATTCGGGCCTGGTCTGTCATCGGCGAAGCCGTTACAATTATCGCAGACTCAATCTGACCCCACACCAATTCGTGGTGAGAATGGCCAGATCGAAAGTAAAGAAGATGGCACAACTGGTGTGACTATGGCCATGAAGGAGATCCGCTTGGAGCTCGACGATGCGAAATTCACCACCATTCTCAAGGAGCTGGTCATCCTCCACGAGTGCGTCTCTCCCTACATCATCGACTTCTATGGAGCCTTCTTTCAAGAGGGCGCGGTATATATGTGCATCGAGTACATGGACGGCGGTTCTATCGACAAGCTATACCAGGGTGGCATTCCCGAGAATATCCTGCGGAAGATCACGTATTCTACAGTCATGGGGCTGAAGTCATTGAAAGACGACCATAACATTATTCATCGTGACGTAAAACCGACGAATATTCTGGTCAACTCAAGAGGACTGATCAAGATTTGCGATTTCGGCGTCAGTGGCAATCTGGTGGCCAGCATAGCAAAGACAAATATTGGCTGCCAAAGCTACATGGCACCGGAGCGAATTTCGGGTGGAGGACTTGCCCCGACTGGAAATGCGGATGGCACGTACAGTGTTCAAAGTGACATCTGGAGTTTGGGTCTTACAATCATCGAATGCGCCATGGGACGTTATCCCTACCCACCTGAGGTTTCGCACACTATATTCAGCCAGCTGAGCGTAAGTGAAGCACAGCGTAGTTGCTATAGTACTTGGATTTGCTGACATATATTAGGCCATTGTGGAAGGAGACCCCCCCGATTTGCCCGAAGCTGGATATTCGAGTACATCGAGGGATTTCGTGAAGGGATGTCTCAACAAAATTCCCAAAGCGAGACCTACATACGCCATGCTCCTTAACCACCCCTGGCTGAAGCCACTGACCAAGCCGGAAACCATCACCGAGGAAGCCGAAGAGGGTGAAGAAGCCGAGGAGATAGCCGAAGCTGTTGGCAAGATCAGCCTCGACTCAGGGACTCACGACGAAGAGGTGGCCGAATGGGTCAAGGGTGTCTTGCTGCACAAGCAGTCAGGGTCAGCTGCCGTCACATCACCAGCTACCGGCTTGTCTGCTCCGGCTCTACATGCTGCACCTTTGGACAGCGTTAGTCCTCTGGGCAGCCCGATGATTGGGGCACAATGAGTGCCTCGCTACCACTTGGATATGGGGTGCGGCGTCAGAAGGGGGGAATTGGCGTGAGTGGCGCACTCCAGAAAACAAAACAAATGCAAAAATACACGAGAACTTCATCATAAGCCAACAGATCTGGAATCTGTCTGGCCGAAATCTCAGCATTAAACTATCAAGACTGGGTGGTTTAGTCGTTCCTGCTTTCTCATCTCTGTCTTTCCTCCTTTGTTAACGAATTGGCGGAAAGAATAGCTGGCATATCTCCTCACTGCTCTGATTTCTTCCCTGTATACGCTTTGGGACCAGTCTTAGAAGGGAGCTATAAACACGGGGCAGCAAATGCCTCTTCCGCTGTGCTTTGTTTTTGTCCTTTCCACTAATCTCCTTTGTCTCAATCATGCTGGATGTGCAGACGCTTAAATGAGAGAGGTGTTTGGTCACAGAATGCCTGTATGTATATGGCGAGATATGGAAACAGTGGAGAATGGGTTTGCTGACGATATATTATGTAAAATGGTCATGTAGACGTTCGTTCAATATGCGCAGAATTATCTCCCATCATTTCCTCTCCTGATCGTCCTCAAAGAAAGACATGTCATAAAGGATGATATTATGTACATTAGCCATGAGACTTGCGAAGTGACACCATTTCAAATCATTGAGGACATCTCAATACTGACACGTGTGAGACGCAGTCTGCTCGAACGTGTTTACTCACTATTATTCATCGTGTAAGATACATCAAACCTCCAACAGACACACGTGGTCAATCAAGAATAAACAGCTTTATTACATCAAATTATACAATACATGATTCAACGTAGATCATAAACCCTTACCCGCCATCATTAAGATCGCCACTGGTGCAATACAACGCCAAAGTTTCCAAAACAGCATATGAGCAAACATAGTTAGTACAAACGAATGTATGACATTAGCGTTGTATGACTCAAAACTTGTCTATCACGCCAGCGGAATTCGATTACGAGTACTCGTCCTTGACGCGGCGGCCTTCGTAGTTTCGGCTGCGGACGCTGCGGCTGCGGCGCCACCTGCGACCGCTGTATCCCTTCTCACCACGAGTTCCAATACAGAAGAGCACAGTGGCTATCAGTAGTGCGGCAAACCCGCCCCACGCAAATCCAAAAGCCCATCTGCCGAGAGATGCATCGCGACCATTGGAGTTGAAGGCATTGCGGGCAATGACGAAAGTAGCACTGTAAAAAGGTGGTTAGCAGCGGGCTCATATATTAAGATGAAAGAGGTGGAGTATTTCACTAACGTCATGAGGGAGACAGCAATAGTGTAGCAGAACAAAGCAAAGGCGGACGCTGAGCCCGCAACTGCAGCGCCTAAGCGGCCAAAAAAGACGAGGAAACCGGCGAAGAAGGCAATGACGGTGAAGAAGAGGGTGAGGATGAAGAACACCCAACCGAAGCGCCACAGGTAATATAGCCTCTCGGAGGTGGTGTCACCGCCGTGGCCTCCGATTAAGCTTGAGGGAACGTTATCGGCATTGCCATCCCAAGCTCGGCCAAATGCAGGAGCGGCACGCGCGGGGCCACAGTCATTGTTGCCGCTGCCGCAGAAGTAAAAATAGTTCCATCGGGTCACTGGGCGTGCACCGGTGATGCCAGACGTATCAGCTTGGAGGAAGTATGTGTTGTTGAGGGGTGAAGTCCCAGTAACTCCTCCAAGGATGATGAAGAAGAGGAAGAGGATGGATGTGGCAGTGAGGATCAGGCCAACAAGGCCAAAAATTCCGTCTGCAAGGTTGGTTAGTCAAATAGATCGATCCAGGCAAAGAGCCTCGGGTTTTCGGGACATACTTTTGGCCATCTCAAAGAGTGGTATTCGGGTGATGGGGAGAGGTGATTGCAGGGCGAGGAATGGCGGTATCAGCGGGTTCAAAACCTGGTCGTTTATTGAGGAGAGCAGGGAGCGAGTTGTGTACTACGTAGGTAGGCACGAGGAACCTTAATTACCCTGGCTGCTGCGGCAGGGTCGGATGGTGGAAAACCTGGGTTTGCCGGGAAGATGTGCGTGGCTGTTGACTCGAGACCTGTCTTACTTTGGCGAGCCACCGTGGACGACCAGCTCAAGTGGCAGGGAGAAGCGACGAAGCTGATAGGGTTGACGGTGAAACAGGTGAAGGGATGAAGAGATCACAAAGGGGAGGTGGTGAAGAGGAAATGGAAAAAGTATTAGAAGGTGAGGGGCCGGAGAGACGAAAGTCGACGTGTAAGTGACAGAAGCTTTCTTCCCCCCCCCCCCCAAAATCCAGGATGATATCACGCAGGGATTACGTCCTTGCAGCGATCAGCCCACCAAAAAGGTTAGGGCGCCTTTTCTCCTTGGTCGCCGAGGGGACTATGACGACACTTTTTGGAGTTTTGGACCCGCCGTGGGAAGCTATGCCCCAAATTGGCGGTTGGATGTCCCCAGCAAAGACGGAGCGAAGCGATTTAGCAGCCATCCGAGCGTGGTGGCCCGGTGACGAGTCCGGGTTACGGATTGTTCTAGAGTGAGTTGTGCTGTGCTGTATCACCATGAACAAACCGGTTGACGCTACGAAACAGTGTTGATTCAGCTAATTTAGTAGATGGAAACGGTTTGTGGTCACATTCCCTTGGGATGCACCAATTTCGACGATCCTCAAGCAGCTTATCGATATGACTGAGCATTGTGCAAGCCCCTGCAAGACCCTAGGCGGTTGACTTGCACCCTGGGATGACGCTGACCCTTCGGCGCGGGACGCGCCCATCCGCCGTGCTGATCACCAATCCTGCAAGCGCAGAAGCTAAATGCACAACTCCTAAACGCCACATGCCATTCTTCTGCTCGATTCCCACCCGGCGTTGCCCTTGACGTAAAGCCCCGTACAGAAACCCTCGAGCTTTTTGGGGGGTTAGGGGGGTAGATGTGGACCAGCGCGTACATGCCGTGGCTTGGCAGCACGAGGAGCTTGTTGCTGCAGCCGGTGCGTGGCCATCGCCGGAGCGGTGCGTTACCCGTCAGGCAGTGCAGGCGGCGCTGGTCGAGCTCGCCATCGCCGTTGCGGGTGCTGCTGCACCAACACATCGCCGGGGAAGATGGACCAGAGGGGCTCGTCAGCTACGATGCCGCGGAGGATATCCAACAACGGCATCGTCTTGAGTTTCTGAGGCATAAGCAGCTGTCTCGGGAACAACGAGATGGTGCCGACGCACCCAGACCAAGACTTCTCTCCTTCGAGTCAATGCCGACATTCACGCTCGGTCGTCGTCAACAAGACCTCAATGGCGCGCAGAAGGCACTGCTCGAGCGCGAGCTCGTCATCAACCTCCCCCAGCGTCGAGTACCCGTTCGTGGGACTCTGAAGCCCTGTGTCAGAAAAACAGACCGAGGCGGCCTGACAACCTATCATGGTCCGGGGCAGCTCGTCCTCTGGCCGATCATAGACATGCACTCGCCCCTGTACCCGAATTTTGGGGTTGCTTCCTATGCCAATCACCTCGAAGTGACCACGCAGCGGTTACTGGCAGATTGTTTCGGCATCAAAACGAAGACACTTCACGACGAACCAGGCGTATGGGTTGTTGACAGTTCGAGCTCTACACCCGGCCAGCATCCACAGCGCAAGATTGCCGCCCTGGGAGTGCACCATCGCCGTCACGTCACAGGCCTAGGCATCGCAGTCAATATTGACATGGTTGTCTCGGGCACCGAGCAGGTCAACCCATGGTCACGATTTGTACCCTGTGGCTTGGAGGGCAAGACCGCCACATCGGTTGCATCAGAGCTTGCGAATGGAGCGGCGAATGTGACTTGGGACCTGCAAAAGTTGGCTAACCGTTGGGCGGTCATCTTTGAGCAAGGCCTTTTCGATGTATCTAAAAGAGGTACAGATACCAGGACGGCATAACCGGATGCAACGCAAGGAAAGATCATGGCTATATGCCCACACGAATCACAAAACACAGGATCCCGGATTAAAGTATTGACGGCACGATCTATACAAGAACTGGATTTCTGAACAAGAAGCAAGCGGGAAAATGCCACTTCGGGCGGGGAGGAATGCACAGGCAACGACAGACAATTTATACAACGCATTTAAAAAAGCATCCGGAGATGTTCCAACAGAGGCCTGCAAAACCTCTTTGTTTCGTAAAAAAGACTGATCGCATAACATCGACATTCGAAACTGCTCCGGAAGATCCAGACCGGGTCTAATTTCTATCTGGACGATCTTGACCACAAACTCCGTCATCTAGCCCATTACGTGGATAGCAATAGAGAAGCGCACAATATACACCATTTGGTAAAAAGCTCGCTCACGAGCGATGTAAGCAACGCCAAAAGAATACATTGCCCCGTACTGGAATCGAACCAGTGATCTTGTCATATCATGGTGATCACCTTTGGAACACCATGTGGTGTTTGGAGATTACTAGTGACACGCTATACCACTTAGCCAACGGGGCTTCTTGTTATTGGATGTTTGCCAGGTTGCTAATGATTATTATGATCTTGTGGGAATGTGCCCAACGTGTTGCTCCAACCCATGAGGTCTTCCTGTTAGGGTTATGGAGAAACTGTGGGATCCTAGTGGAGATACAGCCAATGAGGGGCGGCTGGCGTGGATGGGCTTCTGCAAACTCGGAGCGTGGTATATCTTTCTTCTTCTATCCACTTCAGGCAGGTCCGTGTCGGAGGAACAGGTGGCAGAAAGAGAGCCGAGCCACGATATTGACGGCTTCACGGGCTTAATGGTTTGATCATGTGAGCTATATCATACCATCCAGCAGCATAAGCTGCGAGCCAGACTTACCCGAGAAGGAATGATGACGACTACACCCGAGCCACCATGACAACACGACTGCACCGGCAAAGACGACCTGTACAGTGCAATCGGGTGGCTGGAAGCCGGGTCAAGGCCGGCACCGCCGGAGCAGGTATCGCCAATCGAGGTTCCGTTATCAGATCGAGGATTTAAACAGCGCAACTTGTTCACACCATCGGACCTTTCTGCGGGTGGGCTGTACCTCGCGCCGGGGGGCGGGGGAGAGTCCTTGAGCATGGTTTCGTTCTCGATTGTTCTTCTTATGCATGTGACTAGGCATTAGGCGGTAGGGTGAATGTCGCGATCCTGCATCCCTCCTAGCTCGGAATATCGATCCAGGGTCTTGATTCTCCGCTAGCCTCAGGGAGGACCCCGAAATGCCAAATGCTGGGTTTGGATATTTGATCACAACTTCGTCACTATGTGCTGCCAATTGCGAAGTCTTGTGTGTCCAGACGCATCACACAGTGAAACAAATAAGATGAGATTGGCCACCTAACTCGCTCAACATCATCATGGACTCATCTATCCATCTTAGGAGCCATGTGAGGAAAGAACAAGGCACAGTACTATCATGATGGTACATGGAGGAGAAGTACTCGGTCTCCACCCGCCCCGCCAAAACTGTACCACGTTTTCCAATTTCCCAGTCTCCCTCAATCCATCCATGATGTCTCGCCCCATTGTATTGCAACCGTTCCCCCCTTCTCTTGTGCCTGTTCACTGGGCGAGTGGAAAGTAGGCGCGGCGTCTACCACAATGCTGCGGCTCGTACAGCATGGGAGTTCATGACCGATGCACCTAGCCGGCAGCATCCTTGCCCATGGCCTGCTCAGCCCAGATACGGATCCGAGATGCGATCCAGGCCCTTTCCCGGCTTGGCCAGTGGCCACTAGTAACTCTGTTGCTCCCGGCGTCTGTCGCTATGGGGCGTCTTTGAGGAACAAATAACGCACGCCTTGCCCGGTGCCTGGCCCAGATGTAAAGTGTAGAGCTGGTGGTACCTTTCTCCGAGCCTACAGCCACCCGGGCCGGCGACCCTCCATCAGGTTTGATTTGAAATTCCCTTATCTTAAATTTGCTTGACGACTTACTGCTTTGTCCTGTTGGTGGTAGGAACTCTCCCCTTCCAGTCGTCTTCCTTTCCTGACTTTATTTCCAGACTCATCTTTTGCGCCATGAATCCTCTCGTGGCAGCCGAGCTGCGCCGGTTCGGCGACGATGGCGTCGCGTTTCGCGCGCGCGCGAACCACACGCATAGCACTTGGGCTGGCACCTTCTCCTGCTTGCCCGAGCTCTTCATCCAACCCGAGTCGCTTGCCGAAGTCGAGAAACTGGTCAACCTGGCCAGGAGATGCCGCCGGCGTCTCGTTGTCACCGGTTGCGGCCACTCGCCCTCCAACATGACCTGCACTTCGAGCTGGCTTGTGAACCTCGACAAGTTCAACAGGATTATATCCCTGGACAAAGAGACGGGACTGGTGGTAATGGAAAGCGGGATCAGGCTCTATACGCTGTGTGAGGAACTGCAGAAACATGGACTATCCATGCCCAACCTGGGTAGTATTAATGAGCAGTCCATCGCCGGCCTGATATCTACTGGTACGCATGGTAGTAGTCTGCGCCACGGATTGTTGTCGGAAAACATAGTCTCCCTTAAAATCACACTCGCCGACGGAACCACTCGCGTCTGCTCTGCAGACAGGAATCCCGATCTCTTCCGAGCCGCCCTCCTGTCCCTCGGCGCACTGGGCATCATCACCGAGGTGACGCTGCGCGTCGTCCCTGCCTTCACGCTGAAGTGGCACCAGACCATCGACACTGATGAGAAGTTGTTTGCAGCCTGGGAGCGCCATCTGTGGACGCAAAGCGAATTCGTCCGTTCCTGGTGGCTTCCACATACACGGCGCGCCGTCGTATGGCAAGCACAGAAGACGACAGAACCCCTAGTCGCACCTCCAACCGGATTTTACGATTGGGCTGTGGGCTACTTCATTTATCACAATCTCCTGTACCTTGGGCAGTTCATACCACGTGTGTTGCCTTGGGTTGAATGGTTCAACTTTGGCATGCAGTACGGCTTCCGGAACGGATCCACGGTTTCAGCAGTCCAGGAGGGTCGTCAGGCCTTGCTCATGAATTGTCTATACTCGCAAGCCGTCAACGAGTGGGCCCTACCTCTTCACAAGGGCCCAGAAGCGTTGCAGCGGCTCGGGTCTTGGGTCAACCGCCTGAGTCCAGGGGACCCCGGCTACGTTCCGCACAACATCCCCTTCTCAGCCAAAGGGTTATACATACACTCGCCTGTGGAAGTACGCGTGAGTGATACCACCATCACTTCTAGTCCACGACCGTTCCTGGATCCCACCTTGGACGACGGACCAACTCTGTATCTGAACGCTATCGTGTATCGACCTTACCACACGGACTCTGAAGCAGGGCGGCGGTATTATGAGGCGTTCGAGTACCTTATGAAAGACTTGGGAGGCAAGCCCCATTGGGCCAAGAACTTCACGACAGGTCGAAGCGAGCTCGAGGCGGCGTACGGCAAACATCTGGATGAATTCAGGCGAGTGCGGGATGAGGCTGATCCGCAGGGCATGTTTGTCGGGCCATGGCACCGAGAGAAGATTATGGCAGAGGGGCCTAAGCTGGAATTGGAGGAGGTTGAGCTGTCGCGGAGGCCGGCCAAGGGCGGTGGTTTGATCACGTATGGTAGCGTCTAGAAGAGGCGCGGCGGAGCATCGTCTCATTGTGGGTAGGGAGCGGCTTCTCTGACTACTGGATATGGCGTTTTTCTCGGGCAGCATGTACAGCGCAGCGCAGCATACAGGTCTATTATGGCCGTTTGATAGTCAATTATGCTATTCAATATGTTCCAAGGACGGCCCACTATATAGTTTGCTCTGCGCCAAGATGGCTGGGAGGCGTGCTGGCAGGGGGATGTTTTGGAGACAATTGATAGACACCCTTGCTCATCCACAAGTCGATGGATGGAGGAGGAGGCTGTCATTTTTGTCTTCTTGCTGCTTCCAAGTCTAACTACGAATATAGTATGAGCCTCGGGGTTGGTCGAAT